>CM055646.1:17944430-18024021 GCA_029378325.1 Elaeagnus macrophylla | reverse complement strand
CATCACCTCTCTGACATATGTATCCTTTATTTCCAATACATTTTCGATCATGTCCTGCAAAAGGAATTTTGAAATAAATTCTTAATGAAGAAAAATGAAATAAGAACAAAATCATAAAACATCAAATGGAAGTTCTAGACCAGTGAGGTCATGTGGACTGCATAATACTTTCAGATAGCTTACACCATTACCTGCTCTTCTTCCTCTATTGCCCCACTAAGCTCTGCTCCTCGTAACATCAACTTCAACTCCTCTTCTGTAACATAAGGTTCACTGATAAAGAAAGGGGGGAACAGTTAAGCAGTTATACAAAATATTCTAGAGAGATTATTCGACAGAACTATTTGAATTATAATTTCAACCAGTATTAGCTAACATCATCATCCTCATGTTGAGCATTCCAGATCTGCAAATTCTTTATCTTGCAACAATATGTATTCATAACATTATAAGAAAGATTCATTACATCCAACTAGCCTTGTAGACTGAGTTTTGACCTGCTCTCCACCAATAGATGGAATCATACTTAATAATCTTGTTTTTTTTAATCAAATTTTCCAATATATCTCATTACATTATAACCTTTCAAAGTAATAGTAGTATGTATATCTAAATGATTGTAACCATATCCTCTAACACAATATCTCTAGCATTATTCAATAATTTATCTAATTAGCATTATACAGGAAGCACTATAAGAACTTATTGCCTTATTGGCATCAAAAGAGAGAGGGGAGAGAGAAAGAGAGGATAATATCACCAAGCTGCAGAAAGCACCAAGTTATTTCTTACTTTGCTGAAATTTTTAACCTGTATTTGATCTTGAAACACACAACCCGATGAATGGAAATAAAATAAAATATTAAAAAGCATTACATCCATGAGAAGTCTCAAGAAATCATCTTTAGGGCTGGAAAACGCAGTAGGGATATTACCATAGAGATTGAAAAATAAGTTACACGGATATCAAGCAGGTTTGTGATGAGCATACCTCCTTCCTTTCAAGCCAAGTAATTTTAGCATTCCCATTGATAGATACGTGACAACTCTTCCCACGGGATACAATATCAATGAGAGCCATGCCACTGGCCTGACCTAGAGGCAACATAGACATAACTTGTGAAATAATGTTACAATGGATAACTTCACTAATCATTAAAAAAAAAAACTAAAACAAATATTATAGACATCTAAATAGCATTTGCTTTCTAAATTTAGTTAAGTGAACAGCTTTAACACTTACCACAAACCGAGCAACTTCTGTTGCATTGTGAACAGCTATACTTTTTGGAGTGATTTCCGTAAGTAACAAAATAGCAACCTAGCATAAGCATCGAGAATATGATGTCACATTTAAAGTCCATTGGATCATATGCTGTAATAGCATGCGCAATATGTCTCCAATAATTTAACATGAATGAACAGATTGCTGGAATTTAACTCTTTAAGCCATCTAATTTAGATCAAATCTACGATTTCATATTCAGGTTTCCCAACTAAGCATGCAAGAAAATTGAGACATACAGTCATTACTCCAGTTGCTGCACTAACACCAGCTTCACCAAATAAGGCTGTTGCAGCCTTTGTGACTAAAGCAGTTGCTGCAATGTTAACAACACTACGAACAAAAGTGTATATCAAAATAAGATAGAAAATACCATATCAAGTCAAGAAAACATTATAACTGAAAACCTAGAAAGCAAATTACGTTGTGCCAATTAGTATAGTTGTCAAGAAGCGCGTAACATCACTTCGAAGCATTCTGAAGAGACCATTTTCAGACTCTTTCTCTGCTAACTCGCGCAGCTGAAGTAGATCAATATCAGTTACTAATACCACTTAATACTTGACAGAAATTATCAAGCCGACATCCAAAATTGTACACACAAAGATTTGAGCAAGAGGAAAACTAAAAGCAAATAGGGAAATTGATCTAAAGCTATCAATAACTCAAATTATATGCTCAGCGAAGCATAGACAAAAAAACAAATAAATTATCATTCAAACTGGAAAGGGGGAAAAACTATATACTTTCCAAGGCCACAGCGTGGTAATTGAAGTCTCAGCCATGGAGAAAAACGCAGAGAGACCCAGAAGGGCTGCTAACACCAAACCTTGTTCTTTGAAAACCTGAAGAACCTGCAACGTCTTTGGCCATGCATTCCTGAGTAATAAAATGCTCTGCCCAATAACACCATAGCCGGCATTTACAACACCCTCCATAGCAAAAGCTCTTTTGCAACCATACACCAAAATCCCGCAAACCATGGCTGCAATCACTATCCCATGTTTCATAAATCGCCTAAGATACTCAAAGTTAACAGTTAAAGGACCATCTTTATTACTCAAACTATGACTAGCTTTAGCTACAGATTTCAAAGAAGCTTTAACAGAAAAATCACATCTTTGACACCTCGAACTCAAACTATAGCTCCTAAAATCGCCAGAGCTGATGCAATTCGACGCCAATCGAAATGCGCACCTTTCAGTCCACAGCAAATTCATCATAGGCATTTTTGTTCGCTTATCGCTATTACAATAACTCAATGATTTCTTTCCGTAATTGAACGTGAGTGGGCTCACAACCCAAGATTCAAGCGCCATATTCGTAAAACTATAACCAAAAAAGAACTCTAACACCACACCCACGACCCAAAGTTTCGGAACAATCTAAATTTAAAAGAGAAATTGGAAGGATTGGCTGCCAGTGCCTCAAATTGAAGATAATCCAAGCTAATATATATGAACCAGCTTATTGGGCATGTGAATGGCTCTTTATTCTCCTTGTTTCGGCACAATTGAGTTGAGCCAAAACTCGAAATTGGAAGGTTAAAGCGTGATTGAAAAAAAAGTCTGGGGTTTTAGAGTGGATGAGAGAGAGACTGAAGGCAATGTAATGGCTCATAGGTGTTCAGTAAATGCTAAAAGAGACAATATCTTTGGATTGTACGCAACATGGTGGCTGAAAAGGTCATCGGAGAGCCTTGGACGGTAGAGAAGAGTTGTTTCAAGTTTCAACTTGTTTGTTGACGGCGTGATGCCCCAAGTATGAGACTATGAGAGAAGCAAGTAGAAGAGGTGTGTGAAATGACTAGCGTTACCCCTTTGTAAGGCCACCTCTTGACACCGTAGGGTGTAATTTTGATTTAAATTTGAGTCAACGTCTGTTTCCACCATAATTTTTTCTATTTTCTTCTATACAGTGATAACAACTGTTTAAATTAGAGTGTATCTGGATATATTTTTAAGATATTATTTGTTTTTCTTTAAATTTAGTATTTATCATTTAATTATTTAAAATTTAAAATTTATTAATTATTTTATAATTATTTAATTTATTATTTTAATCCTATTTACATATAAGTTTACTTTTAAGTATTATTATTATTAGATAAATTATAATTAATTATCGTTGTATCAATATCAAAGATAATAAAATTAGAAAAAATATTTTTATAATTTTTAAATTTATGTTTTTGGAATATTTTAATCCCTTAACTTAAGTGGTACATTTTAGTATCTAAATTTTAATAATTTAAAATTTAAATACAAAAATAAGTTATAAATTATTGATTTTTATAAACTTTAATTCATAAATTTTATTAAAATGGAATATTTTAATTTTATATTTTTAGGATATTTTTGTTTCACTTTAAATTTCGTATTTATCATTTAATTATTTAGGTTTTAAAATTATTAGTTATTTTATAATTATTTAATTTATTATTTTGATCCTATTTACATATCACTTTACTTTTATATCAAGCTAGAATAAGTTCAAAATGCAGTATTAATTTTTTTATAATTATTTATTTATTTTCTTTTCTATTTCTTATAAAACACAAACTAAATTAATCTAATATTTTCCCTTTCGTCTATTCTATTTTCTATTTTTATATGTATATCCCTATTTGTTCTATACTAACAGAGGTAGTGCTATTGAAAATCATAATAATTGGGAGATGAGATGGTTGTTTAATTACCACCTCAATATTCATACCAATGGGGCAATATATTAGATATTTTTAGAGATGTTACGACCTTTATATGCATAAAAAAAAAAAAAAACTTAAATTATGTCAAGTCAACAAGTATCAAAACTTAACGAATCAACGTAACTTTTTTTTTTCGATAGTCGTAGGTAGTAGAGAATTTGAATAAGAAAATCTCCTTAAAAAAAACCACATTATATTAGAATACATTTAACTAAATAAACGTTTGAAGTATATTAAAACAAAACGACATGATGCTAGTTGGATTTAAATTGTATGTTTGGTAGACTGTAATAAAATCAATAATATAATATAATATAATTGATTCTGTATATTACAGTATTTAATTGGTACAAACACATGTAATATAATATAATTGATTATATTAGGAGAAGGAATAAGGATTACATGAGGTAGAAGAAGCAATGAGGATTACATTATATGTGTGAACAATACCAGGGGAATCAGCCAGCCATCGTGTGCGTCCCAGCACGCGTCATCCGCGTGCGTCCCAGCCCATCCCGTGCGTCCTCCGCCATCTCGTCGTCGTCGCCGGCTAGCCTTCGCGTTGCCTCCAGCTCGCGTCGTCATCCCAGCCAGGTCCAATCGTCGTCCCGGCCAGCTCGCGTCCAGCCAGCCATTGTGTCATCCCTGCAATCGCGTCTCCTCCAGCCTATCGCGTCGCCGCCAGCTCGCGTCCGTCCAGCCTCCGTCGCCTAATGTCGTCGCCGCCCAGCCCATCGCGCTTTTGGCTCTTTTTTTTTTTTTTTAATTGTATGTTTTTTTAAATTGTATTTTTTATCTGAAATTGTATTTTTTATTAATTACTGTTATAAAATTGTATTTTTTCTGAATGTATTTTTTTTAAATTGTATTTTTTCCTGAAATTGTATTTTTTTTCCTAAAATTGTATTTTTTTATTAATTGTTGTTATGAAATTGTATTTTTTCTAAATGTATTTTATCTAATTGTATTTTTTCCTGAAATTATATTTTTTTCCCTAAAACTGTATTTTTTATTAATTGTTGTTATGAAATTGTATTATTTCTGAAATTTTATTTTTTGAAATTGTATTTTTAAAATAATTATATAATTTTTTTCTATTCCATTACATTACAGTTATCAAACCAAATACTGTAATACTGATTCCTTTTTTTATTACAGTGACTAAACCAAACACTGTAATCGTAATACTGATTCCTTTACATTACATTTCATTACGATTACGATTACGATTACGATTACGATTACATTCAGCGAACCAAACGCTACCAAAGTATCTTTACACAATGAGGCATATAAAAAAGAGCTATAGTGATAGCTCATAATTTTTATTTTTATTTTATCTACTGTCTCATAAAATTTTAGAATTAAAGAAGTTCAAATTTAGACATTAAGGGGGCGTTTGGTTCGCTGGAATGTAATCGTAATCGTAATGGAATGTAATGTAAAGGAATCAGTATTACGATTACAGTGTTTGGTTTAATCACTGTAATCAAAAAAAGAATCAGTATTACAGTGTTTGGTTTGACAACTGTAATGTAATGGAATAGAAAAAAATTACAAAAATTTTAATAAATAAATTTTAATTAATCACATAAATTAACAACAATAAAAATTAATTATAACAAAAAAAATAACAATAATTAATAAATTTTAATTAATTACATAAATAAATTAACAATAACAAAAATAAATACAACAAAAAAAATTGCAATTTCAAAAAAAAAAAACAATTTACAAAAAAATTAATTTCCGAATTAACTTAGAAATTATTAATCAATTTTTTAATTAATTAAATTAATTTTTTAATAATTAATTAAGAAATTATTAATCAGTTTTTTAATTAATTAAAACTAATTTCCTTTTAATAAAAATAAAAAAAAAAAACTCTAGTTCGATGGTTCCCCGTGGCTTTGTTCGCGAGGGACGGCACGCGGTGGCGTTGGTTCGAGATGGAAGCTGGTTCGCGGTGGCGCTGGTTCGCGGTGGACGCTTGTTCACGGTGGCGCTGTTCGCGATGGACATGGTTCGCGGTGGCGATGGACGCTCGCGACGGGCGCTGGTTCGGGACCTACGCTCGCGATGGATACTCACGATGGACGCTCGTTCTCGGTGGCGCTGGTTGGCGGTGGAATCTGGCTCGCGATGGACGGCCACTGGACGACGCCGCCGCCACCAAAGGGACGGCACGCGGTGGACGGCTGTGCTTCTGTTATACGCGTTGCTGGAAGAAAAAAAAAAAACGCGTTCCTGGAAGAAAAAAAAATTAGGATAAGGAATGTAAAGAGTATTCATGAGTGTGAAAGTTGTAATCGGTATTACTGAAAATGATGTAATCCCATTACATTACATTACCAATTCAGTGAAAAACAAACAACGTAATGAGTAAAACTCATTACATTACAGGTTCAATTACCGTGAACCAAACAGGGCGTAAATTATCATATTTCGTTAGAACATAAACCTTTTGGAATGCCAAGCCATTAAGCAGCTTCCTGATTGATTAAAAATAATAATTAATTGTTGTTGTTATGAAATAAGTTTAAAGAATTTAAAACAAATTCATAGAATTTAGACTTTTTAGTAAAAATGCATTAATTCTTATTCTAATTTTATATGTATGATATTGTATTTGCCACCAAATTATTCAACGTAATGTATTCATATGAATTTAAAACAAAAGTAATCAAAGCAACATATGTACACTGTACACTGTGATCAGATAACAAATTGCTACTAGTTTCTACTACCATTTTGCTTTCTTCTTTTAAACTTTTGACGCCATCTATTGATAACTCCATTCAAATGTCAATTAACTTTTTCAATAGTTAACAATAGATAACCCAAATATATTCCAAACACCAATCCACAGGCATACCCTGAGACTATGACCTTCCAATCAATCCAATTTATGGGATCTGAACCACCTTTCTCCTCAACATCATCTTCCTTGTTACAACATCATCTTCCTTGTTACAAAGTTGAGATAATGGCAATGCACACAATCCCTTATTCCCAATATAAGAATCGTTGTCAAATGTGCCAAACTGGTTGCCATGAGGTATTACTCCTTCAAGATTGTTATAAGAAAGGTTTAAGATTTCAAGTGATGTCATACCACTCAACTGCTGAGGAATCATTCCAGTAAGCTCATTTGAGGAGAAATCTAACCACTCGAGTTCAGTCAAACCACCCAATGTTGATGGAATAGGACCAGTTAGTTTATTGTGAGACAAATTTAGTCCTCTGAGTGACTTGAGCTCTCCAACTACTTTAGGAATCTCTCCATTGAAACTATTGCTAGAAAGATCAATGGTAGTGAATGTTGTTAAGATTTTAACCAGTTCAACATATCGACTCTTCATTGTCACTACGACCGATTCCGTAGATCCTCCTTCCAGGAATACTTGTGTTATATTAAAATCCATATGATAATATCTTTCTCCCATGTATTCAATAGTATCATTATATAATACATGTCTTATGGCCTTAAAATTCTCAAAATATTTTGATGGAAGAAGACCAGAAAAGTTATTATTAGAAAGATCCATGATTCTCAATTTCTGAAAGGGAGACTCAATATTGGTATTGCCAATGTAACCATAGAATCTATTAGACTTGAGAACGAGAACTTGAAGATTTGGAAGAGATTCCAACCAATGAGGGAAACCACCATCGAGTTTGTTGCTACCGACATCCAAAACCTCTAAATCTTCACAATTGAGCAAAGATTTCGGCAATGATCCTTCGAATTCGTTTCCATTAAGGTTGAAACTTCTTAACGCACTTCCTTCTGAAAACATTTCTGGGATGGGGCCATGAAATCCATTAAGTTTAACACTGAAAGGAACTCAGGAAGTCCCAAACAAGGTGGAATTAAACCCCTTAAGTTGTTTCTTGACAAGTCAAGGATTTGGATATAACTTAGGCTGCAAATTGAATTTGATATCTCCCCTGTCTATTTATTGTTTGAGGCAAACAAAATAGTCAAAGAGGATGGGAGATCTACAAGAGGTCCTTGGAGCAAATTGGACTGAATATCAAGATACCTTAAATTCTTCTATGGAATTTGTTCAATATGTGTCAACATGTTGTGAGATAGACTCAAATACCTCAGTGAATCCCTTCCTACATCAAAGAACCATTTGGGGATGTACCCTTGAATTTGATTATGAGAAAGCTCTGAAGTTCTTAAATTTGAAAAGTCTTTCAAAAAGTAAGGAAGTTCACTAAGGTTGCAAGAAGACAAATACAAATTTGGAACATCCACAAAGGTACTATTCGCACTATAATTATACATGAATTGTAGACCACTATTAAACGAAAGATCGAGTTCCGAAAGGTATTTTAGCTCTGAGAACCTATGGAACTCGACAACACCACTCAGATTATTTGATGAAAAATCTATTTTACTAATATTCACTAGAGTAAAGATTGAGCTAGGAATGAGGCCTTGAAAATTGTTAGACTGAAGAAATATCATCTCTAGAGATGACATGTTGATAAAAGGTGGTATACTCCCACTTAGTGAGTTATAAGATAAGTCAAGATACTCCAAACGCGGAAGATTGATGGTAGAAACTGAACCCAAAAGTTGATTGTATGATAAATCTAAGAAATAAAATTGAGTCTTATTGAACATTAATGGTGGTGGAAGCTGATCAACAAAGTTGTTATTGTACATTCGCAGATATTGTAAAGAACTAAGTTTATCAAGAAAGTCAAGAATTTTTCCTGTGAGATTATTTTCAGAGAGAGAGAGAAAAAAAAGGGAGTGAAGGTTTGAAAAAGAAGGTGGTTTCTGACCACTAAAACTGTTAAAATCAAGATTCAAATAAATTAATTGTGTAAGGTTTGAAAAAGAAGGTGGTATCTGACCACTAAAATTGTTAAAATTAAGATTCAAATAAATTAATTGTGTAAGGTTTGAAAAAGAAGGTGGTATCTGACCATTAAAAGATCCAAATGTTGGAGGAACTCTAGATTGCCAATAGTATTTGGCAATTCCGCGGATGAGTTGGTGAAATAGATATCAATATATATGAGAGAATTGCTCCAGTTAGAAGACCTTGTATGATAACTTGTGAGTTCCCAATTCACTGATAGGTCAAGTGTTTGGAGATTTGTAATACCAAGAAATCTTTCAAGAAGTATACCTCTCAAGCTACAACCGGAAAGACTAAGAGAAGTCAAAGAAGAAGGAAAATTCATGAAGGAACTTGGTACTATTGAACTCAAATTCATATTGTGCAGATCAAGTTCCCTTAACTGGGATAGGTTCTGAAGGAGACTTATCCACACATGGTTTTGAAATCTTAGTCCAGTGTTACTGAGATCAAGTGAAACCAAGCAGACAAGTAAGAGATTTCTATTGAAACTTGACCATCAAAGTTAGCCGATGACAAGTTAAGATGTGTCAAGTTGACAAAGGATCCAAACTCAGGCAAAAACTTTGAGCTGCTCTTGGCATTAAAACCAAGTTTGAGTTTTTGAAGGTGTGACAACAAGAATAGGCTACTGTTGGATTGGATACTACTTAAAAGAACCCTGCAGCTCAAGTCAAGGCCTATCACATTACCTGTTGTACTTTCACACGTGACTCCCTCCCATTCACAACAATCTGTTCCCTCCTTCCAGGATTTTTTCTTCTTATAGTCCTCACCTTCAAATGAAAAATAGCTGTCGAAAAGGGTTTTGTACAACTCAAGCAAAGCAATGCTCTGATCTGGAGGACATAAAGCTGACAAAGATGGCCAAACAAGATATTGAGAATGCAAGAAAAATATGACAAGGCAAAGAAACAATCCCATGTTCCTTAATTATGTGGCAGAATAAATAGTACTAGGTGTGAATTTTTAGATAGGATATGAGGATTGAGAATAACTAGTATTCATATGTAAGATCTTTTATAGTGTTTTTCTGTTGTATAGTGAATTTCCAGCAAAATTTTATAAAGATAATTTCCAAGAAAATCACTTCATTTGTTTGCCAATTCACTTTCGAACTTGTTAACATATCTTTTCCTGCCGTATGGTCAGGTCAAGACTTGGACGAATAAAAAGCTAAAACTTATTTAGGGAGAAGATTTGTCCTTTAGCAATGTTATATAGTGTCAATATTAAATTATGGCAATGACATGTAAAGAAGTGAGATGATATTAAAATTCAATAATAGAGGCTTTTGTCTGTTCAATGCATAATGAAAAAATATGTTCTTGAATTTTAACAAAGCGAGGCTCTTGTCAGAATCATTAGCATGGAAAATGAGAGAACTAAAGACAAATGTAAAGAGAGACCCCAAAAAAAAACCCACCATAGAAAGTTGAGAGTGATAATAATTGACCAAGTATTTTATTTATGATGACTCGTTATTGTGGAAAGACTTCTCCTGTGAGTCAATGAGTCTAAGATACGGCATTACTATATACCTATATTTATTTATTTTTTGTTTTAATTATTATTCAAGTTTTCAAGTAGTATTTTAAAAGTACCCGGTTCTCAAATTAAAACATTTTTAATAAAAAATTAATGACATGCATGTCACATAGTTAAAAGTGAAGGATAATTTGATCATTTTAATTTTATTAATATTCTTTGGGTTTTGGATTGAAATTGCTCTGTAACTTTATGTATTAGTTCTATAATTTTTAGAGTGAGCTAAATTATTTCTATAATTTAAAATAAATGATGAATCAAGTCCAAATTTTAAAAAATTGAGATTTTTTATAGGTAATATAAGAATTATTAAAAATAAAAAACAAAAAAAAATTAAAAAACTCTTAACATTTTTTCTCTCTCCCACCTCTTTTTTTCTTTTTTTTAATAATTTAGATAAAAATATCGTTTAAGAAAACGAAATTTTATTGACTTATGTAAAATAGAAAGGATAAATAATAAATAAATTAGAGTTAATGATTTAAACAAACAACAAATGGAAAAAAACAACCAATAATTAAATGAAAAAATAATATTGTATTTAATTCATTTTGACATATAAAATAAGTAAAATAATAAGTTTTATTTATTTAACTGAAATAATTTATTAAAAAAAATTAGATAGTTAAAAATTAAAAAAATTTAGGGAATAGGAAGATAGATGGTTTTTTTTTATTTAAAAAATTATTTTTTAATAATTTCTTATTTTACTAAAAAAATTAAATTTTTTAAAATTTAAATTTTATCGACAATTTTTTAAATTACATAACTAAATTAACTCACTCTTGGTGGATCAACAAAGTTGTTATTGTTCATTAGTAGATGTGATAAAGAACTAAGATTACCAAGATAGTCGGATACCTGTCCTGTGAGATCATTTTCAAAGAGAGAGAGAGATTAACAAGGGAGTGAAGGTTTGAAAAAGAAGGTGGTAACTGATCTCTAAAATGGTTAGAAACAAGGTGCAAATGAATGATTTGTGTAAGGCTACAAAGGAAGGTGGAACCAAGTGAGACAAGTAGGAGAATTCTTTTTGGACTTGACTATCAAATTTAATCATTATAAAATTAAGATGTGTCAAGTTGATAAAGGATCCAAACTCAAGTAAATATTGTAGCAGCTTATTGATGAAACAGGAACTAAGATTGAGTTTTTGAAGGTGTGACAATAAAAATATGTTGTTATTAGATTGTCTTGATAACAATTATTGTAACTGGAAGCACATTTGTTGGAAAATGTTTTCTTCAATTGAAGCAAAGCAATGCTCTGGTCATCAGGGCACAAAATGAAAATAGCCAAGCAAGATGTTGAGAATACAAGAAAAAGATTAAGGTAATAAATGTATATCAAATTATTAATTTCAAGTAATATGAAAAATATATCTAATTTATAAAAGATAAGTGATTAATATGTTTTATTAAGTTAGAATAAATATATTATGACGTATTAATTTATGCATATTTAAACTTAGAAATAAAAATAAACAATTTACTTTGTTAAAATAAGGAGAAATTATTCAATATTTTCGTGATAATATAATAATCTAAATAATAAATGTAAAATTAGTGTATTGGTTTTTTTGAAAAATATAAATATCTAATAATTGATTATATAAACAATTATTTGCTTGGGAAAGAATAAATTCTAGAAGTAATGAATAACTTATCCAAAATAAGTTGTGTTCATGTTTTTGTTTAAAGAGTACTACACTATGAGATGAAAATGCAAAACAAAGAAATAAGGTTTAAGATTTTAAAAAGTTTGAATACTAATTATAGGTATAAATATTTAAAAGTTCGTAAATTAAATTATTATATTTTTAAAAATTTATGAATATGCGTAAAATTACTCAAAAAAATGGTGTGGTTGGCATAGTACACACTTTTTAACGAAGTGCATATATATTTTTTTTCATATGCGGTTACTTTATACCTAATTTTAGGTACAATGTGGGCTGAAAGTTAAGATAGAAAAAAGAAGTTCATGTTAATACTTATAAAAAAGTTTTTAATCACGGACCAAATAAGTCTAGAGAGGGTGAATAAGTTATTTTTAATTTTTAATAAATATCAAATATGTAATCTAATCACAACGGCCAGACATGCAATCGCGTGTAAAGATAAATGCGGAATAAAAAACAACACACGATATTTTTAGGTGGAAACAACCTAGGCCACAACAATGACCTAAGAGGAAAACCACCGGTCCACCGGACCACCTAACTATCCACTATGAAAATTAATGTTCAATTACAACCATAGAGTCTAGAACTACCCGTCGCAGATAGATCCCCCTTTCTGTAATTTACTTACGAGCCGTCGCTCCTTTCACAGCTTCCAATAGCTAGATGTCTGGATCCGGACCAACGTTCCGATCTACTTGAGTCACACAAGATCAATCGAGCCCGTCACCTTCGGTAATTTCGAGTCACACGAAATACCGAACTCGTCACCTGAAACGTTAGCACAATAACACAAGTGCAAAGTGTGTCCTAGAGCGGATTCAAACAATGAATATCCTAACTAGCAGATTCAACAATATGCGATGTAAAAACAGGATCAGCTAGCAAACTCTAGAACAATCATACAAAGCTCAATATCATGCAAATCAATTAGGCATATAAATAGAACATGAGAATGCCTAAGAATGATAGATGAAGAGAAGAAGTTAAAGCACAATTCAGATGATAGAAAATATTAGTTCAATCTAGTTCAGGTTGTTAAAATATGCACAAACTAGCCTCCCTTATATAGAGTCCAACTTTTACTTCAAATAAGATTTGCAATTCACTATAACTCTTCTCCTATTAAGATTTACCAATTACCACAATTATCCTCAAATAAGAATTTTGTTCTTAACATTAAATGTGGTCAATTAGGTAAAAATAACATAAGGGTCGAATACACAAAAAGAGTTTGAGTAGGAATATAATATTGGCTCGATCGATCGACAGGCCGTCTCGATCGATCGAGACCTTCTCGATCGATCGACACACAGAACTCGATCGATCTAACTCAAACAGAGAGAACCTGGATCGAAGTTGTTCTATACTCGATCGATCGAACAGGGTTCGATCGATCGATCCAATTTCTCGATCGATCTAGTCCAAACAGAGAGAATCTAGATCGAAGTTGTCTCAGGCTTGATCGATCGACCACTCGATCGATCGAACAATACTCTCGATCGATCGACCAACATGTACACAATACATTTTTCATTACGATCCATACTAAGTGTCGTGCTCAATTGTGTGAAGATGTATGCATGATAGAATATTATACCTGTCATATGGGCGTTGCAAGCTTGGGGACTCCATCATCACGTGTCATCTGATTAATCGTTGAATTCCTATTCTAGATTACAATCAAATATTTTGTCCACGAAAATTGCCAATACAAAATAAACCTTACAACTTAAAAAAATATATTGAATAATTTTATCTTTAAATTAAATAATGAGTTGTGCTTGTGACTATTAGAGCACTTTTAACTTCTTATTTTTCAATCGAGCATTCTACCTCCTTTTTTGTAAATGAAGTACATCTATTCGAATCTTTGAAAAAGAAGAAGAAGTGATTTGTGAGTGACATAACTCATTTTAAGGTCTCAATTATCAATTATCATAGAATTATGTTCTTTTTTTATTATAGAATATAGTTGTATAGTAATTTTCATTTGTTTTCTCATTCCAATTTGGGTAGACTTGCCAACTCATATTTTAGCTTCTCTTTTTTTTCCTTTCTAATAGTGAATAAAATAGAGACTTTTAATTGAATTTTGAGTCGCTGCTAGCTATAGCTCATTAAATTTGTACCATTTACTTGATATTATTAGCATGAATATCTTAGGTATAACAAAAGTCACAATTTAATATTTCTTTGCGTCATATTAAACATGATAAATATAGTTCTATAAGATTAAATTTATTGAATTATATTATAATTTATCATTGTAATATTTGATAAAAATATGTATAATATAGTTAGATAAAATATCTAGTGTTACAATATTTTTAGTAAAATAATAATTTATGTTTTTTTTTTTACATTTTAAAAAATTAATTTAAGTAAAAGAAAATTAATTAATATTTTTAAAATTGAAAATTTAGATAAGTTGAATGTTCGTAATTTTGATCACACATATTTTTTTTTTTTTTTGTGTGTGTGGATAGACATATTTTGGTGGGATAAATTTTTAAGTTAATTGCACCAAAATCTTTATAACTATACGACCGAGATATGTATACTTTTCTTAAAAAAATTATACAATCATGACATTTAATATTTAATACAAGTTAAACTCAATCACAAAAAAAAAAAAAAATACAATCTAACCAATAGCCAGGAGAAAAGTAGCTAAATGAATGTAAAAGAGTGGAGCACGTTCTCTCCCTCTTTCTCTATACTCCTCTATTATCCACCAAGCTTTACTATAGATAATGTGATATTTTGAGAAAATTTAGGGATAAATTTTTCGCCACTGCTTGATAGAATTGAGAGATGATTGAAGGATTTTGGTTGGTTTGTCGGGGTGACCATGCCTCATTTGCCGCCAGAAGGAGCTGTTTATTTGTGTTTAGGTCATGTTTTTGGCCATCGTCTATGTTCACCTCCTTGGTCTGCCTGGCCAACGCTGTGTCTCTACGAGCGCGCGACTTTTAAGTGTTGTCATATAGTGAAGTTTTCGCAATAAGGTCGTTTAAAAGTATTTTTATTTCATTTTTTATATCAAAATTTTCTATTAGTGTCAGTTCAATAAAACTTAATTAAATCTAATCTCCCTAAAGAAGATGACCTCCCTCAGTGATTAATATTTGTATTAATTTTTCAGTATTATATCGATGTATCTTAGTGTTTGAGAACATAAAATTTCTTATATTTTATGATTTAGATTTAATGAAATATTAACTTTCATTCCAAAAAAATAAATCTAACCCATAGTCCAATACCTAACTTCTCTTGATTTCGTTGCTCACAGCTTTGCTCGCTTTGGTCTTCTCAGCCTGTTTTGCCATTATTCTTATAATATCTCATAAAATTTTAGAATAAAAAAAGTTCAAATTTAGACATTACATTATGATATATTCTGTTAGAAGAACATAAAACATTTTGAAATGCCAAGCCATGTTGATTAAAAACAGTAATTAATTGTTGTTGTTATGAATATGATATATTTTATTAATTTTTCAAAAATATTCATAGATTTTAGACTTTTTAGTAAAAATGCATTAATTCTTATTCCAATGTTACTCTAATTTAGAAAAAAAAAAATAATAGTAATTTGTTCCCACATACACATAGAATTTAATAGAAATATATATATGATATTGTATTTAAAACAAAAGTAATCAAAGCAACAAATGTACACTGTGATCAGATAACAAATTGGTACTAGTTTCTACTACCATTTTGCTTTCTTCTTTTAAGCTTTTGACCCCATCTATTGATAACTCCATTCAAATGCCAATTAACTTTTTCAATAGTAAACAATAGATAACCCAAATATATTCCAAACACCAATCCACAGGCATACCCTGAGAATATGACCTTCCAATCAATCCAATTTATGGGATCTGAACCACCTTTCTGCTCAACATCATCGCCCTTGTTACAAAGTTGAGATAATGGAAATCCACACAATCCCTTATTCCCAATATAAGAATCGTTGTCAAATGTTTCAAACTGGTTGCCATGAGGTATGACTCCTTCAAGATTGTTATAAGAAAGGTTTAAGATTTCAAGTGATTTCATGCCACTCAATTGCAGAGGAATCATTCCAGTAAGCTCATTTGAGGAGAAATCTAACCACTCGAGTTCAGTCAAACCACCCAATATTGATGGAATTCGACCAGTTAGTTTATTGTGAGACAAGTTTAGTCCTTTGAGTGACCTGAGCTCTCCAACTACCTCAGGAATCTCTCCATTGAAACTATTGCTAGAAAGATCAATGGCAGTGAATATGGTTAAGATTTTAACCAGTTCAACATATTGACTCTTCATTGTCACCACGACCGATTCCGTATATTCTTCTTCTATGAATAGATCACGATGAAATGACGAATAATATGTTTCTCCCATGTATACAATAGTATCATCATATAATACATGTCTTATGGCCTTAAAATTCTCAAAATATTTTGATGGAAGAAGACCAGAAAAGTTATTATTAGAAAGATCCATGATTCTCAATTTCTGAAAGGGAGACTCAATATTGGGATTGCCAATGTAACCATAGAATCTATTAGACTTGAGAACGAGAACTTGAAGATTTGGAAGAGGTTCCAACCAATGAGGGAAACCACCATCGAGTTTGTTGCTACCGACATCCAAAACCTCTAAATCTTCACAATTGAGCAAAGATTTCGGCAATGATCCTTCGAATTCGTTTCCATTAAGTTTGAAACTTCTTAACGCACTTCCTTCTGAAAACATTTCTGGGATGGGGCCATGAAATCTATTCATATTTAAATTTAACACTGAAAGGTACTTAGGAACTCCCAAACAAGGTGGAATTAAACCCCATAAGTTGTTTCTTGACAAGTCAAGGACTTTGATAGAACTTAGGCTGCAAATTGAATTTGATATCTCCCCTGTGAATTTATTGTTAGAGGCTAACAAATAACGCATATTGGATGGGAGATCTACAAGAGGTCCTTGGAGCAAATTGGACTGAATATCAAGAGTATCTAATTTCATCCATGGAATTTGTTCAATATGTGTCAACATGTTGTGAGATAGATTCAAATAGCCCAGTGAATCCCTTCCTACATCAAAGAACCATTTGGGGATGTACCCTTGAATTTGGTTATGAGAAAGATCTAAACTTATTAAATTTGAAAAGTCTTTCAAAAAGTAAGGAAGTTCACTAAGGTTGCAATAAGACAAATACAAATTTGTAACATCCACAAAGGTACTGTTCACACTATAGTTATACATGAATTGTAGACCACTATTAAACGAAAGATCGAGTTTTCAAAGGTATTTTAGCTCTGAGGACCTGTGGAACTCGACAACACCACTCAGATTATTTGATGAAAGATCTATTTCATTAATATTCACTAGAGTAAAGATTGAGCTAGGAATGAGGCCTTGAAAATTGTTAGACTGAAGAAATATTGTCTCTAGAGATGACATGTTCACAAAAGGTGGTATACTCCCACTTAGTGAGTTATAAGATAAGTCAAGAGAGTTCAAACTCGGAAGATTGATGGTAGAAACTGAACCCAAAAGTTGATTGTGTGATAAATCTAATAAATAAAGTTGAGTCTTATTGAACATTAATGATGGTGGAAGCTGATCAACAAAGTTGTTCTTGTACATATCCAGATATTTTAAAGAGCCAAGTTTACCAAGAAAGTCAGGAATTTTTCCTGTGAGATTATTGTGAGAGAGAGAGAGAGAAACAAGGGAGTGAAGGTTTGAAAAAGAAGGTGGTATCTGACCACTAAAATTGTTAAAACTAAGATTCAAATAAATTAATTGTGTAAGGTTTGAAAAAGAAGGTGGTATCTGACCACTAAAACCGTTAAAACTAATCCAAATAAATTAATTGTGTAAGGTTTGAAAAAGAAGGTGGTATCTGACCACCAAAACTGTTAGAACCAAGATACAAATAAATTAATTGTGTAAGGTTTGAAAAAGAAGGTGGTATCTGACCACTAAAATTGTTATAACAAAGATCCAAATGAATTAATTGTGCAAGGTTTGAAAAAGAAGGTGGTAAATGACCACTAAATTTGCAGTTACTAAGATTCAAATGTTGGAGGAACTCTAGATTGCCAATAGTATTTGGCAATTCCCCAGATGAGTTGGTGAAAAAGAGATCAATATATCTGAGAGAATTGCTCCAGTTAGAAGACCTTGTATGATAACTTATGAGTTCCCAATTCTTTGATAGGTCAAGTGTTTGGATATTTGTAATACCAAGAAATCTTTCAGGAAGTATACCTCTCAAGCTACAATTGGAAAGACTAAGAGAAGTCAAAGAAGAAGGAAAATTCATGAAGGAACTTGGTACTATTGAACTCAAATTCATATTGTTCAGATCAAGTTCCCTTAACTGGGTTAGGTTCTGAAGGAGACTTATCCACACATGGTTTTGAAATCTTAATTCAGTGTTACTGAGATCAAGTGAAACCAAGTGAGACAAGTAAGAGATTTCTATTGGAACTTGACCATCAAATTTAGCCCATGACAAGTTAAGATGTGTCAAATTGACAAAGGAACCAAACTCAGGCAAAAGCTTTGAGCTCTCGCTTCTAGAACCAAGTTTGAGTTTTTGAAGGTGTGACAACAAGAATAGGCTGCTGTTGGATTGGATACTACCGCACCCAAAGTCAAGGCCCCCAAAGTCAAGGCCTATCACATTACCTGTTGCACTTTCACACGTGACTCCCTCCCATTCACAACAATCTGTTCCCTCCTTCCATGACATTTTCTTCTTATAGTTCTCACATTCAAATGAATCATAACTGTTGGAAGTGGTTTTGTACAACTCAAGTAAAGCAATGCTCTGATCTGGAGGACATAAAGCTGACAAAGAGGACCAAACAAGACATTGAGAATGCAAGAAAAATATGACAAGGCAAAGAAACAATCCCATGTTCCTTAATAAAGTGGCAGAATAACTAGTACTAGGAGTGAATTTTTAGATAGGATATGAGGATTGAGAATAACTAGTATTCATATGTAAGATCTTTTATAGTGTTTTTCTATTGTATAGTGAATTTCCAAGAAACTTCGGCCGAAGACCTTTTGTGCAAAATTTTACAAAGATAATTTCCAAGAAAATCACTTCATTTGTTTGCGAATTCACTTTCAAACTTGTTAACATATCTTTTCCTGCCGTATGGTTAGGTCAAGACTTGCATGAATAAAAAGCTAAAACTTATTTAGGGAGAAGATTTGTCCTTTAGCAATGTTATAGTGTCAATATTAAATTATGGCAATGACATGTAAAGAAGTGAGATGATATTAAAATTCAATACTAGAGACTTTTGTCTGTTCAATGCATAATGAAAAAACATGTTCTTGAATTTTAACAAAGTGACGCTCTTGTCAAAATCATTAGCATGGAAAACGAGAGAACTAAAGACAAATGTAAAGAGAGACCCCAAACAAAAATCCACCATAGAAAGTTGAGAGTGATAAGAATTGACCAAGTATTTTATTTATGACCACACGTTATTGTAGAAAGACTTCTCCTGTGAGTCAATGAGTCTAAGATACGGCATTACTATATACCTATATTTATTTATTTTTTGTTTTAATTATTATTCAAATTTTTAAGTAGTATTTCAAAAGTATTCGGTTCTCAAATTAAAACATTTTTAATAAAAAATTAATGACATGCATGTCACATAGTTAAAAGTGAAGGGTAATTTGATCATTTTAATTTTATTATTATTCTTTGGATTTTGGATTGAAATTGCTCAGTAACGTTATGTATTAGTTCTATAATTTTTAGAGTGTGCTAAATTATTTCTATAATTTAAAATAAATGATGAATCAAGTCTAAATTTTAAAAAATTGAGATTTTTTATAGATAATATAAGAAATCATTACAAATAAAAAACAAAAAAAAATTAAAAAACTCTTAACATTTTTTCTCCCTCTCTCTCACCTTTTATTTATTTATTTATTTATGTTTAATAATTTAGATAAAAATATCGTTTAAGAAAATAAAATTTTATTGATTTATGTAAAATAGAAAGGATAAATAATAGATAAATTAGAGTTAATGATTTAAACAAATAAGAAATGGAAGAAAAAGCAAATAATTAAATGAAAAAAAATAATATTGTATTCAATTTATTTTGATATATAAAATAAGTAAAATAATAATTTTTATTTATTTAACTGAAATAATTTATTAAAAAAAAATCGATAGTTAAAAATTAAAAAATTTAGGGAATTGGAAGATAGATGGGTTTTTTTATTTATTTAAAAAATTATTTTTTAATAATTTCTTATTTTACTAAAAAAATCAAACTTTTTTAAATTTAGATTCTATCAACAATTTTTTAAATTACATAACTAAATTAACTCACATAGTGGATGAACAAAGTTGTTCTTGTTCATTAGTAGATGTTATAAAGAACTAAGATTACCAAGATAGTCGGAAACCTGTCCTATAAGATCATTTTCAAAGAGAGAGAGATAGATTAACAAGGGAGTGAAATGGTTAGAAACAAGGTCCAAATGAATGATTTGTGTAAGGCTACCAAAGGAAGGTGGAATCAAGCCTGCAATAATGCTGAAATCGAGATTCAAATCTTTGAGGAACTTTAGATTGCCTATAGTATTTGGCAATTCCTCGGAAGAGGTGGTGGAAGAGAGATCAACATATCTAAGAAAACTACTCCAATTAGAAGACCTTGTATGATAACTTCAGAGTTCCTAATTCTCTATTCTCTAATAAGTAAGTGTTTGGAGCTTTGAAAAATCAATAAATCTTTGAGGAAGTGTACCTCTCAAGCTACAACCAAAGAGATTTAAAGAGGTCAAAGAGGATGAGAAGTTCATGAATGTACTTCGTACAATTGAACTTAGATTCACATATTTTAAATCAAGTTCTCTTAATTGGGTTAGGTTCTGAATGATACTTTTGTTGGAAAAATATTATTAATATGTGGGGCCACACATGTAGTTTTAAATGTGCTATGCTATCTTATAGTTTAGCTAATTAAAAGGTGATCTATAAAGTTTAATTTTGGCTATCGGGTATTAAATTATCGTGGAATTAATGTGTAGAGACCGGACTTGTATTTTTAAATTGATGAGGGGCCAATTTGAAAATACTAATTATTGATAACCGCCTTTGGCGGTTATCTATATAAAGGGGTCATGGTCCCCATTTGAGTGTAGTGCTTGTAGAACACAAGTTTTCTCTGTATCCCCATCAACAGAGAAAATCCATTGAGACAACTACGCATCAATTGGAAGATCTGAACCCGTTCGACAGAAGAACGCTATGGATTCCGGTACGCTTCCGCTATAATCTCTTCTTGTTCTCTTGATTCAACATGGGATCTAGAAAACATGATTTTTAATTTGGTAAACAAATTTCTAACAAGTGGTATCAGAGCCTACCCATGTTTGATTCAAAAGAATCTATGAATGTTAGAGATTAATCTTGTGAACTGTTTATATATGCATATTATATATGTTTCAGATCGTATCCCCAATTGTTTGTTTATACATGCCACCAATATCTGATACGCGTTCTTGGGGTTCTTGGGAATGCTTTATGGATTCTGTATATATATCTTATGGATTTTGGGGAATGCTTTATTACTTTATGGATTAAGTATATATATCTGATACGCGTGCTTTATGGATTCTGTAAAGAACATTAAGTATCTGTTCTTGCAAAATGTTCCTGCAAATTTGCGAATGGTCAGTTTTTTTTTCCTCAGAAACCGTTCCTTTCAGTTTTTAATCCATGCAGTTCCTTTTTTTTTTTTTTTTTTGGTTGCTTCTGCATATGTGGATCGTGTGGACATAAAAAAAAAAAAACTGCTTTTCGGTTTTCTTTTAACTTTCGGTTTCTTTTTTCTGTTTTGTACTTCATATATAAATATATATATAATATATATATATTGCACATGTGGAGCAAAAAAAAAAAAAAAAAAAACTGAGTTTGCCGCAGTCTATCTTATATCTCTATATATATATATATATATATCTTCCATGTATATGCTGTAATATATATATACTGCACTCAATCAAGTATATCTTCCATCAGCTTCCATGTATATGCTATAATATATATATATACTGCGCTCAATCAAGTTGTATGCATATATTACATATAAAGACTATATATATATGTATGTTATATTTAGATTATGTATATATATATATTTTGTTGAAGCATGATTCATGAATTCATAAATTAAGTTTTTTTTTTTTTTTTTAAATTTTGATTAATTATATACAACATTTTTTTTAACACTAATCTAGTATTCTAATTACATTAATTTATACAAGATGTCACCAAAGTGACCACTCTTGTGTATATTGATATTGGGAGAATAATTGGATATGATGTTTGTGTATGTGTAATTCATGCGAATATTAACCAATCCAAAGAGGGGTTCATATTTGGCCGAATTACACACGCACCTGCGATGGTAATCATATGACAATTATCAAGGTGACCTCATGTGAATAATGAATCGATGCAAACATGGATTTATTATTTGACATAACTTATTGTCATTGTTTGATCATTGCAACAAGAGTACTACTTACAATTAATATCACTGTCCAAAGACTTGATATTAATGTTGTGCTTGGTATCTTGAAATGTTGTCATGTAATTAATCAATTTAATGACTGTTTACTTTGGTTCTTTTATGTGAGTATAGTGTATTTATTTAATTTTGTTCTCTATTCAGCTTTAATGTCTACTACTACAATATCTGCCAACATGAACAATGTTCCAATGTTAAATGGAACAAACTTTAAGGACTGGAAAGAGAACATATTGATTGTTCTTGGCTGCATGGACATAGACTTGGCATTAAGAATGCCAAAACCGAATGATCTCACTGCACAAAGTACCCCTGAGGAAATTGCGTACTTTGAAAAGTGGGACCGTTCGAACAGGCTAAGTCTTATGATCATGAAGCGCGGGATTCCAGAAGCCTTTCGAGGTGCAATAACAGATGACAATATCATTGCCAGTAAGTTCCTTGAGGAAATTCAGAATCGTTTTGTCAAAAACGATAAGGCTGAAACAAGCGCGCTTTTAGCAAGCTTGATTTCAATGAAATATAAGGGCAAAGGTAATGTCAGAGAGTACATCATGGAGATGTCTCATCTTGTTTCAAAACTTAAGGCACTAAAGCTCGACTTATCAGATGATTTGCTCGTGCATTTAATTCTGATCTCTCTTCCTGCACAATTCAGTCAATTTAAGGTCAGTTATAACTGCCAAAAGGAGAAATGGACTCTCAATGAGCTCATTTCATTTTGTGTGCAAGAGGAAGAGAGATTGAAGCAAGAGAGGACTGAAAGTGCTCATCTGTCAAGTACTTTTAAGGGCAAGGGTAAAAGGAAGGATAAAGGAAAGGAAGTTGCTATTCCTAAGGGTCCAGTGCAAAAGAAACAGAAAAGTAATGACAATTGTTTCTTCTGTGGTAAGCCTGGACATCAGAAGAAGGAATGTGCCAAGTATAGCGCATGGCGTGAAAAGAAAGGTATAATTCCTGTTTTGGTCTGTTCTGAGATCAATTTAGCATCTGTACCAAGAAACACTTGGTGGGTAGATTCTGGTGCTACTACTCACATTTGTGTTTCTATGCAGGGTTGCCTAAACTACCGAGAGCCAACCGATGCTGAAAGACGTATCTTTGTAGGCGACGGCAAGTCGGTGGAAGTGAAGGCAATAGGGCATTTTAGATTGTTATTAAAAACTGGTTGTTATTTGGATTTGAAAGACACTTTTGTTGTACCGTCTTTTAGACGGAACTTAATTTCCATTTCTGTTTTGGACAAATTGGGTTATTATTGTTCATTTGGAAATACTCAGTTTACTTTGTCTTTAAATTCAAATGTTATTGGTACTGGTTTACTTAATACTTTTGATAATCTATATTTGCTAGAAACTGTTTCATCTTATAATGAAACCTTGCATGTCGAGTCACGAGGTACAAAGCGAAAATTAGATAAGGAAACTTCAGCCTCATTATGGCACAAACGCTTAGGTCACATCTCTAAATCTAGAGTTGAGCGACTTGTGTCTGATGAGATTTTGGAATCCCTTGATTTTTCAGATTTTGATGTCTGTGTTGAGTGTATCAAGGGAAAACAGACCAAAATGAAGAAATTAGATGCAAATCGGACTACGGACGTCTTAGAATTGATTCATACGGATATTTGTGGTCCATTCCCTACAGCATCTTGGAATGGTCAACAATATTTTATAACATTCATAGACGACTATTCTAGATATGGGTATCTATTTCTTATACATGAGAAATCACAGTCTTTGGACGTGTTCAAAATATTTAAGGCCGAAGTTGAGTTACAACTCAACAAACGGATAAAGAGTGTCAGATCTGACCGTGGTGATGAATACTACGGTAGATACGACAAATCAGGTGAACAACGTCCGGGACCATTTGCTAAATACCTGGAGGAATGTGGAATCGTCCCTCAATACACTATGCCAGGGTCGCCTAGCATGAATGGTGTATCTGAGAGACGAAACAGGACTCTTAAGGACATGGTAAGAAGTATGATTAGTCAATCTACTTTACTAGAGTCACTCTGGGGTGAAGCTCTAAAGACAGCAACTTATATCCTGAATCGGGTGCCAACTAAAGCAGCTGCAAAAACGCCTTATGAACTTTGGGTTGGGCGAAAGCCTAGTCTAAAGCACTTGCGTATTTGGGGATGTCCTGCTGAAGCGAGGCCTTATAAACCTCATGCAAGAAAATTGGACTCCAAAACCATTAGCAGCTACTTTATTGGCTATGCAGAACGATGAAGGGGTTACAAGTTTTATGATCCTACTAGTAAGTCTATATTTGAGACGGGAATTGCAACATTTTTTGAGGATGTTGAGTTTGGGAGGGGAAATCAAGTTAGGAACATTGTCTTTGAGGAAGAAAAGGGAGTAATCCCTCTTCCTGCTACTACTTTTCTTGACGATGTGCAGGTTTCCATACCTGTCATTAATCAAGAGATGAATTCAGATCTTCGGCAAGACAATGTTATTCAACCCCTCTTTCAAAATGAGGTAATTGTTCCAGAGGAAACAATTCTTGAGGAACAACCTCAACAACCTCAAGAACCCGCGCCATTAAGGCGATCCACGAGAGAAAGGAGATTTGCAATTTCAGATGATTATGTTGTATATCTCCAGGAACATGAGGTAGAAAGTGGAATGTCGGAAGATGATCCAATCAACTTCCGCCAAGCCATGCAAAGTTCCAACTCTCATAAATGGATTGAAGCCATGAATGAGGAGTATAAGTCTATGCAAGACAATAAAGTTTGGGAACTTGTCCCATTACCGGCTGGTGCGAATCCCGTTGGTTGTAAATGGATATTTAAAACCAAAAGGGATTCAAAGGGTAATGTGGAGAGGTATAAGGCACGTCTTGTAGCCAAAGGCTTTACTCAAAAAGAAGGAATTGACTTTAAAGAAACTTTCTCTCCGGTTTCCACGAAAGACTCTTTTAGGACAATTATGGCGCTTGTTGCACATTTTGACCTTGAGTTGCATCAAATGGATGTCAAAACAGCGTTTCTCAATGGTGACATTGAAGAAACAATTTATATGGTACAACCAGAAAACTTTGTGTTAGGAGATTCAAAGAATATGGTTTGTAAATTGACGAAATCCATATATGGACTCAAGCAGGCTTCCCGTCAGTGGTACTTCAAGTTTCATCAAGTCATTGTTTCGTACGGTTTTGAGATGAATGTCGTTGATGATTGTGTGTATCACAAGTTTAGTAGGAGTAAGCATATTTTTCTGGTTTTGTATGTCGATGACATTTTACTTGCCACAAATGACATAGGCATCTTGCATGACACCAAGAGATTTCTATCAAAGAATTTTGAAATGAAAGATCTTGGTGAAGCTTCCTTTGTATTAGGAATTGAGATACACCGAGATCGCTCTCGGGGTATATTGGGACTGTCACAAAGGAATTATATTGAGAAAGTTCTCAATAGGTTTGGCATGCAAAATTGCAAACCAGGTGAAACCCCAGTCTCTAAGGGAGACAAATTTTGTCTCAGCCAATGCCCAAAGAATAGCCTTGAAATTAAAGAAATGCAGAAGATTCCTTATGCTTCGGCTGTAGGGAGTCTAATGTATGCACAAGTATGTACGCGTCCGGATATTGCGTTCATAGTTGGCATGTTAGGCAGATATTTAAGTAACCCAGGCATGGATCATTGGAAAGCAGCCAAACGGGTTATGAGATACTTACAGAGAACAAAGGAGTATATGCTCACATATAGAAAATCAGATCGGTTAGAGATCATTGGGTACTCCGACTCTGATTTTGCTGGATGCCAAGATAGCATGAGATCCACATCAAGTTATGTTTTACCTGTTGGCTGGTGGGGCAATTTCTTGGCGGTTTGCCAAGCAAATGCTTGTGGCTTCATCCACCATGGCCGCAGAATTTGTGGCATGTCATGAGGCATCGAATCATGGAATATGACTGCGAAATTTTGTCACTGGGCTGCGTATTTTAGAGAGTGTTGAAAGACCACTCAAATTATTTTGTGACAATAAATCAGCGGTTTTATATTCTAACAACAACAGAAGCTCAACGAAGTCAAAACATATTGACATCAAGTTTCTGGTTGTGAAAGAAAGAGTGCAGAGTGGTCAGATTTTTATAGAGCACATTGGAACAAACTCCATGATAGCGGATCCGCTCACAAAGGGACTACCGCCCAAGGTCTTTCACGAGCATACTGCTCATATGGGTGTTATCCTGTTTGAGGATACTTTAGTTTAGTGGGAGTTTGAATTTGATATGTTGCTTTATGTTGAACTTCAGATTTGTTATATACATATATTATTCAGTTTACTTTCTGCAGAAGTAAAGTTTTGGTTTAACACACTCTGTTAAGCAATGTGGTAATACTGATCTCAACAAAGAATAAAGTAGGACTAGTTGAAAATAGACATGTTTGGATCACATTACATGTAATTTTCATGCTACACATCCATGATTGATCTATGTCATTTGGTTGTATTGGTATATGTGACCATTGATAGATTTAGTCACGATAAATGTGACGAAGATCGCTTTGATCCTGTATCAGTATGATTAATGGACGAGATTGTTCGGAAGTACCCTAATTGTGATGGCAATTTCATGAGCTCATAAGGTTATGCACATTTACAAAGTTACATATGTGGCCCAGTGGGAGATTGTTGGAAAAATATTATTAATATGTGGGGCCACACATGTAGTTTTAAATGTGCTATGCTATCTTATAGTTTAGCTAATTAAAAGGTGATCTATAAAGTTTAATTTTGGCTATCGGGTATTAAATTATCGTGGAATTAATGTGTAGAGACCGGACTTGTATTTTTAAATTGATGAGGGGCCAATTTGAAAATACTAATTATTGATAACCGCCTTTGGCGGTTATCTATATAAAGGGGTCATGGTCCCCATTTGAGTGTAGTGCTTGTAGAACACAAGTTTTCTCTGTATCCCCATCAACAGAGAAAATCCATTGAGACAACTACGCATCAATTGGAAGATCTGAACCCGTTCGACAGAAGAACGCTATGGATTCCGGTACGCTTCCGCTATAATCTCTTCTTGTTCTCTTGATTCAACATGGGATCTAGAAAACATGATTTTTAATTTGGTAAACAAATTTCTAACAACTTTTTCAAACAAGGTTTAGAAAAGTGAAACCAAGTGAGACAAGTAGGAGAATTCTTTTTGGACTTGACTATCAAATTTAATCATTATAAAATTAAGATGTGTCAAGTTGATAAAGGATCCAAACTCAAGTAAATATTGTAGCAGCTTATTGATGAAACAGGAACTAAGATTGAGTTTTTGAAGGTGTGACAATAAAAATATTTCCTAAGATTGAGTTTTTGAAGGTGTGACAATAAAAATAGGTTATTATTAGATTGTCCTGATAACAATTATTGTTACTGGAAGCACATTTGTTGGAAAAGGTTTTCTTCAATTGAAGCAAAGCAATGCTCTGGTCATCAGGGCACAAAATGAAAATAGCCAAGCAAGATGTTGAGAATACAAGAAAAAGATTAAGGTAATAAATGTATATCAAATTATCAATTTCAAGTAATACGAAAAATATATCTAATTTATAAAAGATAAGTGATTAATATGTTTTATTAAGTTAGAATAAATATATTATGACATATTAATTTATGCATATTTAAACTTAGAAATAAAAATAAACAATTTACTTTGTTAAAATAAGGAGAAATTATTCAATATTTTCAGAATATGTGATAATATAATAATCTAAATAATAAATGTAAAATTAGTGTATTGATTTTTTTGAAAAATATAAATATCTAATAATTGATTATATAAACAATTATTTGCTTGGGAGAGAATAAATTCTAGAAGTAATGAATAACTTATCCAAAATAAGTTGTGTTCATGTTTTTGTTTAAAGAGTACTACACTATGAGATGAAAATGCAAAACAAAGAAATAAGGTTTAAGATTTTAAAAAGTTTGAATACTAATTATAGGTATAAATATTTAAAAGTTCGTAAATTAAATTATTATATTTTTAAAAATTTATGAATATGCATAAAATTACTCAAAAAAAAATAAAAATGGTGTAGTCGGCATAGTACACACTTTTTAACGAAGTGCATATATATATTTTTTCATATGCGGTTACTTTATACCTAATTATACAACTAGTGTAGGGCTGTACATTAGGTACAATGTGGGCTGAAAATTAAGATAGAAAAAAGAAGTTCACGTTAATACTTAAAAAGATATATTGAATAATTTTATCTTTAAATTAAATAATGAGTTGTGCTTGTGACTAGTAGAGCACTTTTAACTTCTTATTTTTCAATCGAGCATTCTACCTCCTTTTTTGAAAATGAAGTACATCTATTCGGATCCTTGAAAAAGAAGAAGTGATTTGTGAGTGACATAACTCATTTTAAGGTCTCAATTATCAATTGTATAGTAATTTTCTTTTGTTTTCTCATTCCAATTTGGGTAGACTTGCCAACTCATATTTTAGCTTTTCTTTTTTTTCCTTTCTAATAGTGAATAAAATAGAGACTTTTTATGGAATTTTGAGTCGCTGCTAACTATAGCTCATTAAATTCGTACAATTTACTTGATATTATTAGCATGAATATCTTAGGTATAACAAAAGTCACAATTTAATATTTCTTTGCGTCATATTAAACATGATAAATATAGTTCTATAAGATTAAATTTATTGAATTATATTATAATTTATCATTGTAATATTTGATAAAAATATGTATAATATAGTTAGATAAAATATCTAGTGTTACAATATTTTTAGTAAAATAATAATTTATGTTTTTTTTTTACATTTTAAAAAATTAATTTAAGTAAAAGAAAATTAATTAATATTTTTAAAATTGAAAATTTAGATAAATTGAATGTTCGTAATTTTGATCACACATATTTTTTTTTTTTGTGTGTGTGGATGGACATATTTTGGTGGGATAAATTTTTAAGTTAATTGCACCAAAATCTTTATAACTATACGACCGAGATATGTATACTTTTCTTAAGATATTTTTTGTAAAATTAAGATGTGTCAAGTTGACAAAGGATCCGAACTCAAGTAAAAATTGTGGCAGTTTATTGATGGAACATAAACTAATATTAAGTTTTTGAAGGTGTGACAATAAGAATAGGTTGTTGTTAAATTGTTCTGATAACAATTATTATAACTGGAAGCATATTTGTTGGAAAAGGTTTTCTTGAATTGAAGCAAAGCAATGCTCTGGTCATGAGGGCACAAAGATAATGAAAATAGCTAAGCAAGATGTTGAGAATACAAGAAAAAAACTAAGGTAATAAATGTATATTAATTTTAAGTTAGATGATAAATATATTTAATTTATAAAAGATAAGTGATTAATATGTTTTATTAAGTTAGATTAAATATATTATGACATATTAATTTATGCATATTTAAACTTGAAATAAAAATAAACAATTTATATTGTCAAAATAAGGTGAAATTATTCAATGCTTTCAAATAATAAAATGGAAAATTAGTATAATAATTTTTTTGAAAAATATAAAAATCTAATAATCGATTATATAAACAATTATTTACTTGGGAGAGAATAAATTCTATAAGTAATGAATAACTTTTCCTAAATTAATAGTGTTCATGTTTTTGTTTAAAGAATACTACACTATGAGTTGAAAATGACTAATAAAGAAATAATGTTTAAGATTTTAAAAAGTTTGAATATTAAATTATAGTATAAAAATTCTGAAATATATATATAAATATTTAAAAATTTGTAAATTAAATTATTATATTTTTAAAAATTTATGAACATGCATAAAATTATTCAAAAATGGTGTGGTTGGCATAATACACACTTTTTAACAAAGTGCACATCTTTTTTTTTTCTTCATGTGGTTGGTTGTATATTAGGTATAATGTGCGCAGAAAATTAAGATAAAAAAAGAAGTTCATGTTAAAACTTAAAAAGATATATAGAATAATTTTATCTTTAAATTGAATAATGAGTTGTCGCTTGTAACTAGTAGAGCACCTTAATTTCTTATTTTTCAATCAAGCATTTTAGCTCGTTTTTTGAAAATGAAGAACATAAATCCTATTGTGAGTGACATAACTCATTTTAAGGTCTCAATTATCAATTATCATATAAGTATGTTCTCTTTTTATTATAAAATATAGTTGTATAATAATTTTTTTTTTGTTTTCTCATTCCAATTTGGGTAGATTTTCCAACTCATATTTATTTTAAGGTCTCAATTATCAATTATCATATAAATATGTTCTCTTTTTATTATAGAATATAGTTGTATAGTAATTTTTTGTTTGTTTTCTCATTCCAATTTGGGTAGATTTCCTAACTCATTTTTTTTTCTTTCTAATAGTGAATAAAATAGAGACATTTAATGTAATAGTGAGTTCTTACTAACTATAGCTCATTAAATTTGTACATTTTACTTAATATTATTAGCAAGAATATGTTAGGTATAACAAAAGCCACAATTTAATTTTTTTTTGCACCATGTTAAACACGATAAATATTGTTTTATAAAATTGAATCATATTGAATTATATTATATTTATTATTACTGTACTTGATAAGAGTATGTATAATATAGCTAGATAAAATGTCTAATGTATGGTGTTATAATATTTTTAGTAAAATAATTATTAATTTATTATATAACTTTATTCTATATAAAAAAAATATTAAAATAGTATTTAATTTATGTTTTTTTTACATTTAAAAAAATTAATTTAAGTAAAAGAAAATTAATTAATAGTTTTAAAATTAAAAATTTAGATCAATTTAATGTTCTTAATTTTGATCACACACACACACACACACACACACACATATATATATATATATATATATTTTTTTTTTTTTGTGGATAGACATATTTTGGTGGGATAAATTTTTAAGTTGATTTTACCAAAATCTTTATAACTATAGGGTCGAGATATGTATACTTTTCTTTTAAAAAAATTTAACAATCACGACATTTAATATTTAATACAGGTTAAACTCAATCACGAAAAAAAAAAAAACACAATCTAACCAATAGCCAAGAGAAAAGTAGCTAAAAGCATGTAAAAGAGTGGAGCATGTTCTCTCCCTCCATGCCTCACTTCCCGCCGAAAGGAGCTGCTTGTTTGTATTTAGGTCGTGTCTTTTGGCCATTGTCTATGTTCACCTCCTTGGTCAGCCTAGCTAACGCTGTGTCACAAAGGGCACAAGATTTCTAAATGTTGTCATATAGTGTGGTTTTCGTAATAAGGCTGTTTAAAAGTATTTTTATTTCATTTTTTGTATCAAATTTTTTTATTAGTATATGTTCAATAAAACGTAACTAAATCTAATCTCGTCAAAGAAAATGACCTCCCTCAATGATTAAAATTTGTACTAATTTCTTAGTATTATATCGATATATCTTGGTGTTTGAGAACATGAAATTTCTTATATTTTCTGACTTAGAATTAATGAAATATTAACTTTCATTCCAACAAAAAAAAAAATCTAACCAACAGTCCAATACCTAACTTCTCCTGAGTCCGTTGTTCACAACTTTGCTTCCCTTCGGTCTTCTCAGCCTATTTTGCCATTATTCTACAATCATAGTAAAATACCAGTCAACTTTATAGTGTGAGAGCAAAATATTCCCAAATACAGTTCCACGTCCATATCCCATCACTACAAATTTCCAATCAATTACTATTCCCGACTCCAAATAACCTTCTTCGATCAAATATGTTGTTGATGATTGCTCTTCCTCATCATTGTTGCACTTTCTAGACAATGGAAATCCATAAAATCCCACATTTCCAAGGTACGAACTATTCTCAAATGTGTCAATTTGATTGCTCCTAGGTATTGAAGTGATTATATGACAGCTATTGAAGTGATTTCACTCTACCCTGGAAGAATCTGTCAGACAAGCATATTTGAAGAAAGATCTTACAATTCAAGCTTCGTTAAATTGCTCAATGAAACTATTCAGACACACCTCAAGCTAAAAAATTTGATGCTTCTCCTTCTGATCCTGGTGATCAGAATTGGATTCATCGTTCTCCTCTTGGTTATCCTTTTCTAGAACTACTTTGACGCTCTCGCCTATCCTAGGTATATATCCAAATGCCTCACATATAAAACCCATGACTGTCTCATACTGATGACCCTGTGACACATAAATGAAGGTGAGTTATGCAGTGTGATCAAAAGAATGAATTCACTAAACTAGAAAATGCTGCTTAAGATTTTCATTTGTTGACCTCTGGCATTTTGACATTTAGATCTTCAGAGAGCTGATCAATGGATGTATTTCCATCTACATCATACACTCCCTCTGGTATACATATATTATCTTTGGTAGACTTCATACAAATCAGTCTTCTTTCAGAGGAATATAACAATTTTTGAGATTTATCTGAGGGTGTGAAGGAGGTGAGAATTCAATAACTCCAAGTTCTGGAATTAATCACGTGAACCGCAGTTCGTTGTAGATTTTAAAGTGAATCAAATTGCCTTGTAAAAGGAAAAAAGAGTGAGTTCAGTAAAGAAGATATAGTGGTATGCTTTGTTAAAAACCATCACCACTTCTTTCTTCTTAATAGTTCTCAATGATTCTAGAAATTGCAGGAGGATTCTAGAAAGTGCTAGAAGGGCCTAGAAGGTGCTGGAAGACTCTAGAAGACACTAGAAGATTCTAGAACATGCCGGAAGATACATGAAGAATGTAGAAGGTTCCGGAACATCCTAGAACCTAGATGAAGAAACTAGACAATCTTAGAGTATTCTAGAGTTGGCTAGAAGGTTCTAGAACTTTGTGGAATATTGAAGACCAACCTAGAACAATGTAGATACTCTTGTATATTCTAGAAAAGGTAGGATCTAGAAAATAGTAGTAGAAACCAAGGCTTGATGCCACCCTTATAAATAGGCCTCTTGGCCTTCATTTGTACTTAATCTTATGAAAATTAATATAAAAAAATATTAATGAAAATTGTATAGAAAAATAATGGTGTGTTAGTTTAGAGTTATTTACTCTAAATTTTTACTCAACAATTGGTATCAGAGCGGGACGATTATGGATCGTTCTTGGTGGAGCTATCTTAAGTCGTGAGGTGTTTGGTACTCTATAAGTTTGTTAGTCAAGCTTGTTCGGTATAGTCGAAGTCTTGCCGGCACGATGGGTGAGCTTCAAGTAGTTGGAGGAATCAAGAAGCTCAACAACAAAAACTACAACACATGGGCAACATGTATGGAGTCTTACCTACAAGGCCAGGACCTTTGGGAGATTGTTGGTGGTGGTGAAGTTACACAACCGGCTACAGAAGATGCCAATGGCATCTTGCAAAAGTGGAAAATTAAAGCAGGCAAAGCGATGTTTCCTTTAAAGACCACAATTGAAGAAGAAATGTTGGAGCACATTCGGGATGCCAAAACACCAAAGGAAGCATGGGACACTTTTGTTACACTTTTTTTAAAGAAGAATGATACAAGACTGCAACTTCTCGAGAACGAGTTGCTATCAGGGATGGCCGACACAACCATCGCTTGTTGAGTTTAAAAATTTGCTTGCATATCAGGAAGCTATGGCTAAGCAAATGGGAGGAGTCTCGCTGAAGAGTGAGGAGGAAGCGCTTTATACCAGCAAAACTAGAGGCACATTTAAGCGGTACTCTAGTAGTGGATCTAAAAAGGATGCTGACAAGGTGAAACTTTATCAAGGAAATAGAGGCTCTTGTCCAGAGGGAGCATCAAAGAATCGCGGTAATAATAGAAAGTTTGATGGCAAATGTTACAACTGCGGGAAGATGGGCCACATGGCGAAAGAGTGTTGGACAAAGAAAAAAGCCTGTTGAAAGTAATACTGCTACTTCTAATTCTAAGGAGAATAGTGAAGATGGTTGGGATGCCGAAGCGTTATTTGCTATGGAGGAAGAAGAATTAGCTGTCACGATAACAACACCAGAACAGATTAACTACAAGAATGATTGGATCGTCGATTCAGGCTGCTCAAATCATATGACGGGTGATAAAAAGAAGTTACAAAACCTGTCTGAGTACAAGGGAAGTCGTGTGGTGGTGACAGCTGACAACTCAAGATTACCGATAGCTCACATCGATAAGACGACAGTTACACCTCGATATAATTCAACCAGGTGCCACTTCAAGATGTTTATCATATCCCAGGAATGAAGAAAAATTTGCTATCTGTGGCTCAATTGACATCATCAGGCCATTATGTCTTGTTTGGTCCCTAAGATGTAAAGGTGTATCGTGACCTCAAAATCTCAGAAAAACTGACAATGGAAGGGCAACGATTGGAGTCAGTCTGCATATGTAGACAAGACAAGAAAAAATGAGACAGCAGATCTATGGCACATGCGATTAGGTCACGTTAGCTATTCCAAGTTGAGTGTGATGGTGAAGAAGTTGATGCTTAAGGGGCTTCCTCAACTTGAGGTACGGACAGACACAGTATGTGCAGGATGCCAGTATGGTAAAGCGCACCAACTGCCACATGAGGAATCGAAGTTTAAAGCAAAAGAACCATTAGAGTTAGTTCACTCTGATGTATTTGGGCCCGTGAAGCAACCATCAATTGGCGGTATGCGATACATGGTGACATTCATTGATGACTTCTCAAGGTATGTGTGGGTTTTCTTTATGAAAAAAAAATCTGACACATTCTCAAAGTTTAAAGAGTTCAGAGAGTTAGCCGAAGGAGAAGTGGGAAAGAAGATCTGTTGCCTGCGCACAGATAACGGGGGAGAATATAGCTCAAGTGAGTTCTCTCAATAGTTAAGGGAATGTCGAATATGTCATCAGTACACTTGTGCCAACACACCGCAACAAAATGGTGTAGCTGAGAGAAAGAACCGACATCTTGCAGAAGCTTGTCGAAGTATGCTACATGCAAAGAACGTACCAGGACGTTTTTGGGCTGAAGCAATGAGGACTGCAGCCTTTGTGATCAACAGACTTCCTCAACCAAGGTTAGAATTTGTTTCACCATTTGAGAAACTTTGGAACATGAAACCTACAGTTAGCTACTTTCGAGTATTTGACTGTGTATGTTATGTATTTGTTCCTGATCATTTACGAAGCAAGTTTGACAAGAAAGCTTTTAGATGTATCTTTGTGGGATACGACAGTCAAAGAAAGGGGTGGAAATGTTGTGATCCAACAAGTGGAAGATGTTACACTTCACGGTGTTTGATGAAGCGTCTTCTTGGTGGTCCTCAGAGAAGGAGGTGCTACCAGACTCAAGAGAATTTGGAGAAAAGTTGCAACAAAAGATGGGGGAGCATACTATCCAACTCCAACCAAGTTCAGATGAATTAGGAGATCCAAATAACGATGATGTTGAACAAAGAGAGACTCAGAATCCTTGGAAACTGACGTGTATCAACAACTAAATGAAGAAGTTAAGCCTAGTGAAACGGAAGAATCAACTCCACAATCTCAACTCCGAAGGTCAACAAGAACACGAAGGCCAAATCCTAAATACGCCAATGCAGCCATAATTGAAGAAGCAACAGAGCCTGAGACGTTTGAAGAAGCATTGCAGAGTTTTGAGTGGATGACAGCTATGAAAGAAGAGATCGATGCACTTCAGCAAAATCAAACTTGGGATCTAGTGCCAAAGCCAAGAGATGTGAAACCCATATCCTGCAAGTGGGTTTACAAGATAAAGCGTCGTCCAGATGGGTCAGTCGAGAGGTACAAGGCACGATTGGTAGCTCGTGGCTTCTCTCAACAGTACGGACTAGACTATGATGAAATGTTTAGTCCAGTGGCGAAACTTACAACAGTACGAGTCCTACTTGCACTTGCAACCAACAAAGACTGAAATTTGTGGCAGATGGATGTAAAGAATGTTTTTCTTCATGGAGAGCTGGATCGGGAGATCTACATGACCAAGTTGCGGACTTATTCACAAAGAGTTGAGCACTAGCAAGTTCGAAATGTTTCGCCGTCAACTCGGCACAGTACAACTAGTGAAAGCTGGTGATGAGGGGGAGTGTTAAAAATCATCACCACTTCTCTCTTCCTAATAGTTCTCAATGATTCTAGAAATTACAGGAGGATTCTAGAAATTGCAGGAGGATTCTAGAAAGTGCTAGAAGGGCCTAAAAGGTGTTGGAAGACTCTAGAAGATTCTAGAACATGCCGGAAGATACATGAAGAATGTAAAAGGTTCCGGAACATCCTAGAACCTAGATGAAGAAACTAGACAATCTTAGAGTATTCTAGAGTTGGCTAGAAGGTTCTAGAACTTTGTGGAATATTGAAGACCAACCTAGAACAATGTAGATACTCTTGTATATTCTAGAAAAGATAGGATCTAGAAAATAGTAGTAGAAACCAAGGCTTGATGCCACCCTTATAAATAGGCCTCTTGGCCTTCATTTGTACTTAATCTTATGAAAATTAATATAAAAAAATATTAATGAAAATTGTATAGAAAAATAATGGTGTGTTAGTTTAGAGTTAAGTACTCTAAATTTTTACTCAACATGCTTTTCAAACATGTAATTTAGTTTTTGATGGTTTACGATACTTTATGGCTTAGATGTGAGATAAAAAAAAAATGCACTGGTATGTTTTATAAAAGAAATTATCTGGTGGGATTGATAAGCATCAAGGTACGTTAAGTTTTATATATAACCTTTTCTTAAAATCAATTTAGTTCTAATTTATAAAATATACTCATTTGTGTGCCTAAAAATTTGAAAATCACGAACAATTCCACCAAATCAAATTTAATCAAAAGACTTATCGAATGAAATAGAATATTATTACTCTACTTGTGGCCTTCTATTTTTCTTTACTAATATCATTATTTTTATTTTTTATTTAAATTTGTAAATTTATAAGATTAAAAAACTAACAATTTTATTGATCTCTTTGATTCTGGATCGTTGCAAAAAATAATTTTTCTCATCAATGATTACAGTTTCAATATTTTCCAAATGTTTGCAATAACTGCTATATCTTTAAAAAAGATATCAGTAAATATCTACTAAATATTTCCAAATGTTTCCAATTATTTTTCCAAATGTTTTCAATTTTAAAAAATTGAATCATCTCCTAAATATCTACTATATCTTTATTTATTTAACATTTTAAATTCTTCTAATTTTTTATTTTATTTTTATATAATTTATTTTATATATTTGAATAAAAAAAATTATTTTTTAAGGCCTCTTTATATATGCACTTATTCCATAAATTTTCTTTAAATTGATGGAGATGAAAGTATTTTCATAGTTTATTTTTTGAGTAACAAATTGTTTAGATAACTGTAGTTTTTATTAATTTTTTTTTAAATTAACTACCTAAGATCTCTGTAAAAAAAAAAACTACCTATTTGTTCTTTCAAATGCAAAACATGGAGCCTTTTAATTTATTTATTTTATTTTATTATTTTTTAATATAAAAATATTCATTGTTTAAAGTAACTACCTATTAATTGAATAATCTCCTTATTTAATTTTTTTTTTTAAATGCATTACAAATTGTTATTTTTATAACTAACTATTATTTTATTTTCTTATTTTCTTCGTACATTGCCCCTTTTATAATATTTTTATTATAAATAAAATAAAAAAAGCTTGCATCATCTCATAAGAACCTATCATGACTATTTATTTATTTTACTTCATTTTACATATTTAAATTTATCTTTTTTGTCCAAGTAGTAATTTCCTTACTCGTATTGGCGATCTTTCAGGCAATATTGGCTTTTTTCTTACCAATTTTGACAATTTATATATATTGCAGACTTCAATCAACATGCTCGGACGACGTAGAAATTACAATCATTTCTCTTATGGAGTTATACAATCTTATTGCTTAACCTAAAAAAAAGTCTGTAAGATTATTTCTTGATGTATAAGTGCATTGGTGTGGTACCAATATAGTAGTTGAATGAGTTCTCATCAACTCAACGACTAAGTTACTACTACTCAATTGAACCTACCCGGCTCATATGCTATAAAATTTATTTCATTTGTATATATTTATAATACTTTTCTTTTATCTTTAATTTATATTTGTATTGAAAATTTTCTTTTATCATGAATGAAAATATTTTTTTATTGTGAAAAAAAAAAAAGTAAAATGTAAATATCAAATGTAAAATGTGCAACGAGAATTTAGAGACCACATTTTATTTACCTTTTCAGACAGTAACAAATGAACTAAGAACACTTGAATATATACATAGAAAATGGTCGTCAGCCAAAACAAGAAACTAGTTGTTTAAATTAGAGCGTATCTAACCTGGATATATTTTCAGGATATTATTTGTTTCTCTTTAAATTTCGTATTTATCATTTGATTATTTAGATTTTAAATTTATTAGTTATTTTATAATTATTTAATTTATTATAATCCTTTTTACACATCAATTTACTTTTAAATCAAGCCAAAATAAATTAAAAATACAGTATTAATTTATTTATTTATTTCCTTTTATATTTCTTATAAATCATAAACTAAATTAATCAATTATTTTCCCTTTCGTCTATTCTATTTTTTATTTTTATATCTGTTTTACTGTATATCCCTATTTGTTCTACACTAATAGAGGTAGTGCTGTTGAAAATCATAATAATTGGGAGGTGAAATGGTTGTTGAATTACCACCTCAATAATCATCCCAATGGGACAGTATATGAGATATTTTTAGGGATGTATGACCTTTGCATCAAAATTAAAAACAATCTTAAATTATGCGAAGTCAAAAAGCATTAAAACTTTAAGAATTAACATAACTTATTTTTCCAATACTCGTAGGTTGTACGGAATTTGAATAAAAAAATCTCCTTAAAAAACAAAAACAAAAACAAAAAAACCCACCAATTATATTAGAATACATTTAATTAAATAAACGTTTGAAATATCTTAAAATAAAGTGACATTTTGCTAGTTGTGCCTAAAGTGCCTTTGCATTTAGGCTTTGGCAATGAGGTATATTGAAAAGAGAGCTAACGATGCCTCAAAAAAAATTTATTTTTTTCTATAATATCTCATAAAATTTTAGAATAAAAAAAGTTCAAATTTAGACATTACATTATGATATACTCTGTTAGAACATAAAACATTTTGAAATGCCAAGCCATTAAGTAGCTTCCTCCTTATTGATTAAAAATAGTAATTAATTGTTGTTGTTATGAATATGATATATTTTATTAATTTTTCAAAAATATTCATAGATTTTAGAGTTTTTAGTAAAAATGCATTAATTCTTATTCCAATGTTACTCTAATTTAGAAAAAAAAAAAAAATAGTAATTTGTTCCCGCATACACATAGAATTTAATAGAAATATATATATATATATATATGATATTGTATTTAAAACAAAAAGTAATCAATGCAACATATGTACACTGTGAGATCGGATAACAAATTGATACTAGTTTCTACTACCATTTTGCTTTCTTCTTTTAAGCTTTTGACGCCATCTATTGATAACTCCATTCAAATGCCAATTAACTTTTTCAATAGTTAACATTAGATAACCCAAATATATTCCAAACACCAATCCACAGGCATACCCTGAGAATATGACCTTCCAATCAGTACAATTTATGGGATCTGAACCACCTTTCTCCTCAACATCATCTTCCTTGTTACAAAGTTGAGATAATGGCGAACCACACAATCCCTTATTCCCAATATAAGAATCGTTGTCAAATGTGCCAAACTGGTTGCCATGAGGTATGACTCCTTCAAGATTGTTATAAGAAAGGTTTAAGATTTCAAGTGATGTCATACCACTCAACTGCTGAGGAATCATTCCAGTAAGCTCATTTGAGGAGAAATCTAACCACTCAAGTTCAGTCAAACCACCCAATATTGATGGAATAGGACCACTTAGTTTATTGTGAGACAAGTTAAGTCCTCTGAGTGATTTGAGCTCTCCAACTACATCAGGAATCTCTCCATTAAAACTATTGCTAGAAAGATCAATGGCTGTGAATGTGGTTAAGATTTTAACCAGTTCAACATATTGACTCTTCATTGTCACCACGACCGAGTCCGTATAATATGCTTCTCCTATGTCATATACATCCCTATAATATCTTTCTCCCATGTATACAATAGTATCATTATATAATACATGTCTTATGGCCTTAAAATTCTCAAAATATTTTGCTGGAAGAAGACCAGAAAAGCTATTATTGGAAAGATCCATGATTCTCAATTTCTGAAAGGGAGACTCAATATTGGGATTGCCAATGTAACCATAGAATCTATTAGACTTGAGAACGAGAACTTTAAGATTTGGAAGAGATTCCAACCAATGAGGGAAACCACCATCGAGTTTGTTGCTACCCACATCCAAAACCTGTAAATCTTCACAATTGAGCAAAGATTTCGGCAATGATCCGTCGAGTTCGTTTCCATTAAGGTTGAAACTTCTTAACGCACTTCCTTCTGAAAACATTTCTGGGATGGGGCCATGAAATCGATTCATATTTAAGTTTAACACTGAAAGGTGCTTAGGAAGTCCCAAACAAGGTGGAATTAAACCCCTTAAGTTGTTTCTTGACAAGTCAAGGCCTTCGATATAACTTAGGCTGCAAATTGAATTTGATATCTCCCCTGTGAATTTATTGTTAGAGGCTAACAAATAACGCACATAGGATGGGAGATCTACAAGAGGTCCTTGGAGCAAATTGGACTGAATATCAAGAGTCTCTAATTCCATCCATGGAATTTGTTCAATATGTGTCAACATGTTGTGAGATAGATTCAAATACTCCAGTGAATCCCTTCCTACATCGAAGAACCATTTGGGGATGTACCCTTGAATTTGGTTATGAGAAAGCTCTAAACATCTTAAATTTGAAGTCTTTCAAAAAGTGAGGAATTTCACTAAAGTTGCAAGAAGACAAAGACAAAATTCCTAAGTCCAAAGAGGTATTGTTCGCACTATAGTTATACATGAATTGTAGACCACTATTAAATGAAAGACTGAGTTTGTCAAGTCTTTTTAGCTCTGAGAACCTGTGGAACTCGACAACACCACTCAAATTATTTGATGAAAGATTTATAACAATAATATTCAGTAGGGAAAAGATTGAGCTAGGAATGAGGCCTTGAAACTTGTTAGACTGAAGACGTAAACTGGCTAGAGTTGACATGTTGACGAAAGGTGGTATACTCCCACTTAATGAGTTATAAGATAAGTCAAGATCGATCAAATGTGGAAGATTAATGGTAGGAACTGAACCCAAAAGTTGATTGTGTGATAAATCTAATGAATAAAGTTGAGTATTATTGAACATTAATGATAGTGGAAGCTGATCAACAAAGTTGTTCTTGTTCATTACCAGATATTGTAAAGAACTAAGTTTACCAAAAAAAGTCAGGAATTTTTCCTGCGAGATCATTTTCAGAGAGAGAAAGATAAACAAGGGAGTGAAGTTTTGAAAAAGAATTTGGTATTTGACCACTAAAATTCTTAGAATCAAGGTACAAAGAAATTAATTGTGTAAGGTTACCAAAGGACGGTGGAATCGAGCCCATGAAAATGCAGAAACTAAGATCCAAATGGTGGAGGAACTCTAGATTGCCAATAGTATTTGGCAATTCCCCAGATGAGTTGGTGGAAGAGAGATCAATTTCCTTGAGAGAACTGCTCCAGTTAGAAGACCTTGTATGATAACTTGTGAGTTCCTGATTTTTTGATAGGTCAAGTGTTTGGAGATTTGTAATACCAAGAAATATTTCAGGAAGTATACCTCTCAGGCTACAATCAGAAAGACTAAGAGAAGTCAGAGAAGAAGGAAAATTCATGAAGGAACTTGGTACTATTGAATTCAAATTCATATAGTGCAGATCAAGTTCCCTTAACTGGGTTAGGTTTTGAAGGAGACTTATCCACACATGGTTTTGAAATCTTAGTCCAGTGTTACTGAGATCAAGTGAAACCAGGCGAGACAAGTAAGAGATTTCTATTGGAACTTGACCATTAAAGTTAGCCGATGACAAGTTAAGATGTGTCAAGTTGACAAAGGATCCAAACTCAGGCAAAAACTTCAAGATGATCTTCGCATTAAAACCAATTTTGAGTTTTTGAAGGTGTGACAACAAAAATAGGCTGCTGTTGGATTGGATACTACTTAAAAGAATCCTGCAGCTCAAGTCAAGGCCTATCACATTACCTGTTGCACTTTCACATGTGACTCCCGCCCATTCACAACAATCTGTTCCCTCCTTCCATGACATTTTCTTCTTATAGTCCTTACATTCAAATGAAACATGATTGTCGGAACTGGTTTTGTACAACTCAAGCAAAGCAATGCTCTGATCTGGAGGACATAAAGCTGACAGAGATGGCCAAACAAGATATTGAGAATGCAAGAAAAATATGACAAGGCAAAGAAACAATCCCATGTTCCTTAATTAAGTGGTAGAATAACTAGTACTATATGAGTAAATTTTTAGATAGGAGATGAGGATTGAGATTAACTAGTATTCATATGTAAGATCTTTTATAGTGTTTTTCTGTTGTATAGTGAATTTTCAAGAAACTTCGAACGAAGACCTTTTATGCAAAATTTTCCAAAGATAATTTCCAAGAAAATCACTTCATTTGTGTTGGAATTCACTTTCGAACTTGTTAACATATTTCTTTTCCTGCCGTATGGTCAGATCAAGACTTGGATGATTTTTGGATGAATAAAAAGCAAAAACTTATTTAGGGAGAAGATTTGTCCTTTAACAATCTTATAGTGTCAATATTAAATTATGGCAAATAACATGCGAAGAAGTGAGATGACATTAAAATTCAATACTAGGAACTTTGGTCTGTTCAATGCATAATGAAAAAACATGTTCCAGAATTTTGACAAAGCAATGCTCTTGTCATCATTAGCATGGAAAATGAGAGAACTAAAGACAGAGACAAAGAGAGAAACCAAAAAAAAAAAATCACCGTAGAAAGTTGAGAGTGATAAGATTTGACCTAGTGTAGAAAGACTTCTACTGTGAGTTGACCTAGCGTAGAAAGTTGGGTATATTTCTATATACCCATATTTATTTATTTTTAATATTAATTATTAACTAAATTTTCAAGTAGCATTTTAAAAGTACCCAGCTCTTAAATTAACTTTTTTTTTTTATAGTAAAAAACTAATCACATGCATATTACATAGCAAAAAATAAAGAATAATTTGATCATTTTAATTTTATTATTATTATTATTCTTAGGATTTTGGATTGAAATTTTTCAGTAACTTTATACATTGGTTATATAATTTTTTAGAGTGAGCTAAATTATTTTTATAATTTAAAATAAATGATGAATTAAGTCTAAATTTTAAAAAATTGAGATTTTTTTAGAGGTAACATAGGAAATCATTAAAAAAAAAAAAAACTCTCAACATTTATTCTCTCTCCCCCATTTTATTTTTTATTTTCTTTTGAGTGAGTTTTTATTTTATTTTAATAATTTAGATAAGAATTTTGTTTAAGAAAACTAAATTTTATTGACTTATGTAGAACAAAAATGATAAATAATAGAGAAATTAGAGTTAATGATTTAAAGAAATAAGAAATGGAAGAAACAACAAATAATTAAATGAGAAAAAAATATTGTATTTAATTTATTTTGGTATATAAAATAAGTAAAATATTAAGTTTTATTTATATAACTGAAATAATTTATTAGAAAAAATAAAATTAGATACTTAAAAATTAAAAAAAATTTGGGACTAGGAAGATAGATGGTTTTTTTTTTTTTTAAATTATTTTTTTAATAATTTCTTGTTTTACTAAAAAAATATAGATTTTATCGAACATTTTTTTAAATTTACATGACTAAATTAACTTGCTCTAGATTTTATCGAATATTTTGGAATCTTTTTTAGAAAGGGACCAATAGTATTGGCAATTCCCCAAAAGAGGTGGTGGTGGGAGAGAGATTAACATATATGAGAGAACTGCTCCGGTTAGAAGACCTTGTATGATAACTTGTGAGTTCCCAATTCTATGATAAGTCAAGTGTTTGGAGCTTTGAAAAACCAAGAAATCTTTGAGGAAGTGTACCTCTCAAGTTACAACCAAAGAGATTTAGAGAGGTCAAAGAGGATGAGAAGTTCATGAAGGTACTTGTACAATAATTGAACTCAAATTCACATATTTTAGATCAAGTTCTCTTAATTGGGTTAGCTTCTAAATGATACTTTTCCAAACATAGTTTTGAAAACTGAGATCAAGTGAAACCAGGTGAGACAAGTAAGAGATTTCTGTTCGAACTTGACCATCAAATTTAGTCATTGTAAAATTAAGATGTGTCAAGTTGACAAAGGATCCGAACTCAAGTAAAATTGTGGCAACTTATTGATGGAATAGAAAACCAAGATTGACTTTTTGAAGGTGTGACAATAAGAATAGGCTGTTATTAGATTGTTATGATAACAATTATTATAACTGGAGGCATATTTGTTGGAAAATGTTTTCTTCAATTGAAGCAAAGCAATGCTCTGGTCATGAAGGCACAAAGATAATGAAAATAACCAAGCAAGATGTTGAGAATACAAGAAAAAGACTACAAGGTAGAGAAGAAATCCCATATTCCTCAATTAAATGGAAAACAAACCACTATTATCTATGCATATATGAGATTGTTAGAAGATAATCACATTTAATTATCCGTATCGTTAAAATTTTTTAGTGTTGTTTTGTTGTTGGATTAATAGTGAATCTCCAAGAAAGTTTGACCGTAGACCTTTTTCTACTGAGTTTTCCATAGAGTAGGACAAAAGAGAATGCTTCTTGTTAAAGATCCTTTATCATAAAACAGATTATTTTATCATAAAAACTACAGATTATTATTGTAGAATATAGCCCAGAAGAGAGGACATTGTATGTTGCTGGCTAATTGTACATGTATCTGATATTGAAATTAGCACTCCATTTATTTAACGCCGAGACTAAGGCTAATAATAAAATGGCTTTTTATGATTTCCTTACTGAGTTGGCAACTGAAAATCCTCTAGTTTCGTCTTCTAGTCCTGCCATTTTGCTTCGATCTTTTCTGTTTTTCATGCCATCGGTCCCAAAACCTGTTCAAATACCTATCAACTTTTTTATTTGAAAGAACCATATAACCCAACGATATACCAAATACAATTCCACATCCATACCCTGTGAACATTGCTTTCCATTCAAATTTGATTGCAGGTTCTGAAGTATCTTCTTGCTGCAAGTTTGGTAGTGACCCTCTGCATTGTTCAGATAATGGAAATCCACACAAACCACTGTTTCCAATATAGGAACTATTGTCAAATGTGTTGAATTGTTTGCCGAGTGGTATAGCTCCTTCAAGATTGTTATATGAAAGGTTCAGGAAAGCAAGGGAGGTCATATCAGTCAATTGTATGGGAACATTTCCACCTAACTCATTTGACGAGAGATCTAGCCACTCAATATTACTCAACTTTCCAAATAATGATGGAATTGAACCTGTTAGCCTATTATGAGAAAAATTAAGCCCTTTGAGTGACCTGAGATTTCCAATCACCAATGGAATCTCTCCACTGAAATTGTTTCTTGAAAGATCAATAGTCGTGAGTATGTTGAGAATTTTCACCTGTTCAATATTAAATCCCTTCATTGTCACTATTACAGAATCCTGATAATATAATTCTCCCATATATGCAACTGTAACATCACTTGAATCTCTCATGGCCTTAAGATTTTCAAAGTATTTTGGTTCCAGATGACCACTATGATAACAAATCTATGCTAACATTAAGGGAGAAGAAGAAGGAAGAGAAAGAAGAAGAAGAAGGAAAGGCTAGGGTTTTGTATTAGTAATTGTATGCTTAAATGTTACAAGAACAAGCTTTTTATAGGCAAAAGAAAGAAACAAAGAAAAAGACCAAAATACCCTTACAATGAAGATAATACTAAAATAACCCTATAAGGCTATATTAATTTACTCTAATACACTAAACTTATTGCTCGATAGATCCATAATTCGTAGTTTTCGAAAAGGTAATTTGACACTGGGATTACCAATGGGACCATGAAAATTGTTTGACCTCAAGACAAGAACTTGTAGTGTTGGAAGTGATTCCAACCAACGAGGAAAGCTACCACTTATCTTGTTGTTTCCGATGTCCAAAACTTCCAAACTCTTACAATTAAGCAAAGATTGCGGTAATGACCCCTCTAGTTGGTTTCCATTCAGGTTAAGATTTCTCAAAGGATTTTCCGTTACAAACATTTTAGGAATGGTACCTATGAATCTATTCATATGCAGCTCTGTTGTACCCAAGATCAGATAATAATGCGGAAGCGATAAAATAATAATAATAACGACCACCCACAAAAATATAAAGAAAACAATCAACACAAATGACACAAAGATTTAAGTGGTTCAGTAGTCAATATGACTACCTAATCCACTGCTGAGGCCGGCACCGAAAAATTTCACTATACGTATCAAAGAGGAGTACAATAAGATTTGTCAACAGTTAATTGATCAAATCACTCAAATATCCAAATACCCAATTACACCCAAATTAATCTCTCTCACAAAAACAATAAATAAATCTGTCTTGCCAGTTTAGCAACAACAGATAAATTAAAGAGAAACAGTAACTATAAATCTGTTACCAAATAAATAGAGAGAGAGAACTTATGTTCTTAATTGGATTATCAAATGGATCTCCTCTTGCTGCCTTTATGTTTGCTGCCTCGAAGAACTGCCGCTAGAGTCGTTGTCGCAGAAGAGTTGCTGCCGCTGGAGTTTCTTCTTCGTCTCTGTCGCCGCTGGAGTTGTTCTATGATTATGTTGTAGAAGAGACAATTGGAAACATCGTTGATGGAGTACATATATATATTAATAACCTAATGGGCCCTTCAAATTATAAGCCCATTTTGTAGACTTAATAAATTTGGGACAACACGCAACAATCTCCACCTTGGACCAAAAATGCGTACCAAATCTTCAAACGTCGAGCCTCCAATATCATTATCTCAAGGTACCTCTTGATAGGCACCAAAACAGCATTCTATTTATGGGTAGGAATGCTCCACCCTCTTCAAGGTTCTCAACAAGAACTAATATGGATCAAGTTCAAGCAATGCTCAAACTTATCCCTTGGCACTGACTTTGTCAACATATCAGCTGCATTCTCTTTTGTATGAACTTTTGACAGCTTGATCAACCCTTGATACATCCATTCTCTAATTTTGTGATACCTCACACTAATGTGTTTAGTCCTCGCATGGAAAACTTGATTCTTAGCTAAATGAATAGCACTCTGACTATCACATAGAAGAGGTACACTCTCTTGTTTGAAACCAAGTTGTTCCAACAAACCCATAAGCCATATGCCTTCTTTTGCTGCCTCAGTCATAGCCATATATTCGACCTCTGTCGTAGACAAAGCAACTGTATCCTGCAAATTTGACTTCCAACTAATACAGCCACCACCAAAAGTAAAGACATAACCTGTCATCGACCTTCTAGTATCAAGATCACCAGCATAGTCAGAATTCACATAACCCATGGCAACATTAGAAGCACCATTTTTATCAAACATGATGCCACAATCACGTGTGCCTGCCAAATATCTGAAAATCCATTTAACATCATTCCAATGCTCTTTACCTGGATTTGCCATGTATCTACTCACAACACTTACTGCTTGAGAAATATCAGGTCTAGTGCAAATCATCAAATACATTAGACATCCAACTGCACTGGCATAAGGCACCTGAGCCATGTACTCTACCTCATCCTCTGTACTAGAACATAAACTCGTGGACAATCTGAAATGTGCTGCAAGGGGTGTGCTCACAGGCTTAGCATTCATCATGCTAAACTTATGCAGGATCTTCTCCATGTAACCTTTTTGGGACAACCAAAGTTTTCCAGCTTTCCTGTCACGACTGATCTCAATTCCAAGGATCTTTCTGGCAACACCAAGATCCTTCATCTCAAATTCGCTTTTAAGCAAATTCTTTAAATCATTGATCTTTTCCTTACTTTGAGCGGCAATTAACATATCATCAACATATAAAGTAAGCAATACCAATGTCTTATCATCACAGATCTTAAAGTAAACACAACAATCATACTCACAACGACAATAACTATGAGAAATAATGAAGGAATCAAACCGTTTATACCATTGGCGAGGTGATTGCTTCAGCCCATACAATGACTTCTGCAGTCTGCAGACATAGTCTTCTTTACCGGATTCAATGAATCCCTCTGGCTGTTGCATGTAAATCTCCTCATCCAAATTTCCATGGAGAAAGGCAGTTTTGACATCTAACTGCTCTAACTCCAGGTCATACAAATTGGCCATGGCAAGAACAACTCTAATGGAAGTGTGCTTCACAACAGGTGAAAATATCTCATTATAATCAACTCCTTCTTTCTGTGAGTATCCTTTTGCTACCAATCGACTTTTATACTGCTTCAGTTCTTTTATTCGGTAAACCCATTTGCAACCAATAACTTTCTTTCCCTTAGGCAGTGGAACCAACTCCCAAGTCTTGTTCTTGTGTAATGACTTCATTTCTTCATTCATTGAAGCCTTCCAATTCTCACTGTCTTTTCTGCTCATAGCATCTTGGAAAGAATTAGGGTCATCACTACCAGTGAACAAAGCAAATGAAACTGTGTCGTCTTCAAACCCAAGTCTCTGTGGTGCCCTACGAATGCGTGGCTCTCTATGAGTAGCAATACTATACTGGTCTGATTGCTGCTCTTCATCCTAAGCCTGTGGTTGCTGCTGAACATCTCTAATGACCGGTTGATAAACCTTGTCCTGTGAGTTTTTAAATGCAAACTCCACCTCCTTTGGAGCTTTATCCTTCTCACCAGAACTTTTTGACATAGGCTCTACCGTCACACTTTTCAGCATAGACTTCTCATCAAAAATCACATCTCTGCTAATAACCAACTTTTTAGCTTCTGGATCAAACAACCTGTAACCTTTGACACCTTTCTGGTAGCCAAGAAAAATGCACTTCTTGGATCTGGCATCTAACTTTGATCTCTCGTCACTCTGTATATGAACAAAAGCAGGAAAACCAAAAACCTTTAGTATAGAATAATCAACAGGTTTAGAGTACCATACCTCTTCAGGAATTTTGAAATCGATGGAAGAATGAGGACTTCGATTAATAAGGAAAACAGCAGTGCTCACAGTCTCTGCCCAAAAATTCTTTGGCAAATCTGCTTGCAATCTCATACACCTTGCTCTCTCTGCAATGGTTCTGTTCATCCTTGATGTGTTAAAATGTGTACTCGCAAGTGTACGAATCACTCGTAGTAAAGTGATAAGCAACTTCCAAGGTCGGTCTCTCAAGGAATTGCAGTGGTCTTAAATAACTAACTTTTTAATCTAAATAGAGTTCTAATGAAAATAAAACACTAATTAAATAGAGTTCTAGTGAAACTAAAATTCTAAGTAACTAGAATCCTAACGCTAATAAAACTGTAAAAAGGTTGTTTGTTTTTGGTAACGAGAACAATCATACGACACTCAAACGAAAACAAAATCGCAATCAAACAATCAATTCAATTAAATCAAATATCAATAGAGGATGTATGGACGTTTAGCTTGGTTGGCCATGCTTGCATCGAAAAGATATGGTGATATAACATTAACGTCCTATAAGAACAAAACTACAGGCTTTCCTTTTAATTACGAAACTCCTTTTGGCGGGGGTAGGTCTCTTTGTTGATTAACTAATTAACTGCCTTTGGCGGGGGTAAATTAAATAGCAATCAAATTATGCGCAAGGAAAACATGCCAATCAAATTAATGCTATGACTAAGTCACTAACTTGAATCTTTGATTAAGTGTTTCAGAATAGAGTTAAGGTGACGTTCCTCTAACTAAATTCTTAGGTTTTTCAATCTAACTACGAACATCAAATGGGCCCATGATTATTCATAATCAAACATTTAAACATGCTCTTAATCAAAAAGTATTTTATTCATAAGTCAAAAAGATACACCATACACAATTCTAGCAAACATGGCAACACAAACTAAACATCCATAATTAAATTAGCCAGACATGTTCATATTATTATTCATAGACAAATAAAATATGATCATACACTTTAACAAATAAAGAAGATGAATTAATTCTATAACAACAAAGAAAACCTAAATCTAAATACCGCTTATGGATTGGTTGACGTACTTCTCCGTAAGCTTTATCTTCGATTGTCGTTAGCTTCCTTGAATCCTTAGAATATTGTCTCTCGCTTCGTTATAGTGTGGCAACGCTCTCAAAACTGATTGAATGTCGTGTTTGGGTCGCAAAATTGAGAAGAGGAAGAGTTGTGTATGAATTGGTCAAGTTATTTCGAGTTCTGTTGTAAAGGGGGTCTAAGGGGGGTATTTATAGATGTAAGGGATTCTGCAAATCCTATGTGCAATAGGAATAGGCGCGCCGCGGCATGCATTTTACCCGCCGCGGCGCAACACAAAATTTGGAAAATATGCAAAAACCCGAGAGCTCACCGCCGCGGCATACAATTCCCTCGCCGCGGCGCGCAATGCTTCTATGTTTTCAGGATCAAACCCGAGAGCCTCACGCCGCGGCATGCAATTCTCTCGCCGCGGCGCGCAATGCTTTCCTTCTTTTCACGTCCCCCCTTACATATGTGATGGCACTATATGTAAGGCTTACATATTCGTCTTGATTAGTCCGTAACTCGTGATCCGAGCGCCGTAGGTGTTCCGTCTTCGCGTGTTTTCATCATTTGAATCATTTGACGCTAAAAACACCTGAAATGCACTAAAATATACCCGTGACTCCGAATGGATAGATTTATGAAAATAATCGAAATAATAGTCATAATAAATCTATATATCAATCAATCAAGCATAATTAATCACGAAATATTAGTGCTTTTCGAGCACTCATCAATCCTCTCAGCAACTCCATTTTGCTGAGGCGTCTTCCTCACTGTATAATGTCGAATAATACCAGCTTGCTTGCAGAACTCTCTGAATGCCTTGTGCTTGTTCTCGGTACCGTTATCAGTTCTCAAAATCTTTATCTTTCTGTCGGACTGGTTCTCTACCTCTGCCTTCCATTCCTTAAAGATATCAAATACCTGAGTTTTACTTCTCATAAAGTAAACCCAAACCTTTCTGGAGTAGTCATCGATGAAAGTAACATAATAATAAGCTCCACTTTGAGAAGCAACAGTCACGGGTCCCCAAACATTAGAGTGAACATAATCTAAAATACCAGAACAAGAGTGAGTTGCTGCTTTAAAACTAACTCTTTTCTGCTTACCATAAATACAATGTTCACAGAAATCAAGCTTGCAGGTCTTCACACCTTTCAGCAAGTTCCACTTATGGAGTTCCAACATATTCTTCTCACCCAAGTGTCCAAGCCTCATATGCCAAAGCATAGTATCATCAACAGTAGGATCTTCAGAAATTAAAGCAGCTCCACCTACAACAGTATTTCCAATCATCTTGTAGAGATTGCCAAATTTCTTACCCTTAATTACTATTAAAGCTCTTTTAGACACCTTGAGCACTCCATCTTTTGCACAATACGAATAGCCCATCTCATCTAACCCACCAAGAGAAACCAGATTCTTTTTCAGGTCAGGGATATGTCTTACACCTGTTAAGGTTCTCACAACACCATCAAACATCCTAACCTTTATGGTTCCTATTCCAACAACTTCACATTTTGCATTATTGCCCATATACACACAATTACTACTCTTAGGAGTATAAGTATCAAACCAATTTCTATGTGGGCACATATGATAGGAACAACCGGAATCAAGAATCCAAGAATTGGCAAAGGAATCAATACCTGATGAGACAAATAACAAATCATCATCTTTGTCTTCACTTTTATCCTCTGCAACACTAGCTGAATTAGTGGGTTGTGTCTGGTTCTTTCTATCCTCCAATTCCTTGGCTAAAATTCTGCAATATTTTCGAATGTGACCTTTTTTGTGACAATAATGGCACTCCATGTCTCTATTAAACTGTCTAGGTCTTGAGCTTGATCTTCCTTTACCTTTATCATAATTTCTGTCTTTAGACTTGCTTCTTCCACGCCTGTAGCTGTAATTGTTACTATCTTTCTTAGTAACGACGAGACCATCTGCTTGTGATTGTTCACCATCAACTTTCTTCTTCTTGTGGTAAGACAACAAAGCTTCCTTCACACTCTTAAAAACAATGGTCTCTTTTCCATATAATAAGGTGGTAATCAAATGATCATAAGATAATGGCAGAGAACACAATAACAACATACTTTTATCTTCATCATCAAATGTTACCCCTAACTGAGCAAGTTCAGAAATTAACCTATTGAAGGTATTCATGTGTGTCAACAAGTTTGTATTCTCAGACATACGAAGAGTGTACAACTCTTTCTTCAAAAATAATTTATTTGTCATATTTTTGGCCATATAAAGCTGCTCTAAAGTTTTCCATAAATCATAAGCAGTTTTCTGATCAAAAACATTATGAACTACCTCATCTGAGAGTCCCTAACGAATTGCACTTGCTGCCTTTTGATCAAGCTCATCCCATACTTCATCTTTCATATCAGCAGGCTTTTTATCTTTGCCTTGTAATGGCTTTGCAACTCCCTGTTGAATCAAAACATCTTTCATACTCATTTGCCATAGCGAGAAATCATTATCTCCATTAAATCTTTCAACCTTTGTGGATGACTCTGTGCTCGTCATCTTTAACCAAGCTCTAATACCACTTGTTGTACCCAAGATCAGATAATAATGCAGAAGCGATAAAATAATAATAATAACGAGCACCCACAAAAATATAAAGAAAATAATCAACACAAAGGACACAAAGATTTAAATGGTTCAGTAGTCAATGTGACTACCTAATCCACTGCTGAAGCCGGCACCGAAAAATTCCACTATACTTGTCAAAGAGGAGTACAATAAGATTTGTCAACAGTTAATTGATCAAATCACTCAAATATCCAAATACCCAATTACACCTAAATTAATCTCTCTCACAAAAACAATAAATAAATCTGTCTTGCCAGTTTAACAACAACAGATAAATTAAAGAGAAACAGTAACTATAAATCTGTTACCAAATAAATAGAGAGAGAACTTATGTTCTTAATTGGATTATCAAATGGATCTCCTCTTGCTGTCTTTATGTTTGCTGCCTCGAAGAACTGCCGCTGGAGTCGTTGCCGCAGGAGAGTTGTTGCCGCTGGAGTTTCTTCTTCGTCTCTGTCGCCGCTAGAGTTGTTCTATGATTATGTTGTAGAAGAGACAATTGGAAACGGCGCTGATGGAGTACATATATATATTAATAACCTAATGGGCCCTTCAAATTATAAGCCCATTTTGTAGACTTAATAAATTTGGGACAACACGCAACAAGGTCTAGTACCGAAAGATAACTGAAGTTACCTAAACATTGTGGAAGCACACCTTCCAAGCTATTATTAGACAAATCAAGAATTTGAAGAGAACTTAGGCTGCACATTGTAGATGGTATCTCACCTGTCAATTGGTTGTTTGAGATTGAAAAGACTGTGACGGAAGGTGAAGGGATAATCAGAGCCCCATGAAGCAAGTTGGAATTAAGAACAAGAACGCTTAAGCTCCTCCATGGAATTTGCTCTACACATGTCAACTTGTTAAGAGAAATATTCATGTATATGAGGGACTCTTTCCCTACATCAACCATCCATTTTGGAATACACCCTCCAATTTGGTTGTTAGAAAGGTCCAAAGTATCTAGATTCTTGAGGGCACTCAAAACTCGAGGGAACTCTTTCAAATTACAAGAAGACAAGTTAAATTCTCTAAGCATGGGCAAGGTGTAACTAGCATTTTTATTGGACTTCACTAATAAACCATAATTAGATGAAAGGTCAAGCACCTCCAGATTTTTTAGCTCTGAAAACCTATCCAACTCCACAACACCACTCAAATTATTTGTTGAAAGATTTATTCTAGTTAGATTCACCTGGCTAAATATTGATCTAGGAATGGTACCATGGAACTTATTATAATGAAGAAACAAAACATCTAGAGATGTCATATTAGCAAAAGGTGGTATAGTTCCATTCAGTGAGTTAAAAGACAAATCAAGAAGCGATAAATTTGAAAAATTGATCAGTTGAGTAGGAATTGAACCCACAAGTTGATTGTTTGATAAATCTATGCCAACAAGTCTATTCAAACCAAAAATTGATGTAGGTATGTGACCTGAAAACTTGTTCTTGCTCAGAGCTATAATACTCAGGGAACTAAGGTTACCAAAAACATTAGGAATTTCTCCTGTGAGATTATTGTCAGAGAGAGCTAGAAATGTTAGCTGGTTAAGGTTTGAAAAGGAATGTGGAATCTCACCAATAAAACTGTTACTCGTAAGCCCTAAATAAGCAATCTGTCTAAGGTTTCCAAGTGACGATGGAATGAACCCAGTGAATTCACAATCATGGAGACTCAAATATTACAGAGATTTCAAATCACCAAGGTTATTGGGCAATTCCCCAGAAGAATTGGTGAAAGAAAAATCAACATACCTGAGAGAATTGCTCCAATTAAATGACTTTGGATAGTGACCAATGAGATCTCCATTCTTTGACAATACAAGTTTTTGAAGATTCGGAAAACTGAGAATTTTTTCCGGAAATCTACCTTTCAAGCTACACTCAGAAAGACTAAGAGAGGACAAAGAAGATGATAGATTCAAGAAAGAACTTGGTGGTATTGAAATCATATTTACCTGGTCTAGAGAAAGCTCCGTTAATTGGGTCAAGTTCTGAAGAAGACTTTTCCAAACTGGGTTTTCAATTGTTACATCAGTGAAACTTTGGTCAAGTGACACCAAACTAGACAAGTAAGAAATTTCAATTGGGAGAGGTCCACCAAAACCAGTCATCGACAAGTTAAGATGTGTTAAGTTGACAAAAGAAGCAAACTCAGGCCAAAGTTGTGAAGCTGTGCCTAGTTAGAGTTGTGTACACGTGTAATTTATGTATTAGATAACAAGATAACTCTGATAACTATATATGTAATGCTACGTAATCGAAATATAACAAGAAACTCAGTTTACACAATCTTTAGTCCTTCTATTGTTTCGTATGGTATCAGAGCCCAAGAAAGGTATTGCTTAGGGTTATTCTTTCCTCGCTTTGTGATCCTCTATGGCGGCCCAAGATTCGTCTTCTAATCAAGGTTTTTCTGCTCATACGACGGTACCGATGACTTCTTCGTCACAATCTGTGGTGATACCTCCAGTCAATCTGTCTTTTCCGATCAAGCTTGATCATTCGAACTATTTGTTATGGCGCGAACAGTTGTTGAGTGTCATAACTGCGTATGGTGTTGAAGAATATGTGGATAGTTCGCAGGTGACACCTTCAATGTATCAATCAGGTTCAACGATTTTATCTCCTGAATATATAACTTGGAAACACATAAATGGTACTATTCGTTCTTGGATCTTTGGGTCTGTTACTAATGAAGTGTCTGGGTATTTGTATGGCAAACAATCAGCAAGTGAATTGTGGAAGACGTTTGAAGAAGTTTTTGCTTCTTCAGCGCAGTCTCGGATTATGGAGTTGAGGCTTCATTTACAAACGGTAAAGAAGGAAGCTCTTTCAGTTGATGATTATGTCATGTCTTTGAAGACACTAGCCAATAATCTTGCTGCTATAGGGGAGCCTGTTTCTCGGAAGGATCTTGTTTTGTATGCGCTTTCTGGCTTGAATCACCGTTATAATCCATTTGTTTGTTCAGTCACAGAACAAGCTAGTGCTATTACGATTGAGGAGTTCCATAGTAGACTTCTTGTTTTTGAGAATCGACTGAAACAACAAGATAAGGATGAGGAGAACCTGGTTTTACAAGCCAATCTTGCCAAATTTAATACCCTGTCAATGCAAAATTCTGGTGGTCCTAATGGATCGACTAATACTGGTATGATAGCTCAGAGGAAATTTAATGATCAATCTCGATCAAATTTTCAAGGTAGAGGTCGTGGTCAGAAAAGAAATGTGCAATGCCAATTCTGTGAGAAAATGGGACATGTTGCTTCTTCTTGCTTCAAGTTGAGAGACTTAATTGGTGAATCTGCAAAGAATTCACAAGGGAAGCCTGCACGATCTGCTTTTGTAGCTACAAAAGGAGTGAATGATAACAACTGGGTGCTGGACACAGGTGCAACAAATCATATTACCAATGATTCTTCAAATCTTGGTAATCCAATTCCTTACAATGGCCAAGATGGTATTCTTGTAGGTAATGGATCTTCTATCCCTATCTCGTCTGTTGGTCATATTGTTGTTCCAATCAAACATGATTCTCTTCTTTTGAGAAATGTTTTTCATGCACCGAATGTTGCTACTAATTTGGTTTCTGTTCAACAATTGTGCAAAGACAATCATGTTTTTCTTGAATTTCACTCTAATTTCTTTTTTATCAAGGACATTCTTTCGAGGAAAGTCTTGCTCCAAGGTCCGCTTGACCAAGGGCTTTACAAGTTACTTGCAGCAAGCACTCTCAGGACTGAAATTCCAAAGAATTCTTCTCCTACTAGTTTTCTTGCAACTTCTTCAGTTTGGCACAATCGTCTATGTCATGTTTCTGATCCTGTTGTACATAATGTTCTGCGTCGTAATAACATTTCTGTAATCAAGTCCTCTTCTAATGTGTGTGAGGCGTGTGAACTTGCTAAGTCACACAAGCAAACTTTTGTTTCTGGTGTGCATATCTCAGCTTCTGATCCTTTTGAACTTGTGTATATGGACTTGTGGGGTCCTTCTCCCACTGTTTCTGTTAATGGAGAGCGTTATTGTTTCCTTATTGTTGATGATAAAACTCGTTTTGTATGGGTATATTTTCTAAAAACTAAAGATCAAGTAGTGTCTATTTTTCTTCATTTTAAATCAATGGTTGAACTTCAATTTGGGTATAAATTGAAATCGGTACAAAGTGATGGGGCTGGAGAGTTTAAACCTTTAGCTGTTGTGTTAGAAAAGGAAGGAGTTGTGTATAGAAAGACTTGTGCTCACACGTCTGAGCAAAATGGTATGGTTGAAAGTCGTATTCGAAGAATTGTGGATACTGGTCTCACTTTGTTAGTGCATTCCAGTGTACCAAAGGTCTATTGGCCTTATGCTTTTAGAACAGCTGGATATGTTCTTAATCGTGTTCCCTCTCGACTTCTCTCTTATAAATCTCCTTATGCTCTATTATATAATAAAGAACCTGACTATCAATTTTTAAAGGTTTTTGGGAGTCTGTGTTTTCCTTGTCTAAGACCATACAGAAAAAATAAACTTGATCTAAAATCTGTTGTGTGTGTGTGTTTGGGATATGCTTCTAGTCAAAGGGGATATATTTGTCTTGACATGGCTTCAAAGAAAATACATGTGAGTCGACATGTGGTTTTTGCAGAGCATATTTTTCCTTTTAAACATATTGTGGGGACTGCTTCTAACAGTTCTTTGTCATCTTTGCAAGATTCCTTTTTTGGTCCTTCTGTTGTTCTCAAGCCTACACACTCTACTGTTTATGTTGGTACTAGTTCTGCTCCTGCGTTTTTGCCCGTTGAAGCTCCTATTTTGTCCTCTCCTCACTTGTCTAATGCTCAGTCTAGTGGGTCTCCTCTGTCATCTAATACTCCTTCTACACAGTCTAGTGCTCAGTCTGTGAATAGTTCACAATTTCCTGGTCAGTTTTGTCCTCAATCTACGCTTGTTGAGTCATTGTCACCTGCTGCACCAACTGTTCCTTCTGCACCTCTTTTGTCTTCATCGCCTATTGTAGTTACTAATCCTGCAGGTTGTAATGAGCATCCTATGCAAACAAGGTTCAAGGCTGGAATTTCAAAGCCTAATCCCAAATTTCTTCTCTCAGCTGTCTCAATTCCTTGGGAGCCCAAATCTTTTGGTGAGGCAAATAAACATCAAGTCTGGCGTGAGGCCATGCAAGCTGAATTTCAAGCTTTGTTACGCAACTCCACATGGGACTTGATTCCTAATTCTTTTGGTCAAAAGGTAATAGGCTGCCATTGGGTTTACAAAACAAAAGAGCTTGCTTCTGGTGAAATAGAGAAGAGGAAAGCTCGTTTGGTAGCTGAAGGATATCTTCAGACTCATGGTATTGACTATAAGGAAACTTTTAGTCCAGTTGTAAAAGCTTGCACCATCAGGGTGATCTTGTCTCTCATTGTACATTTTGGGTGGGATGCTCGTCAGATTGACATAAATAATGCCTTTCTTAATGGTGATTTAGAAGAGACTGTGCTTATGCGACAGCCACCTGGTTTTGAAGATCCACAGAGACCAAGTTTTGTGTGTCGTCTCAAGAAATCTTTATATGGTTTAAAACAGGCCCCGCGAGCGTGGTATTATAAGCTTAGCTCTTGGTTGTTGCATGATGGTTTTAAGAATGCATTGACTGACACGAGTTTATTTTTCAAACAGTGTGGTTCTGATGTGGTTATTCTTCTTGTATATGTTGATGACATTCTTTTGACTGGGTCTAACTCTGTTCTTCTCCAAAGATTCATTACTTGTCTCAATTCTGTTTTTCCTCTTAAGGATCTTGGCCCATTACATTTTTTTCTTGGTCTTGAAATTTCACGTAGCAATACTGGGATGTTTGTGTCACAGCATAAATATATGAAGAATTTACTATCCAAAGCCGGTTTGTCAGATGCAAAACCTGCTTTTACACCTATGGCCTCAGGGGGAGTGTTGTCCAAGAATGATGGTGTACCTTTGAGTGTAGCAGAGGCCACAATGTATAGGAGCTTGGTGGGAGCTTTGCAGTATTGTTGCATTACAAGACCTGAGTTGGCATTTTCAGTTAACAAGTTGTGTCAGTTCCTTGGTGCTCCTACTACGAAGCATTGGCAAGCAGTGAAGAGAACCTTGAGGTATTTACAAGGTAGCATGCACTATGGCTTAAAGTTTAATAAATCATCATCTTTGGATCTTGTTGGATACTCTGACGCAGATTGGGCTGCCTGTCCTGATGATAGAAGAAGTGTAGGTGCTTATTGTATATTTTTGGGAGATAATTTGGTGTCTTGGTCATCTAGCAAACAAAAGGTGGTTTCTAGATCTTCCGCAGAATCTGAGTATAGGGCATTGGCTTTTCTAGCTGCTGAAGTAAGGTGGATAAGGTCCTTATTAAGGGAAATAGGACTGGTTCTCAAGCAGCCACCATTACTCTATTGTGACAATATTAGTGCCAAATATATTTCCCAAAATCCTGTTATGCATCAACGTACCAAACATATTGAGATTGACATACACTTCATCAGAGAACAAGTGTTGAAGAAGGAAATTGTGGTGGATTATTGTCCCACTGAATATCAGTTAGCAGATTTATTAACAAAGCCTCTTAGTAGGCAAAGATTTGAAACACTTAGGTGCAAACTTATGGTATTGTCTCAACCATAAGTTTGAGGGGGAGTGTGAAGCGTTGTATGAGTTGTTAGGTAGTTAGAGTTGTTAGTTAGAGTTGTGTACACGTGTAATTTATGTATTAGATAACAAGATAACTCTGATAACTATATATGTAATGCTACGTAATCGAAATATAACAAGAAACTCAGTTTACACAATCTTTAGTCCTTCTATTGTTTCGTAGTATTGAAATCATATTTACCTGGTCTAGAGAAAGCTCCGTTAATTGGGTCAAGTTCTGAAGAAGACTTTTCCAAACTGGGTTTTCAATTGTTACATCAGTGAAACTTTGGTCAAGTGACACCAAACTAGACAAGTAAGAAATTTCAATTGGGAGAGGTCCACCAAAACCAGTCATCGACAGGTTAAGATGTGTTAAGTTGACAAAAGAAGCAAACTCAGGCCAAAGTTGTGAAGCTGTGCCTATAGAATTAAAACCTAGATTGAGTTTCTGAAGATGTGGTAATAAGAATAGGGTGCTATTGGATAATAGACCACCTTGAAGGCAACTACAGCTCAAGTCAAGACCAATTACATTTCCTGTTGAATTTTCACAAGACACCCCATCCCATTCACAGCAATCTGTCTCCATCTTCCAAGATTTTGTCTTTGGATAAGAAGTGACTCCGTTGTCATCACAATAAATAGAAGCATGGCTTTCTATTATGAAGCTGTTGTTAAATTGAAGCAGAGCATTTCTCTGGTTTGGGATGCACAGAGCAGATGATGAAGACCGTATTGTATAAGCAGAATATAAGATAAAGAAGAAAAAACAGAAAATTGAACCCATGTTTCTTCAAGAAGCCGGAAAACTAGTGTATTTCATATGTGATTGTCGAAGGAGTTGGGTTTGATAATCGTCTTCTATAATAAAATTTGAATGAGTTCTGTCAAAAAAAAAAAAGAGAGAGAGAGAGAGAAAAATATAATATTTTGGTAATACTTATTTGCATGGCTAGTATCCTCACGCTGTTCGGCTGCTGGACTTTGAATTGAAATTGATACGTGTTTGAATTGTCCACGAGTAAAGACTTTTTAGTGCTTCTCGTGCATGTGATGTGATAAATTATGTGCAAATTTCAACTATTATCGTAATAGCGTCGTCAAGTTGTTAGAGGCAACCGCTCTCTGCTTTTGATTTCTTAGAAATATAGCGACACAAAGGGGCTGCTAAATGAGTAATATTATATGTATTAAAGTTAAGTTATTGGAATCTATTAAAAATTTTAAGATATTGGATATGTGGATATTTGATTTTTTTTTATATGTATTAAAGTTAAGTTATTGGAATCTATTAGAAAAATTTAAGATATCGGATATGTAGATATTTGATTTTTTTTTTTTAAATTAGACATTAATCATTTTACTTAAAATTAGTATATATTTATCATCTGAATTTTTAACAAGTGATGCAATTATGTTATTTTTAGACACTTTAATCATATAAATAAAGTGATTAATGTGTACATGTACCACTTCTTAAGATTAAGATAATAAATATATATTATTTTTAAGTAAGATGATAAATGTATCTAATTTATAAAAAATTAGTGATCAACATATTTTATTAGATAATCAATATGTTTTAGTAAGTTAGATTAAATATATTATGAGATATTAATTTATGCATATTTAAACTTGAAATATAAATAAACAATTTACATTGTAAAAGTAAAGAGAAATTACTCAATATTTTTTAGAATATATGATAATATAATACTTATGATAATAAAATATAAAATTAATGTAATATTTTTTTAAAAAAATAAAAATATCTAATAATTATAAAACAATTATTTACTTGGCTGGGAATGAATTTTAAAGAGTACTCTACACTATGAGTTGAAAATGCCAAACAAAGGAATAATGTTTAAAAATTTAAAAATTTAAATAGATAAATTTTTTGAAGTCTATATATAAATATTTAAAAAATTGTAAATTAAATTATTATATTTTAAAAACTTATAAATATTATAAAATTACTTTAAAATAGTGTGGTCGACATAATACACACTTTTTAATAAAGTGCACATTTCTTTTTCATATATGGCTACTTTATACCTAATTCTACAACTAGCGTAGTGCCGTACATTAGGTACAATGTGCGCAAAAGGTTAGAATAAAAAAAAGTTCAAGATAAAACTTAAAAGGATATATAAGATAATTTTATCTTTAAATTGGGTAGTGAGTTATCACGTGTGACTTAGTAGAGCATTCTCACTTCTTATTTTTCAAGTTTCAAGTCGAACATTTTAGCTCGTGATTTGAAAATGAAGAACATAAATCCTATTCGGATTTGTGAGTCACGTAACTCATTTTTCATTTTAAGGTCTCAATTATCAATTATCATATAAATATATTCTCTTTTTACTATAAAATATAGTTGTATAATAATTTTGTTTTGTTTTTCTCATTCCAATTTGGGTAGATTTCCCAACTCAAATTTTAGCATTTTAATTTTCTAATAGCGAATAAAATAGAGACATTTAATGTGATTGTGAGTCGTTACTAGCTAGATCCCATTAAATTTGTACATTTTGCTTGATATTAGTAGCAAGAAAATTTTAGTTATAACAAAAGCCACAATTTAATGTTTCTTTGTTCTATATTAAATATGATAAATATAATTTTATATAATTAAATCGTATTGAATTATATTATAATTTATCGTTGTAATATTTAATAAGAATATGTATAATATAGTCAGATAAAATATCCAGCATATAGTATTACAATATTTTTAGGAAAATAATAATAAATTTTTATATAACTTTATTCTATATAAAAAAAATATTAAAATAGTATTTAATTTATTTTTATTTTTTTTACATTTAAAAAAACATTAATTTGAGTTTTAAAATTAAAAATTTAGATAAGTTGAATGTTCCTAGTTTTTATTACAACAAATGTCCCTAATTTTGAACACACATGTTTTTTTTTTTTTTTTTTATAGACATATTTGTTGAAATAGTTCAATATTATATAGTTAGATATTAGATAATTATTATAATATTTTTCTATTAGTTTAGGAGTCTTATTTAGAGTTATATTAGGATTAGAATTCTAGTTTAATATTACTATAAATATCAATGTAATCTTTCAATAATATATGAATGAGAATAAGATGTCTCTATTTAATTTTCTTATTCTCCTCTCTACTTATTTTGATTATATCTATACAATTATTTTCTCTTCATAATTTAACTTGGTATCAGAGCAGTGTTTGATTCCTGAATACTAGTATACACTTTTTCCAGAAAAATAAAATTTTCATCGTCTCATGGCTCAGTCCGTTCTCTGAGCCGCCACCAGACCAGTCACCAACCTCACATGTGCGCCAATCACCAGTCTCCACGACCAATCAGCCCATCCAGTCATCAACCTCTAATTTGTAGCCTTTCGAATACAACAAATTTTGCCTTATATGTCAATGGATGGTGCAAGCTTCTTCGGAATTCTAGCTGCCTTCAATTCCTCAAGCGTGAATCCCCTTCCAACCCTTACTTTCATGTTATATTTCAATGTTTGGCCATGAACAATAGGACGAAGAAGTCCAACTGTAGGAAAGCTGCTCCGCGCCACCAGCCCGTCCACCAGCCTCCGCTCCACCTGCTCCGCACCTTCAGCGCGCCAACCTCTGCTCCGTGCGCCGTCAGGGACACCAGCGCCAGTCACCAGCATCACCACCAGCAGCCCAGTTCTGCGCGACTGTCCCTCCACGCGCCAGTCTCTGCTCATCCTGTCCGCGCCGCACCTGTCTCTCCCTCACGCCGCCTGTCGCGCCGCGCTGCTCCATATCTGTCTCTGTTCATCGTCGTCTCTCCAGATCTGTCTCTGTTCACCGTCGCACTTGCTCACTAGTTTTCGTCTCCATCTTGCCAGTCTCGCGGTCTCTCGTCGTCTGCACCAAGCCCTGTGCGCCTCTGCTCAGCGCCTGTCTCACCAGCGCCTCTGCTCTGCCCCGCGCACTCTTTCTCCGTCCATTGCCGTTTCAAGTTACCTCAGCGCCGCCGCGCGTCCCATCTACCACCTCATATACAAACCCCATCCCTTCCATCTAAACTCATCAGCCCACATACACATATGAAACCCTAGCCCATTTGCACACATCCAAACCCATCAGCCCACTTATTCAAGTCCAAACCCAAGTTCACTGATTCAAGCCCAAGGCCCAATTATCCCACCATTTAGCCCAAATTTACTTGCCCAATCAGCAATCCAGTCAGCAAATTAGTCAACAAACAACACTGTCAGCAGTCCAATCAGCAAAAAAAATCATGGGTTTATTTTCTATGAATATGTGGCAGTTGTACTTTCTAGCTGACATCAATTGTAGACGACATGGGGAGTTCTGTTATAGCCATCTACAATTGAGCACGTTGACTTATTCTATGCACGTTGGGCACGTTGGCTTCATCATGGTGTAGTTTTTGTCTGTGGCTTCATCCTCAGTGTTTTCATCAGGGGCTTCATCATCAGGGAGGTCATTACTAGCATCATTTGTCATACATATACCCCACTGTTATCTCTATCACTATTGTCTGTCATCTCAGTTTAGCAGCAATCGCCTTCAACCACGGCCCACCAGCGCCGTTCTCAAACCACGACCCATCAGAGTCGCTCTCAAATCACGGCCCATCAACGCTATTCTCTGTCACAATGTCGTTTGTCAACTTCACGACTGTTAGTATCGATCTATTTTCACCACTGTCGCCTTCAAAGATTTACGACTATTGGTATCAGTCTCAATCTTAACCTCACTATTCAAGTTGGATATGTGTGATATTTATGCTCTAATTTATGGGGGAGAGTTAAAGACTGTCTTCTTGTCAACCTTACGACTTCGTAGCCGCATTTTTTAGAATGATCAACGACCCACCATCGTTTTCTAGAATGGTCAACCGACCTACCCTCGTATGTCGTCATCACCAATTTCAGATTGGTGTCTTCATGTCAAGCTCATGTCTTCGTAGCCGTGTTTTCTAGAATGATCAACCTATCTATCGTCGTTTTCTAGAATGTTCAACCGGACTACCGTCGTGTGTCGTCATCGTAGCCACGTTTTCTAGAAAGATCAACCGACCTGTCGTCGTTCTCTAGAAAGGTCAACCGGCCAACGTTTTGCTTATTTTTATTTATGTTGTCCAATCTGAACATAAATTATGTTCAGCTTGAGGGGGAGTGTTGAAATAGTTTAATATTATCTAGTTGGATATAAGATAATTATTATAATATTTTTTTATTAGTTTAGGAGTCTTATTTAGAGTTATATTAGGATTAGAATTCTAGTTTATTATCACTATAAATATCAGTGTAATCTTTCAATAATATATGAATGAGAATAAGATGTCTCTCTTTAATTTTATTATTCTTCTCTCTACTTATTTTGATTATATCTATACAATTATTTCCGCTTCATAATTTAACTATATTTTGGTGGGATAAATTTTTAAGTTGATTACACCAAAGTTTTTATAACTATACCGTCGGGATATGTATACTTTTCTAAAAAAAGTTATACAATATTTAATATTTAATACAAGCTAAACTCAATTAGGAAAAAAAAATACAATCTAACCAATAGTCAGGGTAAAGTAGCTAAAAGAATGTATTACTATTCGTTTGTATTTAGGTCGTGTTTTCTGACCTTCGCTTGGGTTCACCTCCTTGTTCTGCTTGGTTGATGTTGTGTCTCTACTGACACCACACTTCTAAATGTTGTCATACAGTGAGATTTTTGTAATAAGACCAATTAAAAGTTATTTTATTTCATTTTTGTATCAAATTTTTTTATGGCTGTTAGTTCAATAAAATTTGACTAAATCTAATCTCACCAAAGAAAATGATACTGGGTGATTAAAATTTATATTAATTTCTTTATATTATATGAATGTATCTTGGTGTTTGGAAACATAAAACTTCTTGCATTTTTTTGATTTAGTATTAATGATATATTAACTTTCATTCCAAAAAAAAAATCTAACCAATAGTCCAATACCAAACTTCTCCTGATTCCGTTGTTCATAGCTTTGCTTCCTTTGGTCTTCTCGGCTTGCTTTGCCATTATTCTACAATCATAGTAAAATACCAGTCAACTTTATAATGTGAAGCACAATATTCCCAAATACAGTTCCACATCTATATCCCATTACTACAAATTTCCAATCAATTATTATTCCCGACTCCGAAAAACCTTCTTCGTTCAAATTTGTTGTTGATGATTGCTCTTCCTCATCGTTGTTGCACTTTCTAGACAATGGAAATCCATACATTCCCACATTTCCAAGGTATGAACTATTCTCAAATGTGTCAATTTGATTGCCCCTAGGTATTGCTCCCACTAGTTGATTATATGACATATTCATAACAGCTATTGAAGTGATTTCACTCTGCTCTGAAAGAATTTGTCGAACAAGCTTATTTGAAGAAAGATTTTACACTTCAAGGTTCGTTAAATTGCTCAATGATGAAGAAACCATGATCGAGTTTTTGAAGGTATAACAATAAGAATAGGCTGCTATTAGATTGGATTGTGTCCGTAAAAAATGCTACAACTCAATTCAAGGTCGATCACATTCCCTGTTACACTTTCACGGGTGATTCAATCCCATTCACAACAATCTGTCCCCTCCTTCCATGAATTTTTCTGTGGATCCTTTTGATAACAATTATTATAATTGGAAGCATGTTTGCTGGAAAAGGATTTCTTCAATTGAAGCAAAACAATGGTCTTGTCTTGAGGGCACAAAGGTGATGAAAATGGCCAAGCAAGATGTTGAGAATACAAGAAAAAGACTACAACGTAGAGTAGAAATTCCATATTCCTCAACTAAATGGCAAACAAACCACTATTATCTATGTATATATGAGATTGTTGGAAGATAATCACATTTAATTATTCGTATTGTTAAAACTTTCTAGTGTTGTTTTGTTGTTGGATTAATAATGAATCTCCAAGAACGTTTGACCATAGACCTTTTCTAAAGAGTATTTTATAGAGTAAGACAGAGAATGTTTCTTGTTAATGATCAAATATTATGTCATTAAACAATCTTATATTTAGACAACATAGTTGCAGTTGTACCTAGTAGTTTGTAGGAAATAATGTATTGGATAAATAATTTAGAAATAAAATTGTATTTATTTATTTATAATTACATTATAGAAATAAAATACATATAATTTTTAAATTACAATTTAAATAACATAAAGGAGATAAAGTTTAGAAATGACCGAGTTCCGTGTAACATACGGTATTCTTAAGATAATTTTTTTGCTTACTGTAGGTGTTTGAGTACTCCAGAAACTTACCTCCCAGGATAAAACGATCTACTAGCATAAATTAGGAACCACTAACTTACTGCTCTGACGAACTTTCTTGTGTCTAAACTCTATTGAAATGGAACCTAACTTTATATTCAAAATACAAGAAAGAATTTAAACGTTTTTTTGTATGCTTTCTTTTTCCTTCTATCTCTTTTATGCAGTTTTGCTCTATCCTTTTTCCTTTCCATTGCATCTCATAAATATATACATAAGAGAGCCCAAAAGCAATAAATTCAAATAATGCGCCAAATGGCTAAGAGGAAATTAAAGAAAAAAACAGTCCAAACAGCTAAGAGGAAATTAAAGAGAAAAACAGCCTGTTACCGTTTTCTCCTTTTACTTTTCCTACCATGTTCTCCTTTTACTTCAATTTTTCATTAATTTTATAACAATCCCCCACATGAATGAAAATTGACTGAGATTTCAAATCAGTTTTGACAAGAAAATAGAGTTCAACGGTTCAAAACCTATATAGAATAGGTAGGTGTTAACCTTTGAACCTTCCCTTGTGAGAATATATTTACCTTACTGGCTGACCAGTAAACACAATGTCTTTGAACTATTCTGTCATTTATGTAAGCGATGACATACTTCGCACAATAGTCTTTCCTGACACAATTAAGTTCTCACTGTTGTGTTCGTTTTGGCCATAAACACATGCTTGATTCTGCGAGAGTTTCTAAAGAATTGAGCCTTGCACAATTCCCTTTCGAAGATGCCCCACTTTTCTCTCACAAAGGTGATTTCTTAACTATAAGAGTAAACCGCAAAGAGTAACCTGTAATACTCTGCTTGGTATTTTCTTCGTAAGAATCATTAAAACCTTGAGCTTAACCTCTACTTACGGGTATTACTGTATTTCATCATAGGAATGAACTTGGGGAAAAACCCCCACAGTGATCTCATTATGTCTTTAAAACTAGGTTGTCTTTTTGAATCTAGATCTTGGGATCTCCAGTCAACTAGGTTGGGTTTCTTTTGTAAATATTTTTTCTTTCATGGGCTTCAGTCCCATTCCTCTCGATGACTTATCAACTAACTCTCGATTTAACCCTTTAGTTAACGAATCTGCTATGTTATCCTTTGACTTCATATAGTCAACATAAATAACCCCAGTTGAGAGTAGTTGTCTAATAGTATTATGTCTGCAACATATATGTCGAGACTTACCATTATACATGTTACTCTGTGCCCTACCAATTGCAGATGGACTATCACAATGTATGCAAATTGCAGGCATAGGCTTAGGCCACTTTGAAATATCTTCTAAGAAATTGCGTAGCCATTATGCCTTTTAGCCACATTTATCCAAAGCAATAAATTCATATTTCATCGTGGATCTAGATATGCAAGTCTGTTTAGATAACTTCTAAGAAATAGTTGCACCACCCAGTGTGAACACATATCCACTGGTAGACTTAGAGTCTTTCATATCCGATATTCAGTTTGCATCGCTGTATCTTTCTAATACAGTTGGATATCTTGTGTAGCGCAGTCCATAGCTACGTGTGTATCTTAAGTATCTAAGTAATCTAGTAATACATTTCCAATGGTTAGATCCTAGATTTCTAGTATATCTACTTAGTTTACTTACAACGTAAGCTATGTTCGATCTTGTACAACTCATCAAGTACATAAGACTTCCTATCACTCTAGAATATTCAAGTTGAGATACACTCTCACCTCTATTCTTGGATAGGTACATATTAATATCTATCGGTGTTCTAACAATACCAAAATCACCTTTGTTGAACCTCTCAAGGATTTTGTCAACATAATGACATTGACTAAGAATGAGATCGTTTGATATCCTTGATATCTTAATTCCTAGAATTACATCAGCGAGTCCCATGTCTTTCATGTCAAACCTTGAGTTCAACATATTTTTGGTAGATTTGATCATTTGATCATTACTACCCACAATTAATATGTCATCAACGTACAAACACAAGATAACATAACCATCTTCAGAGTCATTGACGTATACACATTTGTCACATTCGTTGATCTTAAATTTATTTATCTTCATGACATTATTGAATTTTCTATGCCATTGTTTTGATGTTTGCTTCAAGTCATATAATGACTTCACCAATTTACAGACATTTCCTTCTTGCCCTAGGGTAGAAAAGCCCTTGGGTTGATCCATGTAGATTTCTTCATCTAAATCTCCATTTAGAAAGGCTATCTTAACATCCATTTGATGTATCTTAAGATTTCGCAAAGCTGCAATAGCAATTATCATCCTAATGGATGTTATTCTCGTCACGGGAGAATAAGTATCAAAGTAATCAAGGTCATCCTTAATTACAAACCTGACCTTGTACTTTTCTATTGATTCATCTGGTCTAAGTTTTCTCTTGAAAATCTACTTGGATTCTAGTGTTTTACTACTAAAGGTAAGTTGACTAGTTCCCAAGTGTGATTTTACAGAATTGACTCAATTTCACTATTAATGGCCTTCTTCCATTAAGTACCTTTAGAAGAATTTACAGCCTCTTCATAGGTTTGAGGTTCATTTTCTAGCAAATAAGTCAAAAAATCTGGACCGTAGGACGTTTCTATCCTAACTCTTTTGGTACGTCTAGGTTCAACCTCAACCTCTTGTTTAGATTCTTATTTGTGACTATCTTCATTCATAGTCTCATAAGTTCGTTTAGACGAACTCAATTCCCCTTGGGATTTACATGAAAATACATGTTCAAAAAATGAAGCATTCCTTGATTCCATTATTGTATTCTTGTGTATGTCTGAGATCTTTGACTCATGTACAAGAAAATGATAAGCACTGCTGTTATGTACATATCCAATAAAAATGCAATCTATTGTTTTCAGACCTACCTTCACCTTCTAAGGTAAGGTACGGCTACTTTAGCAAGACACCCCAACACTCGTAAATATTTATAGGAAAGTACCATTCCTTTAAATAACTCATAAAGTGTCTTTTGTGTCTTTTTCTTGGAAACCTTATTTAAAAGGTAGTTAGCCGATAAAATCACTTCCCCTTACCCCAGAACTTTGTAACATTGCATTCATTATTTCTTTCAAGGTACGATTCTTTCGCTCAGCTACTCCATTCTGCTGAGGCAAATAAGGTGTTGTGGTTTCATGTATGATTTTGTGTTCTGCACAGAACTCACCAAAAGGTGCTTCATACTCACCACCACGATCACTTCGTAGTACCTTGATTTTCTTATTGAGTTGGTTCTCAACTTCTGCCTTATAGAGAATAAATTTCTCTATAGCTTCATCTTTGCTTTTGAGCAAATATACAGGCAGTATTTTGTGCTATCATCTATAAAAGTAATAACATATTTATTACCACCTCTTGTTTGAACAAACTTTAAATCACATAAATCACTATGGATTAAATCAAAAAGTTTAGTGTTCCTTTCTATTGAATGGAACAATGGCCTTGTCATTTTTGCCTCAACACAAGTTTCACATTTGTGTTTGGAATCAATTTGGAAAGAGGGTATATGATCCATGTTAATTAATCTACGCAAAGATTCATAATTAACATGATCTAGTCTACCATGCCACAAATTGGAAGACTCAAGCAAGTAAGCAGAAGAATTAATTTTATTAATTTTCTTAGGCATTACAGTTGTTACATTAAGCTTAAAAAGCCCATTACAAGTATACCCCTTGCCCACAAATATACCCTTTTTTGTCAACGCGACCTTACCTTACTCAAATACAATTCTAAAGCCATGTTTATTCAGTAATGAACCAGACACAAGGTTCTTACGAATCTTAGATACATACAGTACATTATTCAGAGTCAAATCATTTCTAAATGTCATCTTCAGTACAACTTTTCCTTGCCTTTCAACAGCTGAAGTTGCAGAGTTTTCCATTAATAGCTTTTCACCTTCTTTGATAGCTTCAAAGGTAGTAAATAGCCCCTTGTCTGAGCAAATATGTCTGGTTGCACCAGTGTCAATCCACCACTCCCTTGGGTTGGACCCAACCAGGTTCACTTCAGAGATGACTACACACAAGTCATTATCAGAAAAGTCTTAAGTGTGATCCACCATGTTTGCCTCATGGTTTCTGTTTATCTTTGGAAACGTGCAGTCTGGAGATTTGTGCTCTGTCCTCTGACAGTTAAAACAAGTCCCCTTGATGCTTGACTTCTTAAAAGTTGCTTCCTTAGGTTTCAACTTTGAACCTTTATTCAGCTTGCATCCTTGCCTTTATACTTGTTGTGCTTGAAGCTTTGACCATGCTCCGCCACGTTAGCCTTGAGTGTTGATGGGATATTACCCCTTTTAGAAGAAGCCTTGTTGTCTTCTTCCACTTTGAACCTTACAAGCAAGTCTCTCATAGATACTTCCCTTCATTTATGCTTAAGGTAGGCCTTGAACTTTGTCCATGAAGAGGGCAACTTCTCAATAATAGATGCAACTTGGAAGGTCTCACTCAGTACCATCCCTTCATCATGTATCTCTGTTAAGATATATTGGAGTTCACGTACTTGACTACATATTGGTTTATTGTCCACCATCTTATAATCAAGAAAGTGACCAACCAAAAATTTCTTGGCACCGACATTTTCTGTTTCATACTTCCGTTCCAATGACTCCTACAAGTCTTTAGTCGTCTTCTCCTTATTGTACTCATTGTACAATGAGTCACTTAGGCTATTCAGAATATAATTCTGACATAAGTAATCAGAATACTTCCATGCTTCAATAGCACTAGCAGATTGAAAATCTTGTTCACCCTCATGTTGTTTGGGAGAATCTTCAGTCAAGAACCTTGCTAGGTTCAAGGTGGTAAGATAGAACATCTTACTCCTCCACCTTTTGAAGTTCAATCCATTGAACTTTTCCAGTTTCTCTGCCACAGCATGGTTCAAAGAAATCGAAACCGGTAACATTGGGGTAACTCCGTGAGCTACAACAAGCCTCATCACTTGGTTCATAATAGAACTACCCACAGAAGGGTTAGTAGCATTCACAGCTGGAATTTCAAGAGTGGTCATCTCAGAAGTCATTTTGATATTCTGAAAAATTGTAGTAACAAACAAGTGTTAAAACCACTAAATTTTAATTTATATATCAAATAAGTATCACAATTGATACAAATAAATTATTTTAGTTTATATATAGAACAGTTTTATAAAGTTTCAACAAAATAATAAAAGTAATATAGAAAGGCTACCAAAATTGTTACAAAAGAGGTAATTAAAGTTAACACGTACAATCTATAAAACAACAAAGATTAACAACAATCATACAGACGAATAAACAGCCATAAACAAAAATTAAGTTATAACAACGAAATATCGAAACTGATAAAAAAAAAAGATGAACTAAGTAGAATCTTGAAAAATAAAACCTGCAAACAATATATAATAACAACAAACAACATAACACGTTCCCTGTCGAGGAAAGTTAGTAATATCCAAAAGAGAATATAAACCATGCAACATATAAAAGAAGGTAAATATTCAAACAGTAATAAAAGTAATTAACAAATTAAGATAAATCTGTAAAACAAATATAAAACTGAAGCAAAAATAGTATTGAGGAAAATTGCACATACAGCAATTACTAACTTAAAAATATGAGAGCAACAAAACTGAAATAAATTGATAAATATGTAAAATCAACTAAAAAGAAAGTTAAATAGTATAAATATAATCAATTAAATAAACATTATGCAAAGAACATATCAAACAGTTAAAAGCTAGGAAATAATATTAAATAACCAAGTAAATAAAACCATAAACTAAGACTAAATTGGATCAGATTTTTTTTATTTTTATTAGTGGATCAGAATACTTGGGATAACAATAACCAAATAACTTTATTAATAAAATAAAACAAACAAAGTCAAATTGGAGGCACTTTAAAATTTTGTAATTTAGGTAATATAAGAACTTAACAAAAGAAGACGAGAGTAAGTGTCTGATAAGAAAACCAGTCAGGAAGCTAAATAAACTGAGGTACTGAAACTTGTGTAACATAAATACTCTCTCGAAAATCTCTTGTGATTCAGGTAGTAAGACTCTCAATTCCCCCACTAGGAACCCAAATTCGAGTCTCACCCATGCATGTGAGTGCGTTTTCTCTTATTAATAAAAAAGAAAAGGACTTTAGTGTCCCTTTTAAAAATAAAAAAAATTGAGGTACTAAACATAGTAAGGCGAGGAAGTTTCTTTAATTTGAAAGTGAATTTAGCAGTAACACAAAATGAAATTGGGAATCAATTCGGTAATAAATTATTTGTCCAAAAAATATAGATTTCGAAAAGAGAAATAAATTATCTTAAAGATTGTAGGAAATAATGTATTTGACAAATAATTTAGAAATAAAATTGTATTTATTTATTTATAACTACATTACAAAAATAAAATACATATAATTTTTAAATCACAATTTAAATAACATAAAGGAGCTAAAGTTTAGAAATGACCGAATTTTGTGTAACACACGGTATCCTTAAGATAATTTTTTCGCTGTGTTTGAGTACTCCGGAAACTTATTTCTCAGGATAAAATGATCTACTAGCAAAAATTAGACACCACTAACTTACTATTCTAACGAACTTTCTTGTGTCTGAACTCTATTGAAATATAACTTAACTCTAGATTCAAAATACAAGAAAGAATTTAAACGTTTTTTTGTATGCTTTCTTTTTCCTTCTTTCTCTTTTTTGCCATTTTGCTCTGTCCTTTTTCCTCTCCATTGCATCTCATATACATACACGAGAGCCCAAAAGCAATAAATTCAAATAATGAGCCAAACGGCTAACAGAAAATTAAAGAGAAAAACAGCCCGTTACCATTTTATCCTTTTACTTTTCCTACCGTTTTCTCCTTTTACTTCAATTTTTCATTAATTTTATAACATAGTTTCCATTCCATCATCTTCACAAGGTCGATCCACCTTCTTGGCCAAAATGATTGCTTAGTGTATTAAAAAAGTAGAGTATGTTCTCATATTCTCCTAAAAATAAATGTACTGTTTCTAGTAAATCATTTTGCTGAAATAATCCATAATATGAGACATGCATAACTAAACATTTTTGAGAATTTATAAAGATATTCCTCCTTTTTGTCTTAATTAAAATACTTTATACCTTTTCAATGACAAATTCTAATGGAATTGGCAAAATCTGAAACTTTTGAAAAAGTAGAAGAGAGAATTCATAAAAGTTAGCAACCATTTGATAAGTGTTAAAAGGAAAATTAACAATCGATTTTTCTAAAAACTTAAAATTATTAAGAGATAGACTAACTATATTCTTACATTATATTTGGAGTGAGGGAATTTTTTTTTTTTTTTGTTAACACTCGCCCTGAATTAATGAGCTCTTACTTGTAGATTAAATAGACAATTGTGATGGACTTTCACTTGTGAGTTGAGTGGCCAATTTTAAATGCCCATCAAGTAGAATTAGATATAATTCAGTAAATAATTGTGATAGGCTCTCACTTGTTAATTGAAAAGAGTATTTTGAAGATCTATCAAGTAAAGTTAGACAAAATTCCATCGAGTAAATGAAGAGTCCATTTGATGGAAATACACTTAAAGTTCAGTAAGTTGAGTAGGAGTGTGAAGATCTATCAAGTAAAGTTAGACAAAATTCCATCGAGTAAATGAAGAGTCCATTTGATGGAAATACACTTAAGTTCAGTAAGTTGAGTAGAAGTGAAAAAAAAGATATGCCCTTTTGATATATTAGTAAAAAATTTGGAGTCAAGGGGGTTCTAATCCAACACCTTAAATTTTGATGCTATGTTAGAAGAAAATTTAGTAACCAATTATACTAAAAGCTTAAAATAATCTTATATTGTATTTAGGTATTAAAAATAAGAGAGCCTTATAATTTTAGTTATTTCTTTATCTTTTATTTTCTCATAAAAATTATAGATTATTCTTGCTCAGAAGAGAGGAAATTATATGTTGTCAGTTAGTTATACATGTATCTGATATAGAATCTTAACAATAAGAGACAGCCTTGTAATTTTAGTTGATTCTTTATACTTTATTTTCTCATAAAAATTATAGATTATTCTTGCACATAAGGGAGGACATTATATGTTGCTTGTCAATTATACATGTATCTGATATAGAAATTAGCAAGTCATCCGTGATCAAAATACATAGCTTGTACTTGTTAAGCCACCTTACTTTTCAAGCTCTCTCATCTCTCTAGGTTTTCAATTTTTTGAAAACGTTGACCGGCAATAGGATATGGTCGTCTGGCCGTGCCGTTTGGTCGTCCATGCTGTCTAACTCTCCGTCTGGTTTCATGCTCTCCGTACAATTATGGTTCTTCCCCGTTTAGTTTCATGCTCATATAGCTATGGCTCTTCCTGTGTCGTTTGCTGAGGGGTGGTGCTCGTATGGTCTTGTTCAGCCATTGCATTTGTTGGTTGCAAATGTTGTAAGGACTGGTCTTGTTCAACCGCTGCTCTGGTGCTTTGTGGGTGGCTTTTTTTTTTCATTTGGTCTTGTTCATCTGTTGCGTCTGGTGGTTGCTCTTATATGAACTGGTCTTTCTCAGCCGCTGCTCTGGTGGTTAAAAGTTCTAGCTGCTTGTGGTGTCTGCTTCTGTTGGGTTGGGCTTGGTGGTGCTCTATGGTGGTTGTTTTTAGTGCCTCTGGTGGGCTAATTGGTGGTGATTCTGCTTTGTTGGGTTGGGTTGTGCTCGGCTCTGGTGGTGCTCTGTACCTTGGTGGTGGCTCGACTCTATTGGGTTGTGTCATATGCCGGCTAGCCTTCCTCATGCTTAGCTTCTAATATTTGATCTTAATTAGCTTTATTTTGTGTTTTTGTCTCCTTATTCTTCCATTAACATGATTCATTGGTATAATGTCTTCTAACTTTTAGAGTACGCTTGTGAGCATTGCACCCTTGTGCGTCTCTTTGTGCTTCTTGTACGTTCTTTTATACGCATTATGCGTTCTTAATTTCTATTAGAAATGAGTACTTTGAAGATCTTAGTTTGATTTAATTATTTATAAGAGATGATAATAATAGTCTCATAAAAATTCTTATAATCATTTATGATGACCTTAGGATGTTTATTTTTGGTTTAAAATCATTTATATTTTCACAATTATTTGTAATTTGTTATGCCATTTGTGCTTATTGTTGTTACGTTTAATATGTTAAGTTTAAAACATATATTTATATTGTAATTTTTTAAAATATATTATATTGTAATTTATATTTTATCTTAATTTTAAATGAAATACAATTGAAATGCAAATTAGCAGGCCATTTATTTAACGCTAAGACAAGGCCAATAAATTGGCCTTTTATGCTTTCCTAAAAACATTGAGTTGGCTACTCAAAATCCTCTAGCTTCGTCTTCTAGTCCCCGCCATTTTGACGAGCATTTTGCTTTTGATTTTTTCTGCTTTTTGAGCCATCGATCCCAAAACCTGTTCAAATACCAATCAACTTTTTTATTTGAAAGAACGAAGTATATAACCCAAGGATATACCAAATACAATTCTACATCCATACCCTGTGGACATTGCTTTCCATTCAAATTTTGACTGCAGGTTCTGAAGTATCTTCTTGATGCAACTTTGGTAGTGACCCTCTGCATTGTTTAGTTAATGGAAATCCACACAAACCACTATTTCCTATATAGGAACTATTATCAAATGTGTTGAACTGTTTGCCGTGTGGTATAGCTCCTTCAAGTTTGTTATATGAAAGGTTAAGGACAGCAAGGGAGGTCATATCAGTCAATTGTATAGGAATATTTCCACTTAACTCATTTGACGAGAGATCTAGCCACTCAAGATAACTCAACTTTCCAAATGATGATGGAATTGAACCTGTTAGCCTATTATGAGAAAAATTAAGCCCTCTGAGTGACCTGAGATTTCCAATCACCTTCGGAATCTCTCCACTGAAATTGTTTCTTGAAAGATCAATGAGAATTTTCACCAGTTCAATATCAAATCCCTTCATTGTCACCATTACAGAATCCTGATCTCTCATGGCCTTAAGATTTTCAAAGTATTTTGGTTCCAGATGACCACTAAACTTATTGCTCGATAGATCCATAATTCGTAGTTTTTTAAATGGTAATTTGACACTGGGATTACCAATGGGACCATGAAAATTGTTTGACCTCAAGACAAGAACTTGTAGTGTTGGAAGTGATTCCAACCAACGAGGAAAGCTACCACTTATCTTGTTGTTTCCGATGTCCAAAACTTCCAAACTCTTACAATTAAGCAAAGATTGCGGTAATGACCCCTCTAGTTGGTTTCCATTCAGGTTAAGATTTCTCAAAGGATTTTCTGTTACAAACATTTTAGGAATGGTACCTATGAATCTATTCATATGCAGGTCTAGGTCTGAAAGATAACTGAAGTTACCTAAACATTGTGGAAGCACACCTTTCAAGCTATTATTAGACAAATCAAGAATTTGAAGAGAACTTAGGCTGCACATTGTAGATGGTATCTCACCTGTCAATTGGTTGTTTGAGATTGAAAAGACTGTGACGGAAGATGAAGGGATAATCAGAGCCCCATGAAGCAAGTTGGAATTAAGAACAAGAACGCTTAAGCTCCTCCATGGAATTTGCTCTACACATGTCAACTTGTTAAGAGAAATATTCATGTATATGAGGGACTCTTTCCCTACATCAACCATCCATTTTGGAATACACCCTCCAATTTGGTTGTTAGAAAGGTCCAAAGTATCTAGATTCTTGAGGGCACTCAAAAATCGAGGGAACTCTTTCAAATTACAAGAAGACAAGTTAAATTCTCTAAGCATAGGCAAGGTGTAACTAGTATTTTTATTGGACTTCACTAATAAACCATAATTAGATGAAAGGTCAAGCACCTCCAGATTTTTTAGCTCTGAAAACCTATCCAACTCCAGAACACCACTCAAATTATTTGTTGAAAGATTTATTCTAGTTAGATTTACCAGGTTAAATATTGACCTAGGTATGGTACCATGGAACTTATTATAATGAAGAAACAAAACATCTAGAGATGTCATATTAGCAAAAGGTGGTATAGTTCCATTCAGTGAGTTAAAAGACAAATCAAGAAGCGATAAATTTGAAAAATTGATCAGTTGAGTAGGAATTGAACCCACAAGTTGATTGTTTGATAAATCTATGCCAACAAGTCTATTCAAACCAAAAATTGATGTAGGTATGTGACCTGAAAACTTGTTCTTGCTTAGAGCTATAATACTCAGGGAACTAAGGTTATCAAAAACATTAGGAATTTCTCCTGTGAGATTATTGTCAGAGAGAGCTAGAAATGTTAGCTGGTGAAGGTTTGAAAAGGAAAGTGGAATCTCACCAATAAAACTGTTACTTGTAAGCCCTAAATAAGTAATCTGTCTAAGGTTTCCAAGTGACGATGGAATGAACCCAGTGAATTCACAATCATGGAGACTCAAATATTGCAGAGATTTCTAATCACCAAGGTTATTGGGCAATTCCCCAGAAGAATTGGTGAAAGAAAAATCAACATACCTGAGAGAATTGCTCCAATTAAAAGACTTTGGATAGTGACCAATGAGATCTCCATTCTTTGACAATACAAGTTTTTGAAGATTCGGAAAACTAAGAATTGTTTCAGGAAATCTACCTTTCAAGCTACACTCAGAAAGACTAAGAGAGGACAAAGAAGATGATAGATTCAAGAAAGAACTTGGCGGTATTGAAATCATGTTTACCTGGTCTAGAGAAAGTTCCGTTAATTGGGTCAAGTTCTGAAGAAGACTTTTCCAAACTGGGTTTTCAATTGTTACATCAGTGAAACTTAGGTCAAGTGACAACAAACTAGACAAGTAAGAAATTTCAATTGGGAGAGGTCCACCAAAACCAGTCATCGACAGGTTAAGATGTGTTAAGTTGACAAAAGAAGCAAACTCAGGCCAAAGTTGTGAAGCTGTGCCTATAGAATTAAAACCTAGATTTAGTTTCTGAAGATGTGGTAATAAGAATAGGGTGCTATTGGATAATAGACCACCTTGAAGCCAACTACAGCTCAAGTCAAGACCAGTTACATTTCCTGTTGAATTTTCACAAGACACACCATCCCATTCACAGCAATCTGTCTCCATCTTCCAAGATTTTGTCTTTGGATAAGAAGTGACTCCGTTGTCATCACA
>CM055646.1:17596831-17944330 GCA_029378325.1 Elaeagnus macrophylla | reverse complement strand
ATACAAATTGACCATGGCAAGAACAACTCTAATGGAAGTGTGCTTCACAACAGGTGAAAATATCTCATTATAATCAACTCCTTCTTTCTGTGAGTATCCTTTTGCTACCAATCGACTCTTATATTGCTCCAGTTCTTTAATTCGATAAACCCATTTGCAGCCAATAGCTTTCTTTCCCTTAGGCAGTGGAACCAACTCCCAAGTCTTGTTCTTGTGTAATGACTTCATTTCTTCATTCATTGAAGCCTTCCAATTCTTACTGTCTTTTCTACTCATAGCATCTTGGAAAGAATTAGGGTCATCACTACCAGTGAACAAAGCAAATGAAACTGTGTCGTCTTCAAACCCAAGTCTTTGTGGTGCCCTACGAATGCGTGGCTCTCTATGAGTAGCAATACTATATTGGTCTGATTGCTGCTCTTCATCTTGAGCCTGTAGTTGCTCTTGATCCTGGACCTGTGGTTGCTGCTGAACATCTCTAATGACCGGTTGATAAACCTTGTCCTGTGAGTTTTTAAATGCAAACTCCACCTTCTTTGGAGCTTTATCCTTCTCACCAGAACTTTCTGACATAGGCTCTACCGTCACACTTTTCAGCATAGACTTCTCGTCAAAAATCACATCTCTGCTAATAACCAACTTCTTAGTTTCTGGATCAAACAACCTGTAACCTTTGACACCTTTCTGGTAGCCAAGAAAAATGCACTTCTTGGATCTGGCATCTAACTTTGATCTCTCGTCACTCTGTATATGAACAAAAGCAGGACAACCAAAAACTTTTAGTATAGAATAATCAACAGGTTTAGAGTACCATACCTCTTCAGGAATTTTGAAATCGATGGAAGAATGAGGACTTCGATTAATAAGGAAAACAGCAGTGCTCACAGTCTCTGCCCAAAAATTCTTTGGCAAACCTGCTTGCAATCTCATACACCTTGCTCTCTCTGCAATGGTTCTGTTCATCCTCTCAGCAACTCCATTTTGCTGAGGAGTCTTCCTCACTGTATAATGTCGAATAATACCAGCTTGCTTGCAGAACTCTCTGAATGCCTTGTGCTTGTACTCTGTACCGTTATCAGTTCTCAAAATCTTTATTTTTCTGCCGGACTGGTTCTCTACCTCTGCCTTCCATTCCTTAAAGATATCAAATACCTGAGTTTTACTTCTCATAAAATAGACCCAAACCTTTCTGGAGTAGTCATCGATGAAAGTAACATAATAGTAAGCTCCACTTTGAGAAGCAATAGTCACGGGTCCCCAAACATCAGAATGGACATAGTCCAAAATACCAGAATAAGAGTGAGTTGCTGCCTTAAAACTAACTCTTTTCTGCTTACCATAAATACAATGTTCACAGAAATCAAGCTTGCAGGTCTTCACACCTTTCAGCAAGTTCCTCTTATGGAGTTCCAACATATTCTTCTCACCCAAGTGTCCAAGCCTCATATGCCAAAGCATAGTATCATCAAAAGTAGGATCTTCAGAAATTAAAACAGCTCCACCTATAACAGTATTTCCAATCATCTTGTAGAGATTGCCAAATTTCTTACCCTTAATTACTATTAAAGCTCCTTTAGACACCTTGAGCACTCCATCTTTTGCAGAATACGAATAACCCATCTCATCTAACCCACCAAGAGAAACCAGATTCTTTTTCAGGTCAGGGATATGTCTTACATCTGTTAAGGTTCTCACAACACCATCAAACATCCTAACCTTTATGGTTCCTATTCCAACAACTTCACATTTTGCGTTGTTGCCCATATACACACAATTACCACTCTTAGGAGTATAAGTATCAAACCAATTTCTATGTGGGCACATATGATAGGAACAACCGGAATCAAGAATCCAAGAATTGGCAAAGGAATCAATACCTGATGAGACAGATAACAAATCATCATCTTTGTCTTCACTTTTATCCTCTGCAACGCTAGCTGAATTAGTGGGTTGTGTCTGGTTCTTTCTATCCTCCAGTTCTTTGGCTAAAATTCTGCAATATTTTCGAATGTGACCTTTTTTGTGACAATAATGGCACTCCATGTCTCTATTAAACTGTCTAGGTCTTGAGCTTGATCTTCCTCTACCTTTATCATAATTTCTGTCTTTAGACTTGCTTCTTCCACGCCTGTAGCTGTGATTGTTACTATCTTTCTTAGTAACGACGAGACCATCTGCTTGTGATTGCTCACCATCAACTTTCTTCTTCTTGTGGTAAGACAACAAAGCTTCCTTCACACTCTTGAAAACAATGGTCTCTTTTCCATATAATAAGGTGGTAATCAAATGATCATAAGATAATGGCAGAGAACACAATAACAACATACTTTTATCTTCATCATCAAATGTTACCCCTAACTGAGCAAGTTCAGAAATTAACCTATTGAAGGTATTCATGTGTGTCAACAAGTTTGTATTCTCAGACATACGAAGAGTGTACAACTATTTCTTCAAAAATAATTTATTTGTCATATTTTTGGCCATATAAAGCTGCTCTAAAGTTTTCCATAAATCATAAGCAGTTTTCTGATCAAAAACATTATGAACTACCTCATCTGAGAGTCCCTGACGAATTGCACTTGCTGCCTTTTGATCAAGCTCATCCCATACTTCATCTTTCATATCAGCGGGCTTTTTATCTTTGCCTTGTAATGGCTTTGCAACTCCCTGTTGAATCAAAACATCTTTCATACGCATTTGCCATAGCGAGAAATCATTATCTCCATTAAATCTTTCAACCTTTGTGGATGACTCTGCGCTCGTCATCTTTAACCAAGCTCTGATACCACTTGTTGTACCCAAGATCAGATAATAATGCGGAAGCGATAAAATAATAATAACGAGCACCCACAAAATATAAGAAAAATAATCAACACAAAGAACACAAAGATTTAAGTGGTTCGGTAGTCAATGCGACTACCTAATCCACTGCTGAGGCCGGCACCGAAATATTCCACTATACTTGTCAAAGAGGAGTACAATAAGATTTGCCAACAGTTAATTGGCCAAATCACTCAAATATCCAAATACCCAATTACACCCAAATTAATCTCTCTCACAAAACAATAAATAAATAAATCTGTCTTGCCAGTTTAGCAACAACAGATAAATTAAAGAGAAACAGTAACTATAAATCTGTTACCAAATAGATTGAGAGAATAATATTCTTTAATTGGATTTATCAAATGGATCTCCTCTTGACTGCCTTTGCTACCTCAAAACTATTGCTGGGATTGCTGTTGCCGCCTCTGTTCTGCAATGTGCCGCTGCTTTCCTTAAACTGTTGCCGCTGCTCTTCTCTATGTCCACGGCTTGAGTTCTTCCTCTGCCGCTGGTTATATATTAATATATATTTTCGGCTGGAGTTCTGTTTTGGTTTCTCGGCTACTCAGGAGCTGCTTTGATTGATATATATATATAGAGAGGCAAATAACCTAATGGGCTTTGATTAAGCCCAAGCCCAAGAGTTAGTTTTGGTACATTAATTCAACAAAATGATTGAACACGTTTTGGACTCAAAAGCTCCATGGTGCAGATTTTTCTCAGATGTCTCCAATAACTCCCAAAAGGAGAAAAGGCTATATCTGTATACCCATAAGTCCATATGTCGGCAGCAATAAGACAAGGTCTGTTAGAAAAGATAGTATCATGAGTTTTCATAATCTCTTTGGCAATTTCTGGTGAAGAAACAACTATGTGAGAAACTTCACCAAGTTGAAGGTGGATAAGGGGTCCGTATTTGTTTGCTAGGTTTTTTAGAGACTGATGTGGTGGTAAGAAACTTGCTAGTTGGTGTAAGTTTCCTATAATTGGTAGTTTCCATGGTCCTGGAGGCAATTTTGGGTTCTTGGTTTTGGATCCCCAAATTAATTTGAAAATCATGAAAATGAATAGTAAGAAAGAGCATATGGAGAAGAAGCAAACCTCCATGACTCTGATGGAAGGCTAGTCCTTGTCAGTTGGAAACGCTTCTTGAAGTTTTAGCCTTTAAGTAATGTTGTTGGACACTTGGACTATTGAGCTTTGGATGCATGTACATTTTGAAAAAAATTGCGATTCAATTAGTTTAATATATTAAACAATAATTATTATTCACATTTTTTTAAAAAAATTTAACAATGTAATCACTTTATTATTATTTTTTAAACATTTAAAATATTTTAAACTAATTTTAGTCATTTTATTCAATTTTATTTTTCTCTAATTTTTATCAATAAAGTTTAATTCATCTACTTAAAATTTCCCAAAAAAATTTATTTATAAAAAATGGTAAAAGTATTTAAAATTACAAAAGTAAAGAAAATAAAGTGCATTAACTTAAAAAGAAAAAAAGTTGACTAATGTAGTAAATTATCAGAGCTCATGTTTGCAACTTAACTAGAGCTTAGCGGAGAAAGTCAAGAAACTAACTAGGAATGCCCTTAATCAAACTTATTAAAGGAAAAAATACTCTTTAATTTTTTTAACATTTTTTATTAAAAAAAATAATAATACAAGTTCTTTTTTTTATAAAAAAAAATGATAATATAAATTCTCCTTTTTTAAAAATATCAAAAAAATTTATAATAAAAAATACTTCTATATTTCATCCATTAATTATAAAAATTTATTTATCCATATTAGAAACTTTATGTAAATATAAGTTTAAATATGAAAAATTGTTCTAAAAAATTTATCTACTTAAATATTGTAAATTATTAAAATCAAAATGTTGAATAAAATTTTGATATCAGTAAAAAATTAAATAAAAATTAAAATTAAATTTATCTAACCTAATACAATAAGAAAAATAAATTATCTAAAATACTATAACGAATAATTAATACTTTAGTAAGAAAAAAAAATATAAAATAGATAAAATGAATCTAACAATTAAAAAAAATTATATTTAATTAATAAATTATTTTTGTAAAATTTTATAAATATTTAATAAAGATTTGTAAAATTTTACGTGAAAAAAGTACTAATATTATTAATTTTATAAAATAAAAATATTAAAATAATATAAAATATAAATAAAAAATTAAAGTATTTTTTTTTCGTATATAAAAAAAATGACTATTAGATTTAAAATCCCCTCCCATATTAAAATAGTTTGTGAAAGTCTCGTGTGTAATATTGAAATGTTGAAAACTCACAAACAGGGTTTCAAGTTATTAGCTTTTGGCTCTACTAACAATATTTATTGGCTCAATTGTCTCTTACGCTGCCCACTAGTTTTGACTAAAAACAACTGTTGACTATGTTAGGAAATTCCAAGTTTAACACTGAATTAGTGCTGTAGTCCAACCCATAAATTCTAAATTCGTCCACACACACACACAAACCCAGAAATTCTAGATATCTCTTTTTACTAAAATTAATGCTCTGCTCTGCATATTTCAGCAATTTCCTATGATTTAGCTTCTTTTTTCTTTTTTCTTTTTCAGATCCAACAATGATTTTCTCCTTTCACTTGAAACAGATAGGGTAGTCTTAACAGGCTGAACACAAAGATTCTCTTATTGAATAGAGGCAAATGCACATCTAAGGCATTTTTTACTAATAAAAAATAAATTTGAAATAGCTGGATTTTTTCTCTTTAATATTGTTTAATATATATATATTTTTTCTTTCTAAAACTGAAATAAACAAAAAATACATTTATAGTGTTCGTGAAGTGAGTGAAATTTTTCATCCACATGGAACCTGCTATTTCATCTTATTATAGACTTTTTATGTCATTTGGCTACTGGCTTGAAAAGAAAATTATCAAATTACTCTGGTCTCTTGTGTATAAACATTTCAAAAATAAAAATAAAAATAAATAAATATAAGTAAAAAAAAAAAACTACGAGATAGAAACTTAAAATCACAGCTCATGATTTTGTGCAGCACTTTAGCACGACACTACTGGTGATGGCCAGCAAATCGAGCAAAATTAGGCTGGAACAACAAGATATTAATAACATGAAAAGAAAGAGACAACAATATAGTACGCTTCTTTAAAATGATTCACTTTCTCCATATGCATCTTAGTAGACTTTAAAATAATCAAAACTACATTCTGAAAATTTCATTATGATCCCAAATGACATAAATCTCTATATTAGCCTGTACGTAAAGCTAATGTTTTCATTTTGTCGTATGCAGAGGTGAAATTAGATCCTTTTAAAAGCCATGCATTTAATAGTTTATTATTGCTTGGCGAAGTACATTCCATTTCAAATGAAGTCTTTGTTTCCCTGAAATAGTGAGTTCTTGTTTCGTTTATTTAAACTCCATGACTAGGGTTCATAATATCAAAGTCGCCCAATTTTGAATACACTCAGAGGGAAGAACCAATAATTAGGGTACTATGCATGCCACATTGATAAGTAACTTCTCAAAATGAAAATTCTCTCTTGAGATCTTATCTTTACCTGCATGATATATTTTTATTTATAGAATTTCACAGTAGAAGTTCTAAGATAGCTTTCAATCTCACGTCACTGCACTACTAATGAATGACTTTTAAATGACATTAGAAAAGATGAAAACAAGAGGACGTGATTAAATGCGAAGGTAAAAGCTTGGGCTAATGTAGATGAGATGTCTTGCACAGAGAGCTAAGCTAAAAGTTATCTATGAAAATATACTATTTCAGATATGTCTTACATTTTCTATGACCTAATATTAGTTACTAAGCTCCTCTTTTTGACCAATGTTATTAGTTACTAACCAATGAGAAGACTTGTGAATTCCTTGTGTTTAGTTTCTCTTGTGCCGTTTATATATGCCTAATCTCATACTTGGCAAGAAACACTTATTTATTGGCCATTAATAATTTAACAAGCATATTTGTTTATTATTTCCAGCAATGCATATACTGCCGCAGAACTTATTTAACCCATATAAATAGCTAATAAGAAGCTTATCAAAGACAATATAGATGCAGAGCTACTACAAAAGACTTATGTTCTGTGGGCTCCTACATAACAGACGGTGGATAATATGGGATGGGAATTAAGTACAAATCAGTTTTTCTTGTTACAGACATTCCGAAGACCTCAGCCATATCAAGATCTTCTCGTTTCATGTCACATGGAAATTTCCAATCAAAATGGAGAAGCAGTTTTGCTAGAGTTAGCTCAACGCCGGCCATACCAAATAAGATGCCTGGACAAATCCTTCTTCCAGCTCCAAAGGGAATGTATTGAATATCTGCGCCTTTGTAATCAATTGAACTGTCTAGAAACCTTTCGGGGATAAACCTCTCAGGATCAATCCAATACATTGGGTCTCTCCCAATAGCCCATGCATTGACAATAACCTTGGTTTTGACAGGTATCTCATATCCATCAATAACACAACTCTGGCTTGACTCTCTTGGAAGTAATAGAGGAACAGGAGGGTGTATCCTCAGGGTCTCTTTAATAACTGCTTTTAAGTATTTTAGTTCATGAATGTCTTTTTCATCTACTTTTGTTTTCCCCTGGAAGAGCTGTCTCACCTCATATTGCGCCTCTTTCATTACGCTTGGGTTCTTCAGCATTTCAGACATTGCCCATTCCACAGTTGTTGATGCTGTCTCACTTCCCGCATTGAATACATCCTAAAAAGGGTTGAATTCAAGTCAAATTTCCTTATTTAGGATTTTCTTATAGCAATTTAAGAGAGTTTTCATTGAGAGTTGACCAGAATGATATAATTATCAGTGCTGAAAAGTTACAAGGCCAGTGAATCATATCTTCATACAATCCCTATGTATGAATCTATGCTATATGCACAGAAGTATAGTTTTATCCTACATACACCTAGTAGCATGCTATTGGCTTACTCTGACGTTTCTGACTTTTGAACACATGCTTTAACCATGTCTTAGTCTGATCAGACTTACAAATTTAAGTAAACTATCAATATCTTTGGTTCAAGGGAGAAGGAGGGTTAAGAGCAGGCAAGTTGTAGAAAATAGTAGATCAAGTATAGTGTGAATGATTCGGGCTTAGCATATGTTTCCGGATTTTGCTCTGCTACTGAAGTATCAGCAGCTGATATTAAGCTATTGGCCCAATTTTTTAAAAACTAGTCAGATTTGTTATTCAGCAAATTTGTAAGATCGTGACCCTGTGCATGAGTAGTCAGGTGTTCTTTTGGAGATGAAAATATGACTTGAGTGACTTTTTGACCAAAAGGACCCTCTGTTTTGCGTCTGCTGTTGAAAAATGGTAGATACTTTTTTAGATCAATTAAAACTTGTAACTTGAATTACTAGCTAGATAAAGGTTGATACTTGACATGGTTGAACAGTTGAAAATATGCTATTAAATGACGTCAAAATAAAGTTCAATTTTGCCAAAATTTAGTGATAATAGAACCGATTAGAGGCATTTTTAACAAGTCAACTCAGGGTCAGGGGTCCAATTAATGTTTTGACATCCCCTGAAGAATGCCCATGAAATCCAACCACCTCAAAAACCATAAAATTAGAAAAGGAATCTGACTTTGCTAGTAAAAAAGTAATTACTTACCAAGAGTACTGCTTTGATGTTCATTTCAGTCAGAGGATGATCAAGATCAACATTCCTCTGAAGCTCTAACAGAGTATCAACAAAATCTACATCTGTTTTTTCATTACCGAGTTTCTTTCTCATTTTCCTTTCTCTATGCTCATTTATGATACTTGAAAGGATGCTATCTATAACTTCATGTATTTCCTCAAGTTTTTGCTTCAATCCAGTGATCTTTTTTAGCACTTTACTTGAGGGGTACAAATCAGCTAACGAGAAACCTCCAGCTAGCTTTGTAAATTCCTTGACAGCTGATATGTATGCTTCTTGTCCTTTGGCTTTTTTACCAAAGGCTGACCTTGCTGTTATACTGTATGTCAAAGAAGAAATTTTCTTACTTAGATTGATGGTTGATCCTTCACTTGAATATATTGCTTTGATAAGATTTGAGACTTCCTCTTCTCTCAATGGTGCAAATGACTCAACCCGTTTTGGACTTAATAGCTCCATGGCGCAGATTTTTCTCAGCTGTCTCCAATAACTCCCAACAGGGGAAAAGCCTATATCTGTATATCCATAAGACAAGGCTTCGGCAGCAATAAGACGAGGTCTGTTAGCAAAGATAATATCATGAGTTTTCAAAACCTCTTTGGCAATGTCTGGTGAAGAAACAACTACATGAGAAACTTCACCAAGTTGAAGGTGCATAAGGGGTCCATATTTCTTTGCCAGGTTTCTTAAGGACTGATGTGGTGGTAAGAAACTTACTAGATTGTGCAAGTTTCCTATAATTGGAAGCTTCCATGGTCCTGGAGGCAATTTTGGCGTTGGGTTCTTGGTTTTGGATCCCCATACTAGTTTGAAAACCATGGACAGAAAGATGAAAAAAGAGAAGATGGATATAAAATAAAGCTCCATGGCTGTGATGGAAGTAGGAGCAAAGTAGACAATGTCTTGTACTTAGTTTTATTGAAATTTCAGCCTTTAAATAATGTCATTGGTTTAGGCTTAAGCGCATGAGGTTAAAAACAAGGGCGGCGGACAAGGAGGAAGGTAATTAGGTGAGGGCCAGGGGCCAGGATAACCACCCATTTATAGATTACTTTCTTAAGGACTGATGTGGTGGTAAGAAACTTACTAGCTTGTGCAAGTTTCCTATAATTAGTAGTTTCATTTTACTCAACTCTAATTATATATATTTTATGTGCTGCACTAATTATATGTATTGTATGTGATGCACGTGTATGTCTTATTTGGGCTTTTATAATTTAGATGTAATATGAGTGTGAGCATTATTATTAACATTCATTACCTATCTATAAATTTATACCCCTAAATTTATGTAATTCTTACATAGCAATGAAAATTTGTAATATATTACAAAATAAAAAAAAAAATTATAATACCTTACAAAAATAATAAAATATGTAAGATAAAAATATATACCTCTTAATTATGTTAGAAATAATAAAAAATCAAGAAATAATAGAATTAAAAACACAAAACATTTCAGGATATTTTTCACAAGAAATGATATTTAGTAAAAATAAATTTGAAAAAATACAAAAATCAAAACTAAATCTTAAGGAAGGAGACGAATTTAAAGAAAAATCATTCTCTAAAATAACAAAATTATTTTATAGAAAAAATATAATATTATGATATAAATAATAAAGAAATGAATATTACTATAGTAAATACAAGAAGAATGTTTAATATACCATTAATTGATAAAAAAATCATTATGAAAAAATTATCAAAAATTTCCAAAAAAATAGAGGAAAGATTGGATATATTCATTTAGAAGGAATATAAATTTTAATAAAAGCACACTTTAGGAAATGAATAAATACACTAATTAAATTAGCATTATTAGATAATGGAATAACAAACAAAAAAGATGCTTTGTTAGAAATGATTAACGAAAACTTAGAATATCAGAAACTAAAATTTACAGCATATCATAGATTTCTTATTAACGGTAAAAATTTAAATCAAGTACTAAGCTTAGATTATGACTTTGAACGAATAAATCTAATGAAAGATAGAAATCACCTAATTTCAATTCATTACTTAGTAGGATATTTTATGGAACATACCCTACTTTTTCATCGAGTTTAATGCTATATAAAGAGAGGTTGAATCTCTCTTTTATCTTATGTAATGATTCTTACAAAAGAGATTACTTTCAACCTCATATAAGTGCTCTAGTATGATAACTGAGTTCTAAATGACCTAAGTAGCATGGGCAAAAGCAGACGAGATGTACCAAAACTTCATGCATGGTAACATGCTATTTCAAATTTGTCTTACATTTTTTATGACATAATATTAATTATTTTTAAAAATCAAAGGCAAGACTCGCTTGTGAATTCCTTGTATTTGAGTGTTTTTCACCTTTTATATGCCCAATCATATACATGGCCATTAAGAATTAACAAAAGCATATATAAATCATTAACATTTCCATCATATACATACATAACACAATGCTGTAGAATTTGTTTGAAACATATAAGGTGAAGTTAATAAGCTCATCAAAGAGACAAAGACAATTTAGATGCAGAGCCATTAAAAACAGACTTCCTTGAGCTCTTATATAACAGACAGTGGATAACACGGGATAGGAATTAGGTACAAATCAGTTTTTCTTCTTACAGACATCCCAAAGTCCTCGGCCATATCTAGATCTTCTGGCTTCATATCAGATGAAAATTTCCAATCAAAATGAAAAAGCAATTTTGCTAGAGTTAGCTCAACACCGGCTATAGCAAATAAGATGCCTGGACAAACCAGCACCAAAGGGAATGTATTCAAAATCTGCACCCTTGTAATCAATTGAACTGTCCAGAAACCTTTCAGGGATAAACCTCTCAGGATCATTCCAATACATTGGGTCTTTCCCAATAGCCCAGGGTAATAACCTTGGTTTTGACAGGTATCTCATATCCATCAATAACACAACTTTGGCTTGACTCTCTTGGAAGTAATAAAGGAACAGGAGGGTGTATCCTCAGGATCTCTTTAATAACTGCTTTTAAGCATTTTAGTTCTTGAATGTCTTTTTCATTTACATTTGTTTTCCCATGGAAGAGTTGTCTCACCTCAGATTGTGCCTCTTTCATTACACTTGGGTTCTTCAGCATTTCAGACATTGCCCACTCTACAACTGTTGATGATGTCTCACTTCCAGCATTGAATACATCCTAAAAGTGGGTTTAATTCGGGTCATATTTCCTTATTATTTGCTTGGGTTTTATTTATAGCAATTTAAGGGAGTTTTCATTCAGGATTGACCGGAATGCATGATACGATGGTCGGAGTTGAACAGTTACAAATTCAGACAATTATATCTTCAAACAACTCTGATTATGGATATATATATACTACATACAGAACTAGAATTTTATCCTTCCTAATATGTTATTGGCATTTTCTCCTACTTATAAAGCCTGAAGTCCTGACTTTTGAAGACTTGCTATGTTCAAGAGAGGTTTAAAAACTTACGAGTTATATTGCATATGGTAGATAAAGGCAAAAAGCTTAGGGCCCATTTGGTTGGGTGTAATAACACCCGTAATGTAATGGAATGCAGTGATTACATTGTTTGCTTTTTTTAAAGAGATGTAATGTAATGCAATCCATTACATCTCTTTAAGTAATGAGCATTACACACTCAAAGTGATGGAATTACAATTACATTAATGAACAGTAATTTTTTTCCCCAAAAACGCGTAACATGAACAGTGCCAAGTGAATTGTATCGCGTCCTCCCCTCCGCGTAACAGCCAGCTCCGGCCAGCGCCGTCCGCCCGTCCAGTTCCTGCCAGCGCGGCGTCGTCCAGCCGTCGTCGTCCACCTCGCGTCGTCCAGCCGTCGTCGTCCACCATAGAATCGCCCAGCCCAGCCCAGCCCTCGCGAATCGCGACGCCCACCCCAGCCCTCGCGACGCCTCCGTGCGATTTTGTTTGTTTTTTTTTTTTTTATATATTTTTTATATGAAATTGTATTTCTTTTTTTAAAATTGTATTATTTTTTATTAATTATTGATATAAAATTGTATTTTTTCTGAATGTAATTTTTTTTTAAATGTAATTTTTTTAAATTATATTTTTTATTAATTATTGTTATAAAATTGTATTTTTTCTGAATGTAATAGCACATTAAATGTAATTTTTTTTAAATTGTATTTTTTTACAATTAATAAAATTATATTTTTTTATTAATTGTTGTTATGAAATTGTATTATTTTTGAAATTTTATTTTTTAAAATTGTATTTTTAAAATAATTATATAATTTTTTTTCTATTCCATTACATTACAGTTGTCAAACCAAACACTGTAATACTGATTCTTTTTTTTATTACAGTGACTAAACCAAACACTGTAATCGTAATACTGATTCATTTACATTACATTCCATTACGATTACGATTACATTCAGCGAACTAAACGCAACCTTAGAACATATGGAGAAGAAGTAAACCTCCATGACTCTGATCAGTGGCTAGTCCTTGTCCATTGAAAACGCTTCTTGAAGTTTTAGCCTTTAAATAATGTTGTTGGACACTTGGACTCAGGGGCGGAGGCAGGATTTCATATTAAGGGGGGCTGACTTTTTTGATAACATAATATGAACAAAAAATAAATAAAATGCCTTAATAAAAGAATAAAAATATTATATTAATTAATAGTAAAAATAACATTAGCATAAAAAGTATTTATATTATCTGAAAATGATGTCATATTGTTAAGTGAAAAGAAAAACTATCGAAGTGGAGCTCTGCGATACTTCAAAGCATAAAACGTGTTATTCATCTCTTATAAATACCACAAGAGTAAGTCTGAGAAAACCTCGCAATTGATAGAAATCATTTTACACCATGTCTAAGTAAAAAAAAAATTATTATTTTGCTAGACATCCAAGTAATCAGAAACAATCTTATATTTTCCTACATCAGAAAGCACATGCTAAGGGATTACTATAGCACACATGTCACTCAATTACTATCTTTCCATTTCTATTCATGGACAGATATATAAAATAGATATACCTCTCATTCTTTCAACAATTTCTTCCATTATCCAGCTCCATAATGTGTTCCTATAAGTCTTTGTGTTTCACATTGCTGATCTCTCAACAAACATTTTAAATCATGAGAAGTACTTTTCAAGAAATGCATACTGCTGAAGGCAATTTTCATGGGGACCCTTTTCTATTATAATAAATTCTACAAAGGGCCTGGTTAGCTAGTCTTACGTTTCTAATTCCAAAATCCCTTATACTGCAGCAGCAATGACACTCATCCTGATTATACTTGAGACCCACTCATTCGCACTGGTTTCTTTATTGTACAACATGTCTTTAGTTTCAAGAACTAAAGCAAAAACAACCAGCCATATGCAAAGCTCCAACATATAGCGTTTTAAATTAAAGGGTTAATCCTCAATCATATTCACTTCATGCTATTGTCAAAGAAACTCATTTCATGCACCTTTACAAAACGACCTCATCCTAGAACACAAAAGAATTCTTGCACGAGTATAACATCTGACTAATTCTTATTTTGAGTAATAGTATCATTTTTTTCTAAAGAGATTCCCCTTAATGATAAATAGGATGCACAAATTAGTGCAAAACAGAACAATGCTAAATTATTAACAGAGCTCATAAATAGACATAATTAAATTCTTCTTCAGTGCTCTCCACTACGATAAACTACCTTAATGGAAATGAACCCTGAATACCAGAAACAAAAATTAACAAAACCAAGCAATTCAAGTCTACAAAAATACCAGATACAGTCAAAAACATCATGGTAAGCATATGGGGATTTCCCCTGGCGCTCAAAGTGTTTAGTCATGATGCAGAACTCAATAGGCCCCCATTCTTCTGCTTCAAAGCAATTACCAAGCGCAGCTTTATACAGCTGAAAACAAGTATACCAAAAGAACAAAGAATAGCTATCAGCAAATGAAAAAAGTAAAGGAATCAATCAATTAAAAGTGGAATTGAAATGATATTGAATTATTTCTCAGTAAAAAACAATGAGTAATAATACCCATATATATACAGGAGCTAGGAATCTCCTTTTAGAAAAAAAAAAGAAAAACTTTACACCTAATTACACCTAATATTAGTTGTGTACAACTAATAGCTAATTCACACTAACACTCCCCTTCAAGTTGGCGCATAGATATCGATCATGCCCAACTTGCTTAGTGAGTCATATAATGCCTTCTTGGAAACTCCTTTGGTAAGTATATCTGCAAGTTGCTCTTCAGTGGGAACAAAAGGAAAGCTAATAAGTTTGGCATCTAGCTTCTCTTTTATAAAGTGACGATCAACCTCTACATGCTTGGTGCGATCATATTGTACTGGATTTTGTGATATATCAATGGCTGCCCGACTGTCGCAATATAATTGCATAGTATTTTTGAGTTCGAAACCCAAATCAAATAACAAATTTCTTATCCACAGCAATTCACAAACCCCATGAGCCATACCTCTATACTCAGCCTCAGCACTAGATCGTGCCACCACTTTCTGCTTCTTACTTTTCCATGTAACCAAATTTCCTCCCACAAAGGTGAAATAACCCGATGTTGACTTTCTATCTGTAATACTTCCTGCCCAATCTGCATCTGTGAAGCCACAAACTTCAAGAGGATTGCTGTGTTTAGAGAACATTACTCCTCTTCCTGGAGTCGACTTCAAATACCTTAAAATTCTCAAAACAGCATTCATGTGGTTCTCACTCGGATTATGCATGAACTGACTCACCACACTTACTGCATATGTAACATCTGGTCTAGTATGAGCCAAATAAATCAAACGTCCAACCAATCTTTGATAGCTAGCTCGATCAGTTGGTACCTGATCTGGATACTCTGCTAAACAATGGTTTTGCTCAATAGGAGTGTCAATAGGTTTGCAATCCAACATGCCTGTCTCTGTCAGCAGATCAAGAATGTACTTCCTCTGACACAGATGAATTCCTTCTCTCCCCCTGGCTACCTCAATTCCTAAGAAGTACTTTAGTTCACCTAAGTCCTTCATCTCAAATTCAGAGGCTAGTTGTCTTTGTAATTTATCCATCTCAACAGTATCATCTCCAGTGATTACCATATCATCAACATAAATAATTAAGGCTGTTACCTTCCCTCGTTGATGTTTGAGAAACAGAGTGTGGTCTGAATTACTCTGTCTGTAACCAACCTTTTGCATGAACTGTGAAAACCTTCCAAACCAGGCTCGAGGGGATTGTTTGAGACCATACAGAGACTTCCTCAATTTGCATACAAAATTACCAGGAGAATCAGCTACATACCCAGGTGGAAGACTCATGTACACCTCCTCGGCTAATTCTCCATGAAGAAATGCATTCTTGACATCAAACTGTCGAAGTGGCCAGTTTAAGTTAGCGGCAAGCGAGAGTAGAACACGAATAGTATTCATTTTGGCAACAGGAGCAAAAGTCTCATCGTAGTCTACACCATACGTCTGAGTGAACCCTTTTGCTACAAGACGGGCTTTGTATCGATTTACAGATCCATCACCATTATATTTTACAGTAAACACGCATCGACAACCAACTGCTTTTTTTCCTTGTGGTGGAGGCACAAGTTGCCAAGTATCATTTTTCTGCAACGCCTCCATCTCTTCATCCATTGCCTTCCTCCACTTTGGATCTCCCAACGCATCCTGCACTTTGTTAGGTACTGATACAACAGATATTTGATTTATAAATGATTTATATGACTTAGACAATCTTTCAGTGGACATGTAATTGGCTACTGGATACTTTGATTTTGCATGAATATTTGGTTCATACCTTTTGACTGGTTGACCCCGAGTAGACCTATTTGGTAACACATACTGTCCAACATTAGACTCAATGCTATTAGTATCAGTGGGTGTACATACCTCAGATGAGTGACCTTCATTACTAGGGAGTTGTTGATCAAGGGTAGGAGAGGGAACAATTGTGTCTTCATTTTGATTTTTATTGACAAGATCTGGTGCTTGGATACTTGAAGCATCTGCTTCTTCTACTACTGAATTCAATGGGCCCATCGAAATATCTCCTGATTGTGTTACTTCTACAGTTCTTTCCAATTCCTCCCCCTTACTATAATACAGCTCTTCAAAATATAAATTCTCCCCCTTAAGAGCAGTATCAGATGAGGAAAAATAGCTCATATCTTCAAAGAAAGTGACATCTATAGTAACATAATACTTTCTTGTAGGTGGGTGGTAGCACTTGTAACCTTTTTGATATCCTCCATAACCGACAAACACACACTTGATTGCGCGGGCATCTAATTTAGACCTTTGATTTTTAGGAACATGGACAAAAGCAACACAACCAAATACACGAGCAGGAAGATTATGAAATGATGACAGAGGTACATGAGATGCAAGAACTTGAAATGGGATTTGTCCGTGAAGAACACTAGATGGGAGACGATTGATGAGATGGGCAGAAGCTTGTACAGCATCGCCCCAAAGATACTTTGGCATATTAGCACTAAATAAGAGTGCACGAGCCATTTCAAGTAAGTGACGGTTTTTTCTTTTGGACACCCCATTTTGTTCTGGTGTTTGTGGGCAAGTAGTTTGGTGAATAATCCCATGTGTTTTGAAGAAGTCTTGAAAAACATGATTAACATATTCTCCCCCATTGTCAGAACGGAGGATCCGAATGATGCCATTGTATTGTGTTTGAACAAGGGTATGAAAAGCTTGAAAAACTGAAAGAACTTCATCTTTTGTTCTAATAAGGGAAATAAATGACAACCTTGTACAGTCATCAATAAATGAAACAAAATATCTCATACCCGATACAGTGGGCTCTTTAGATGGTCCCCAAACATCAGAATGAATTAATTCAAAAGGAATAGTACTTTTAGTAGAAATACTAGGAGAATAAGTAATACGATGACTCTTGGCCAAAACACATGTCTCACAATGTAAAACAGACTCATTAACACCAATAAATAAAGTGGGCATGGATTTTTTCATAAGACTAAAAGATGGATGCCCTAAGCGGCGATGCCACAACCAAATTTCACTTAGCTTGTGAGAACTAGAAGTCAATGCAGTGCGTGTCTGTGCTCCTGGTTTCTCCCCTACGTAGTTCTGATCCAAACGGAACAATCTGCCCCTCAGATACCCTCGACCAATTATTTCCCTGGTAAGAAGATCCTGAAAAATCACATACATAGGATAAAAAGTTACAGAACATTTAGACTCAAGACTCAACTGTGGGACAGATATTAAGTGATGAGATAAATCCGGTACATATAAAACATTTGTGAGTTGTAAGGTTGGGGTAATACGAATTGACCCCATCCCTAATACGGGAAAAGCTTCACCATTAGCATTCGTAACATAAGACACTGGTGGGAAAGACAAGTCAGTAAAATAAGATTTATCATAAGTCATATGATCAGATGCACCAGAATCAATAATCCAAGTATCAGATCCAACAGAGTGAGAAACGTTTGAAACCATACCAATCTTACCACGACCAGCTATAGAAGCTGTAGGGTTACCGTCACATGGCGTAGAATGATTGTCTCCAGGTACTCCATAAATATTCGGTATTGATGACCTTGAAATAGCTAGGCTAAATATTTCATTGGTTTTGAAATCTTGATTTTCTTTCGAATCTGCCATTGAAACAAGAATAAAAGTAATAATTACAATAGAATAAATTAGTTTTTTTTTTTTTTTTACTGACTGGGCTAAAATTAAAAATTGGGCTTGAATTGGGCCAAAAATTGGGCTTGTTTAAAAAATAATGTGGACTTGGATTTGGGTTTGGATTTATATGAGCTTGGATTTGGGCTTGGGTTTATATGGGCTTGGATTTAGGCTTGGGTTTGGAGTAATAGATTAATTGAAATGGGCTTGGGTTTGGAGCAATGGATTAAATGAAATGGGCTTGGGTTTATATTAAATGTGTATATTGTAGATAGTTTGTCTGTGCATTCAGCTGCTGAAGTCTGGGCATATGGAGATATGATGTGCGGCGGCAGATCTGGAGAGAGGCAGGCGCGGACGGCGGCAGGCGCCGACGGACTGCGCTGGTGACTGGACTGCGCTGGTGACTGGACGGCGCGCGACTGGACTGCGCTGGTGAGGTTGATCTGCGGAGGGCGAGAGCTGCGGAATAGATGGCGCACGGCGCGGACTGGACGGCGCACGGCTGGACGGCGCGCGTGACTGGACGGCGCGCGACTGGACTGCGCGCGCGACTGGACTGCGCGCTACTGGACGGCGCGCGGAGCACGGCGGCGCTGACGGCACTGCAGATGGCAGCCGGTGGTTGCTCGCAACGGACTGAATCGTGAGATGGTAAAAATTTATTTTTCTGCTCTGATACCAAGTGGAATTGAAATGATATTGAATTATTTCTCAGTCAAAAACAATGAGTAATAATACCCATATATATACAGGAGCTAGGAATCTCCTTTTAGAAAAAAAAAAAAAGAAAAACTTTACACCTAATTACACCTAATATTAGTTGTGTACAACTAATAGCTAATTCACACTAACATTAAACACCTAATGTGCATTTCAAAAATAAAAAAAGTAAGCTTTTCAATCTGGGTACTCAACAACCTTTTCGGCTTTTCCGTATCGGTCAAAAGCTCAGTTCCCGCTGGATAAGATGCATAGTATTGGTCCGCTCTAGAATACCCAGCTCTTGTTCTGAAACATCGAGCACAAATATACAGATAACAAAGTTAAAAACAAAAAGTAGCTATAACCCAACTACTCCGCTATTTAAAATTAGCAAAGGTAACTTACGTATTGTTGGTGTATGCAAAGTTTAAGACCGATACGAAGTAGTAGAATCCAGTATAGCTCATAATTCTTCGAAACTTCCGCCGGGGCTTCAGCCCCCCCCCCCCCAGCCCCCGAGTAAGTCCACCCCTGCTTGGACTATTGAGCTTTGGATGCGTGTATATTCTGAAAAAACGTGCGATTCAATTATTTAATATAAGTTTATATGATGTAATGATAGTATATTTATTAAAATTTAAATATTATCTTTTTTATTTAATTTTTTTTATATATTATAATAAAAATATTTGTAATTTTATTGATTAATTATAATAAATTTTAATTGAATATATGTCTAATTAAATTATTCAAAATTGAACAGTTGTCTAACTGACTAGATTTTAATCGATCAGTGATCACATTCGCAGAAGTCGAGTTAGACACATGTCTAACTAGATTGTCCAAAATTAGATGACTATCTAACTAACTAGATTTTGACCGATCGATGACTCTACTTGTCAGAGTTGAGTTGGATACTTGTCTAACTAAACCATCAAAAATTAGATGGTTGTACAACTCACTAGATTTTGACCGACTGACGATTCCACTCGTCGGAACTGAGTTGGACTTTTAGAGACAAAAATTGAACAATAAAAAAGTGAAAAGTCCTTAAAAATATGTAGTAAAGATAAAAATATAATTTTAAATAAAAATTACAAGTAAAAATTATCATAAATTATAAATATTAAATAAAATCTATTTTAACCTACGTTTTTTTTAATATATTACCAACCGTGGGATGGCTATTTGATTTTGGTGGTGTGTCAGTGTAATCTTGTCCTTTCTAAATTTTAGTGAGTTTTTTTTTTTTAAATTAGTTTAATATATTAAACAATAATTATTATTCACAAATTTTTTTTTATTTCAACAATGTTATCACTTTATTATTATTTTTTAATTATTTTTATTTTTTCCTTTAAATATATACTAATTTTTATTAATAAAATTTAATTCATCTACTTAAAATTTTTCTAAAAAAATTTATTTATAAAAAATGATTAAAGTATTTAAAAATATAAAAATAAAGAAAATAAAATTATAATTATATATTATGTAAAAAGAAAAAATAATTGACTAATATACTTATAAAAGTAAATTATCAGAGCTCATGTTTGCAACTCAACTAAAGCTTAGCGGAGAATGTAAAGAAATTAACTAGGAACGCTCCTAAATCAAACCTACTAAAATAGTTTGTGAAAGACTCGAACATAATATTGAAATATTGATAAATTAGGAAGCCGAAAAAGTTTTGTATATAATAATTATATATATTTATTACTAATAAAATATATAAATTTTAATTATTTATTTATAAAAATTAATATTAAATATATAGATAGTATTTTTGATTTAAATTTATAAAAATTATATGACATATTATATAAAAAAAAAAATTTCCGAAACAGGTGGAAAGTTATTAGCTTTTGGCTCTACTAACAGTATTTATCGGCTGAATTATCTCTTACGCTGCCCACTAGTTTTGACTAAAAATAATTAGAGAAAATAATAAAATTAATATTTTTAAAATTTTTAATAATAAAATTAATATTTTTTATATTTTAATTTATATTTTTATAATTAAAAAAATATTAATATAATATTTTTTTTATAACACTCATTCAATTAAAGTTAAATCAAGACAATTTAAACTCGTTTAATATTAAACGTTTAATATTTTACATTCAAATTGAATATTCAATATTATTAGGGTGCTAGTTTTATTATCCTAAATTTTAGGGGTGTTATTTTTGATAATTTTCCAAACAACTATTGACTAAGTAAGGAAATTCCAAGTTTAACCCTAAATTAGTGCTGCAGTTCAACTCAGAAATTCTAAATTCGTCCAAAATAAAACCATAAATTCTAGACCTCTTTTTACTAAAATTATAAATGTGAATTCATGATCTGCTCTGCATATTTCGGCAGTTTCTAAGATTTAGCTTCTTCTTTTTTCTTTTTCAGATCCAGGGCGGATCTTTTAAGGGAGTACTAATTTAAAAAAAATAATAATTATTATTATATGTATATTTTTAATATTAAATAAATATTTTATTTATAATAATATATTATTTTTAATTTTTATATACATATTTTAGTATATATTAATAATATTTAATAAATATATAGATTAAAATTATATAAATTGTAAGTAAAATAGTTAAATATATATGTTTTTTCATGTATTTGGTAACTATTAATAACGAAAATAAAATTGCAATCATATATTATATAAAAATTCTTCTTAAATTTGATAATCTAAATTTTGTTTACATATTTAATTTTAGACTTAACATTATAAAAATAAAATTAAAAAAATAAGTATATGATAAACTTCATATTAAAACTATTAAATTTATGTTTATCATAATTTATTTCAACCTAAATTTTAACTTTATATAATATTATATTATTTTACATTTTATTTTAATAATATTTTAAAATTTATTTGAAATTTTTTTATATAAAAATTTTAATATTTTTATTATTATTAGTCAGTGTTATATTGTTTATAAATATATATTTTTAAAATTCTAAATCATATTTTAATTTTTACATTTTCATATGTTTATTTTAGTTTTAATTTTAATTTTTTAACAACTATAAATTTTGATACTAATACTTATTAACTTATTATATTTTTGTTTAATTTTTGTTATAAATTAATTATAATGTGTTAATATTTTTTGAGTGCTAACTCTAAATCTATATTATAATTTGATATGAAAAATTTAATGTTAAATTAAATATAATTTATTGTAATTTTTACTAATTTTTTACCTTATATAAAAAAATAAAATTTTAGTCCCTCTAAATTTTTTTTCCAAACTCCGCACCTGTTCAGATCCAACAATGATTTTCTCCTATCACTTGAAACAGATAGGGTACTCTTAACCGGATGAACACAAAGATTCTTTAGCTATTATTGAATAGAGACAATTGCACATCTAAGGCATTTTTACTATTTTTTTTTCTTTCTAAAACTGAAATAAACAAAGAATAGATTTATGGCGTTCGTGAAGTAAATATTTGAAAACAAAATTATCAAATTACTCTCGTCTCTTGTGTATCAGCATTTCATAAATAAAAATAAAAAGAAATAAATATAACTAAAAAAAATACTACAAGATAGAAACTTAAAATCACAAGACAGCTCATGATTTTGTGCATCACTTTAGCACGACACTACTGATGATGGTCAACAAATCGAGCCAAAGTAGGCTGGAACAACAAGATATTCCGCCACAAATAGTTGGAAGCAGAAAGTAAGAAAAGATTAAGAAATGAAAGAGGTACACCGAGCACAACCCATTTTTTTTGGAAGTGGTGTCCAAAGCTCAAACTACCAACTTTTGTTTAAGAAGTCTTGAGTGACCAACAATGAACCAATTAGCTTTCCCAGCTGGCCTCAAGTTGGTCACCAAGACTGTACCTCGCTTCCTTAAAAATTTGCTTATATTTAGACGTTGCACCCATAACTAATAACATGAAAAGAAAGAGACAACAATATGGTACGCTTCTTTAAAATGATTCACTTTCTCCATATGGATCTTAGTAGACTTTAAAATAATCAAAACTACATTCTGAAAATTTCATTATGATCCCAAATGACATAAATCTCTATATTAGCCTGTACGTAAAGCTAATTGTTTTCATTTTGTCGTATGTAGAGGTGAAATTGGATCCTTTTAAAAGCCACGCACTTAATAGTTTATTATTGCTTGGCGAAGTACATTCCATTTCAAATGAAGTCTTTGTTTCCCTGAAATAGTGAGTTCTTGTTTCGTTTATTTAAACTCCATGACTAGGGTTCATAATATCAAAGTCGCCCAATTTTGAATACACTCAGAGGAAAGAACCAATAATTAGGGTACTATGCATGCCACATTGATAAGTAACTTCTCAAAATGAAAATTCTCTCTTGAGATCTTATCTTTACCTGCATGATATATTTTTATTTACAGAATTTCAGAGTAGAAGTTCTAAGATAGCTTTCAATCTCACGTCACTGCACTACTAATGAATGACTTTTAAATGACATTAGAAGAGATGAAAACAAGAGGACGTGATTAAATGCGAAGGTAAAAGCTTGGGCTAATGTAGATGAGATGTCTTGCACAGAGAGCTAGGCTAAAAGTTATGTATGAATATGCTATTTCATATATGTCTTACATTTTCTATGACCTAATATTAGTTACTAAGCTACTCTTTTTGACCAACCAAAATTTTTTTTTTATTAGTTATTAATCAATGAGAAGACTTGTGAATTCCTTGTGTTTAGTTTCTCATGTGCCTTTTATATATGCCTAATCTCATACTTGGCAAGAAACACTTATTGGCCATTAATAATTTAACAAGCATATTTGTTTATTATTTCCAGCAATGCATATACTGCCGCAGACCTTATTTAACCCATATAAATAGCTAGTAAGACGCTTATCAAAAACAATATAGATGCAGAGCTACTACAAAAGACTTATGTTCTGTGTGCTCCTACATAACAGACAGTGGATAATATGGGATGGGAATTAAGTACAAATCAGTTTTTCTTGTTACAGACAATCCGAAGACCTCAGCCATGTCAAGATCTTCTCCTTTCATGTCACATGGAAATTTCCAATCAAAATGGAGAAGCAGTTTTGCTAGAGTTAGCTCAACGCCGGCCATACCAAATAAGATGCCTGGACAAATCCTTCTTCCAGCTCCAAAGGGAATGTATTGAATATCTGCGCCTTTGTAATCAATTGAACCGTCTAGAAACCTTTCGGGGATAAACCTCTCAGGATCAATCCAATACATTGGGTCTCTCCCAATAGCCCATGCATTGACAATAACCTTGGTTTTGACAGGTATCTCATATCCATCAATAACACAACTCAGGCTTGACTCTCTTGGAAGTAATAGAGGAACAGGAGGGTGTATCCTCAGGGTCTCTTTAATAACTGCTTTTAAGTATTTTAGTTCATGAATGTCTTTTTCATCTACTTTTGTTTTCCCCTGGAAGAGCTGTCTCACCTCAGATTGCGCCTTTTTCATTACGCTTGGGTTCTTCAGCAGTTCAGACATTGCCCATTCCACAGTTGTTGATCCTGTCTCACTTCCCGCACTGAATACATCCTAAAAAAGGGTTCAATTCAAGTCAAATTTCCTTATTTAGGATTTTCTTATAGTAATTTAAGAGATTTTTCATTGAGAGTTGACCATAATGATATAATTATCAGTGCTGAAAAGTTACAAGGCCAGTGAATCATATCTTCGTACAATCCCTGTGTATGAACAGGGGTGGATCTATTTGGAAACCAGGTGCTTTAGTTCCGGCCAATTTTTTTACAAAAAATTAATTACGTGTATCTTTTTAATATTAAATAAATATTTAATTTATGGTAATATATTGTGTCTAATTTTTATGTACATATTTTAGTATATATTAATAATATTTAACAAATACGTAGATAAAAATGATATGAATTATAAATAAAGTAGTTAAATATATATATATATTTTTTTTCATGTATTTAGTAAATATTAATAAAAAAAATAAAATTAGAGTAGTATACTACAAAAATTCTTCTTAAATATAAAAATTCAAATAATGTATAAATATTTTTAAACTTAACATTATAAAAATAAAAATAAAAAAATAAGTATATGATAAGCTTCATATTAAAGTTTTTTAAGTTTATGTTTATTATATTTTATTTCAATCCAAATTTTAACTTTATCTAATATTATATTATTTGACATTTTATTTTAATAATCTTTTAGAATTTATTTGAAATTTTTTTATATAATTTTTTTTTATTTTTATTATTATTTGTCATTCTTATATTGTTTATAAACATATATTTTTAAATATAGTTTTAAGTTTAAAATTATAAATCATATTTTACTTTTTACATTTTTATATGATTATTTTAGTTTTAATATTTATAAATCTTAATGTATTTGATTAAGTTTTTTATTTGTTTAGATTTTTTAGTTAATAAATTTATTTTTTTCATGAATGATACTAATATTTATTAACTTGTTATATTTTTGTTTAATTTTTGTTATAAATTAATTATAATGTGTTAACTCTATGTCTCTATTATAATATGACATGAAAAAATTTAGTGTTAAATTGAATATAATTTATTATAACTCTTATTAATTTTTTATTTTATATTAAAAAAAAAAGATTAGTCGTCCTCAAATTTTTTTCTGGCTCCGCCCCCGTGTAAGAAGTATAGTTTTATCCTATATACACCTAGTAGCATGCTATGGGCTTACTCTGACGTTTCTGACTTTTGAACACATGCTGTAACCATGTCTTAGTCTGATCAGACTTACAAATTTAAGTAAACTATCAGTATCTTTGGTTCAAAGGAGGGTTACAAAGTCCGAAAATGATTCTGACTTTGCTAGTAAGAAAGTAATTACTTACCAAGAGTACTGCTTTGATGTTCATTTCAGTCAGAGGATGATCAAGCTCAACATTCCTCTGAAGCTCTAACAGAGTATCAACAAAATCTACATCTGTTTTTTCATTACTGAGTTTCTTTCTCATTTTCCTTTCTCTATGCTCATTTATGATACTTGAAAGGATGCCGTCCATAACTTCATGTATTTCCTCACGTTTTTGCTTCAATCCAGTGATATTTTTGAGCACTTTACTTGAGGGGCACAAATCAGCTATTGAGAAACCTCCAGCTAGCTTTGTCAATTCCTTGACAGCTGATATGTATGCTTCTTGTCCTTTGGCTTTTTTACCAAAGGCTGACCTTGCTGTTATACTATATGTCAAAGAATAAATTTTCTCACTTAGATTGATGGTTGATCCTTCACTTGAATATATTGCTTTGATAAGATTTGAGACTTCCTCTTCTCTCAATGGTCCAAATGACTCAACCCGTTTTGGACTTAATAGCTCCATGGCGCAGATTTTTCTCAGCTGTCTCCAATGACTCCCAAAAGGGGAAAAGCCTATATCTGTATATCCATAAGACATGGCTTCGGCAGCAATAAGACGGGGTCTGTTAGCAAAGATAATATCATGAGTTTTCAAAACCTCTTTGGCAATGTCTGGTGAAGAAACAACTACATGAGAAACTTCACCAAGTTGAAGGTGCATAAGGGGTCCATATTTCTTTGCCAGGTTTCTTAAGGACTGATGTGGTGGTAAGAAACTTACTAGATTGTGCAAGTTTCCTATAATTGGTAGCTTCCATGGTCCTGGAGGCAATTTTGGCGTTGGGTTCTTGGTTTTGGATCCCCATACTAGTTTGAAAACCATGGACAGAAAGATGAAAAAAGAGATGATGGATATAAAATAAAGCTCCATGGTTGTGATGGAAGTAGGAGCAAAGTAGACAATGTCTTGTACTTAGTTTTATTGAAATTTCAGCCTTTAAATAATGTCATTGGTTTTGGCTTAAGCGCATGAGGGTCAAAGTGGAAAGTTAAAAACATGGGCGGCGGACAAAGAGGAAGATAATTAGGTGAGGGCCAGGGGCCAGGATAACCACCTATTTATAGATTACTTTCTTAAGGACTGATGTGCTGCCAGGTAAGAAACTTACTAGATTGGGCAAATCCTATAGTAGATTCCAAATGTACTCAACTCTAATTACATGTGCTGTATGTCTTATTTGGGTAATTTACATGTAATATGAGTGTGGGACCTTTAAGGCTAGCATCCAACGAGGGAATCCAAATGCATACCCTTCGATATTTTTTACTTTTTCAATTTTATCCATTGTAATATAAAAGTTTAATTTTTTATCCAAATGTTTAATTTTAAAGACTTTTGAGTCAAAATTCATAATTTTTGAAAGTAATTTATATCAAAAATTTAGTAATTTTATTTTCTTTCTTATCCTAGAATATTTTATTCTTTTGGTATTTTTAAAGAATTTCTTTTAATTTTTCTAAAATAATGTTTAAAAAGACTTTATCTTTAAAATTTTATTTTGTTTTTGTGTTTTCTAAATGTTTCAATTTTTCTTTTAAGGTTTCTATATGTTCTTGTGATAAAATTATATTATTCTTTTTTATTTCTATACATGCTAAAAATATTTTTATAAAATCTTTTTTAAATTCTTTTTTGTTTTCAGTATTTCGAACTAAATTAATTAATTCCTTTATATTAGAGATTTGTGCTTGTGTAAGCATTTTTATTACTTATGGTATAACTATGTTAGTTCTTTATTCAAATTGCAAAGTACTTTGTAAATTATTAATTGAGTTATTTCATTGGGTAATCTTTTGGTTATTTCTCTAATTTGTAATATTAATTCTATTATTTATTTTTTATAATATTTTAAATAATTTACTTTTCTATTTGAGTTCGGTTGATTATATCTTATTTTAAACATTCTATTTAAAGCCTTCTTATTAAGTTTTGTTTTATGTTTATGGCTTTGATACCAATTTTTACAGCTGATTTTTGATTTTTAAGCTTTAGTTAGCTTATCTTTCAATTTGTTTCTTAAATAAATAAAACCCAAAAATAAGGGTATCAAATTCTTCTTTATTTACTTGACAAATTTCTGTGTAAAATAAATTTTTAATATTTTTTCTACATGATGATTTATTAGATATAATATACTAGAAACGTAATCTGTATAATAATCTAAAAAGGTATCAAACCTTTTAAAATTTTCTAAGCATGTTTCATAATCTCCATTATCAAAATATTCTTCTAGTAATTTCATATATTTTCTTTCAAAATATTCTATATTAGTCATAATTTTTCTAGTTGAGTTTCAAGTTCATATTTTTCAAATTCTTGGTCTATCCAACGGCTCAGTTCTTGAATTTTCTTATTTTCTTCTATGTCTATTTTTACTAGTTTAAGGCTTGCTTCAAGATCCAAATGTTCTTTATTTTGTCCTTTTATTAAATCATTTCTTTTTTCTTGTTTAGAAAAATATTCAATTAATCATTGTAAATATTCAATTGCTTTAGATCTTCTTGTACTTTGTTCAAAATTATATTTTATATATGTTTTAAAACAAACAATATATTATTTAAGATAAATTGTATTTTTTAGATTTTCTTAATTTTCAGAATACTTCTTACTTTTACTTCTATAAAGTTTTGTCTCAGATTTTCTTTTCATGCTATTGTGTTTATCTTCCATTGATTTTAATTTCATACAATATAAATAAGATTTTAACAATATTAATGAGATTTCAAGGTATACTAACCTCTATTTGCAAACTAACATGTTTTTGAATATGGATCCACCGCGTTCTTTCGCTTCCTAGCTATCTACTTCTTGTTCCAAAAAGCTAAGCCTCATTCCAGATCCAAGTTTCTAGTCCTTCTTACCCTGCTGATTTTATGAGATCCGTACTTAATTGACTAAGGTAAGAGTGATAGTTTGAAATTTTTAAAATGAACTTTTATTCATCAAACAGAAAGTTTATACAAACTAGAGAACTAGTAACCTTAAAAGGGTTATTAGTTCGTACTTATTGCTAGATACATAGCTAAAGTATGAAAATAGAAAAGTTGATAGGTGTTAGGTTTTTGTAGTGAATCCTTTAGCTGCAGAGAGTTCCCTTTTAGACATTAGGATTCTCTGTTTACAATAGTAGGATTGTACTATTCATAACTTCTCTGTTTGGTGTTTAACGCCTACATTATTGACGCTGTTGGTGCCAACTATTGGAGTGGTCCTACATGGTCTGCTATGCCAACATAGAACTGTGTGATGAGCTTGTGTCCACGCAAGCTTCTTTATCTTTGATGCAATAGATGCATTTGTGGTCCTCTGATTGTTGTTTTGAGCCATTACCTTTTTGGTTTCCTCACTTATTTCAATTTCATTACAGTTGAAGTTAGCTTTATAGAAAATTACTTTTTTATTGTCTTCTTTAGTGATAACTATATTACTTTGAGAAGTAATAATAGTTTTACTTGTACTGTAATTAATCTTAATTTTTGAACAGTTACTAATTCTTTTTATTTCATGATACATTTGACTTAGCATTTGTCCTCTTTCTATACATTATTCTTCAAGATTAAATTCTTTTTATGGTAAAGATTTTGGCCGAGTAACTTCTCTTTTATTATTTGCTATTTCAAGTTTAATGAAATGATAAGAACTTAATGATGTTTCTTGGTTCCTATCTATTAATGAACTAAAATATCTTAAATAAATAGGCCTGTCTGTAGCCCTGATTTTCTTAAAATTTCTGAAAGATTTTTTGAAGTTTTCAGGAAAATATATTAATTCTTTTAATTCATTTCCTTGATATATATTTTCTATTAATCCAGCATAAAATACCTTATATACAAATACTGGATCAGTTCCTTCTAAAATGTTAAATTTACTACTTGATGAATTTTTTTTCTTGTAATATAAAATTTCATATCATCAAGATGTTCCTCAATAGTTTTTCTTGCTAGATTATATAGACATAACCATTACTGTTTTGTTAAATTCTTATATCTTTCCCTTTATTCAGAATAATTATTTGTTGCTTATCTAAAGATTACTGGTATTTGAATTTTTCCAAGGTTTCTTAATCTACTAGTTCCTACTGTTGGTTGTTATACTATCTGAGAATAATTTTTTGCTATTTTTGTTGGTGATAGTAGTTTTGGAATTTTATAATTAGTAAAACTTCCTTATGCTTCTATCCTATTGGTAAATGATCTATGGATGATTCCACTAAACTCTATTATTGATCTGCTTGCCTCTGGCCAATTAGTGTATATTCCTAGTTTTGGTCTATTATATACTACATAAACCTTTTTTGAATCTTTTTCAGCTTCATTAGCGTAGTTGATTTTTTCTTTTTTCTTTTCTAGATTTTTACTAAGTTTTGGATTGTTATCAGTTTCTTCAATTTCTATTTTTGGAATTTTTATTCCTTCATTTTCAATTTTTGTTGAAATTTTAACTTCTTTTTTTTTAGTTTTTCATAAGTCATTCTGGATTAACCATAGTACGCTTATTTTTTAAAGATTTTTTAAGTTGTAATACCTCTGGTTGTTCTCTGAGGCACTTGACTTTTGTTTCATGAATCAGAATTTTCTTTTCTTGATATGTATTTTTATCTCAAGAGAATCCATTCCTGTCATAAAAACATAGTTAGAGGTGCTAATTCTCTTGTTAAAGCATCTATTAAACTATTTTTTTTTTCATGAAATTCTACATCAAATTTATAATGGCTAAACCATTATTACCATCTAATAAGTCTTCTTTGTTAATAATCACCTGCAATATTAGTTCTTAAAAGATGTCCAAAAATTTTATTGTCAGTCTTAACAATGAATTTTGAACTTATAACATATATTGTAAATTTCTTTATAGCTAAATATTCTTTTTTATTACTATGATAATTTAATTCAGGGCCTTGGAAAGATCTTGAAGTAAATCTACAAATATATTCATTTTTGTTATCAACTTTTACTTTTAATACTGTTCTCCAATATTCATGTGAAACGTCTATTTCTATTATCATTTTATCTTTTGGTTCTTGATGATATAAAGTTGGTAAATCTTTTACTTGTGCTTTTACTTTATCTATATATTTAGTGTTCTGATCAGTCCATTACCAAACATAGTCTTTTTAAGCTTTGTTTGTAATAGTTTTCTCATTTATGCTAATTTCTTTATATATGTTTCTGTATATGTCAAACATTCTAAAAATCTTTATAATTGATTTTTATTTTTGATTATACTAGAAAATTTTTGTATGTTATTCAAAATATGGGATTTTAAATTATGTTTTCCATCTTCTATTTCTAATCCTAAATATTTTATTTTTTGTTGAGCAATGATTGATTTTTTTTATAATACTATTCCTGATTTTATGCATTCTTGTAAAATATTAATAATATCTAAATAATGCTTTGATAATTCATTATTGAATATTAAAATATTATCTATATAAATACAACAAAAATTATGATATTTTTTGAAATATAATCCATGTATCTTTAAAAAATACATGGCGCTTGCTTAAGCCAAAATAGAATAACTGTCCATTAGAATTGTCCTTGAGAGCAGCTAAATGTTGTTAATTTTTTTCATTCATCGTCAAGTCTTATTTGCCAAAATCTACTTTTCTAATCAAAACTTAAAAAATATTTCTTTCCTTTAATGAATAATAATAATTCTTCTTTTTTTGGAATAAAATAACCATCATTAATAGTTTCTTTATTTAAAACTTTAAAATTTATTATCATTCTCTTTTTTCCTCTTCTTTTCTCAGCTTCTTTTTCAACTAAGAATGCTGACTAGAATGTGGCGAATTACTGGGAATAATTACTTTTAATTCCAAAAGTTTTTGAATTTATTTTTCAAATTCTTCTCGGTCTTCTAGAATATAAATCATTGGTTTAACTCTTATGACTTTTAAAAGATCTTTTAATTTTATGTTTTCTATTTTATTAGACATATTGATATTTGGATCTAATGGATTCTCTTAGCATATTATTTTTAATAATTTTTTTATTCATGTTAAAGTTTTATCTTCTTGTATTTCATTTAAAAATGAGTTTTGGTCAACCTCTATATTTAAAGAAATATTTTCTAAATATGGTTTTTGTTTTTCTATATCCTTACCACGTTTTTGCTTTTTATGTTGTGACATAAAAGTTGGCGATAAAACAGTTAATGCTTTCCTAATTTTTGATACATAAATTGTTTCTTCATCTAGGGTTGTCAAGCTTATTTTATCTAAATACTGGTTGAATGGTTGATACAAGTTTAAAAAATTGTTTCCTAATAAAATATTAACTCCAGTTTCTTGTTAATAAATTGTAGGTATGTGAAAGATTTCTCCTCTTATTGATACATCTGTATCTTTTAACACTTTATTTAGATTTATTGTAGTATTATTTGCAATTCTTACAATCAATTTTTTTGGTGATTGTTTCCAAAGTTCTAAAAATACATATTTACTAGTTACACACATACTTGCACTTTTGTCAATATATGCATATAAATGGTAATTTTTATATCCATTAAATTTTAATCCTATCTTTATATATGTATTATTTAAATTTTTTATGTTTAATATTTCATCCATTATTCAGAATTATAATTAGAGTCACATATTTCTGAGTCTGTTATTTCCTCTTTAGTTTCTTTTAATAGATAAATACTACACGTATCATCTATATCAGATTCTTCTATTGGTTCTAGTTCTATTTTAAAAGTTCCTCTAAAATTTTTGCTTTATGGGAAAATTTATTTTTAAATTCTTTCTTATGTTGTACTCTATTGAGACATTCATTAGTATAATGTCCTTCCTCATTACAAATTCAACATCTACATTTCTTTTTTCTTGATAGACAATAATTTTTCTTTTCAAGTGATTATTTTTTCTTTTAAAATATTTTTGTTTGTAAGGTTCTCAATTATACCTTCTTCTATATTTCTGAAAATTTTGTTTCCTAAATTTATATCTTTATTTTTTATTCTTCTTATATTTATTGTAGGATCTTATGTTACAACCATATTTTTGTAGCATTTTAAAATCTCTTGAATCACATTATCATTTTCTTTTATTTGTTTGAATTATTTTCTTTTTTGACATTTTACTATTATCTAACTCTTAAGACTTCTTATTCTTCCTCCTAAGGTATCAAGCATAGTTTCTCTATTTCTTCTATTTCATCCTTATGTCATAGTTTTATGTAATGTTCCAGGTAGTTTTTGAAAAAATATTTCCTTATAGGTTTCTTGCATAGAAGGTGGTAATTTATGGAATATCATTTCATATTCACATATAAAAGAATCTACGTAACACATATCACATATTTCCATATTTGCTAAGTGCCATTTGGTTTTAGTTATTTCATGTTCACTAGATTCTGTATTATTTTTTCCTTTATCTTATCTAATAAATTCTTTATATATTTCATTTACTATAGTATTTAAATAATCTCTTTTTATTGTTGAATTTTCTTGTATTCTTAAATGTTGTTGTTCAGTTAAATTTGAAAACTAAACTTTTACATTTCCTGTCATTTTATGAGCTACTAAGACTTTACAAGTTGAAGGATTTGTTTATGTGATCGTAAAAGTTTGTATAATTGCACTTATTCTACTAGCTTATTCATCTAGAGCTTTTTTTCTATCTCTTATGCAAACTAGGTGTAGAATATCAAATTTATAATTTTCATGTGGCCTAAATTCTGGTGGAATATTTCCTCTAGTACCCTAGTATAATCCTTTTTTCATTTTAGGTTGTTGTCTTCTTCTACTTATTGGTTCAAGTTTTCCTGGTCTTTGTCTATATCTATTTTCCCTATGTGTGTCAGACGTTTCTTCTCTTTCTATAATTGATCTTTCTTGGTTTGTTCTTGGTACTAATACAGGTTCCATATGAATTATTTGGGTTATATTTTTTTTGTTCAGATTCACTTTCACTAATTAATGTTATATTGTCTTCTTCTTTATTTGTGTTAAGTTTTTCTTCATAATGTTTTTTTAATTCTTCATTTATTAAAGTTAACAAACTAATTAATTTTTCTATATTTTTATTCTTAGGATTCATGAATTGTTCTTTTAAATTTTTTATATATATTCTATTAAATTGTTATTATTTTTTTTGATTTTTCATCTTTTCTTTTATCATTCTTGGATATTAAAGCATCAGATCTCCTATGAGGTTCTTCTTTTAATTCTTTTAATGGATCAAATCTTAATCCATTTCCTCTTGGTATGTTATTAACATCTCTTTTAAATTCTATAATTTCTTTATACATTTTTAACTATATTCCTTTTAATTCTTGTATATTTTTAATATTTATTTCATCTATAGTGTCTATTTTTTCTATTATAAGAATTAAGGCTTTCATTATAGATATTTAGTTTTTACATATGCTTGTTAAGCTATCATTTCTTCCAATTGTATTTCTAATAGTTCATCTTTTACCATAATTATTTCATTATGTAGATCAGTTCTTTTTCTTCTTGAATTTTCTCTTTTAGTTCTTCTATTTCTATATCTCTTTTATTGACTTCTGCTTGAATATATATAAATTTAATTCTTTGTATATTATCTTTTTTTAAAGGTATAAGAGGTTTTTTCTTTAATATCTAAATTTCATTAATCCGGTACTTCATATTCTATTAATATTTCTGGGTTCTTTATTACTTGTCCTATTTCTTTGAAAGTTTTATCTATTTTTATAAATTTATTTTGTCAATATATTGAACTATTATGGCTGTTTGTTAATGAATATCCTACTAAATAATGTATTGAAAATGGATGTTTCCATCTTTAATTAGGTTTTATCGTTCAAAGTCATAAGTTAGGCTTTGTACTTGGTTTAAATTTTATCATGGATTTTAACAGCAAATCTAGGATACACTGAAAATTTTAATTTTTGGTATCATAAGTTTCCATTAATCATTCATAACAAAGCATTTTTTTCTATTTGTTATTATGTTATCTAATAATATTAATTTAATTGGTATATCTATTCATTCTCTAAAGTGTGTTTTTATCAAAATTTGTATTCCTTCTAAGTGGATGTATCCAATCTTTTTCAGAAATTTTTGATAATTTTTTCATAATAGTTTTTTTATCAATTAATGGTATATTAAACATTCATTTTTCATTTGTTATAGTAATACTCATTTATTTATTACTAATGCCACAATATATTATATCTTTTTTTGAAAATAATTTTTTTATTTTAGAGAATGATTTTTCCTAAATTCATCTTTTTTTTTTTAAGATTTAGTTTTAATTTTTTTTATTTCTTCAAATTTATTTTTATAAAATATCATTTTTTGTGAAAAATATCGAAAAATGTCTTGCGTTTTTACTTCTATTATTTTTTAATTTTTAATTATTTCTGACATTTTTAAGAAATATATATTTTTATCTTGTTTGTAAGTTATTACAGATTTTTATTATTTTTGTAAGATATTATAATTTTTTTATTTTGTAAGATATTATAAATTTTTATTATTATATAAGGGTTATATAAATTTGAAAATATGAGTTTAATGATGGGTTGTAGGTATTAATAATAATAGACCTTTAATTAAGTAGTAAGTCGACTTTTTCAATTGCACATATGCCTTAAGCACACACTACTTTATATCAGGTTACTAAGAATATAGTATATAAAAATATATAGGACTTATGTAAAAGGTAGAGCAGTGGCAATGAGTTAAGGGGCAGCTTGAATATGAAATAAGATATAGAGAGGGGAGAGGCAGAGAGTGCGAAATATAGAGGCAGAGTTAGCGAAGAGATGAGAAGGAAAAAGACTAGCATCGATAGAGAGCTCTAAAGATGGGTTCTTCGACAGGCAGCAAGAGAAGAAAAAAAGTGGCTGGTTATGGCAGATATTGTTAGGGTTCTTGTGGGTATGAATCTTGGTACATTTTTTTTTTTAATCTCTATTTTTTTGTGTGTCTTCTCTTATTAAAGAACATTTCAGTTTGTGGCATATATTGTTAGGGTTCATTTATTTGTGCATTTTTAAAAACATTTCAACTTGTGATCCCCGTACTAATTTGAAAATCATGGACAGAAAGATGAAAATAGAGAAGATAGAGAAAAAGTAAAGCTTCATGGCTGTCATGGATGTAGGAGCATAGTAGAGAATGGCTTTGTACTTAGTAGTAGAAAACGCCTACTGGTGTATTAGCCTTTAAATAATGTCATTGGATTATTGGAATAGGCTCAACTCTTTAAACTCATGAGAGTTGTAAGGTTTATTTTGTATTGGCAATTTTCGTGAACAAAATGTTTGACTGTAATCTAGAATAGGAATTCACCGATTAATCAGACGATACATGATGATGGATTCACCAAGCTTGCAACGCCCATATGATAGGTATAATATTCTATCATGCATACATCTTCACACAAATGAGCACGACACTTAGTATGGATCGTAATGAAAAATAACTTGTGCTTTTAATTGGTTGATCGATCGAGTATATTGTTCGATTGATCGAGTTATCGATCGATCGAGTGTGGAACGACATTGATCGAGGTGCTCTCGGGTTGAGATAGATCGATCGATCGAGATGTGCGTTGATCGATCGATCGAATGAGGTCTTCGATCGATCGAGGCATGTGGGATCGATCGAGTATAGATCGACTTCGATCCAGGTTCTCTCTGTCTGGATTAGATCGATCGAGTCACCTGGTCGATTGATCGAGCATTGGTCGATCGATCGAGCATTGGTCGATCGATCGAGCCAGTTTTCCAGTTGTGCTAAAACTCCTTTTTAATTAGACCCTTATGTTACTTTTACCTAATTGACCCCATTTAATGTTAAGAACAAAATTCTTGTTTGAGGATAATTTTGGTAATTGTTAAATCCTGATAGGAGAAGAGTTATAGTCAATTGTAAATCCTATTTGAAGTAAACTTGGACTCTATTTAAGTGAGACTAGTTTGTGCATAATACATATACATTGATCTAATATTTTCATCATTCGAATTGTGCTTTTAACTTTTTATCTTCATCTATCATACTTAGGCGTTTTCATCTTTTAATTGTTCAAACATATTTTCTGGTTATGTTTGAATGATTCATATGCCTATTTGATTTTCATGATATTGAGCTTTATATGATTATTCTAGATTTTGCTAGCTGATTTAGATTTTACATCGTATGATGTTGAATCTGCTAGTTAGGATTGTTCATTATTTAAATCCGCTCTAGGACACACTTTGTACTTGTGTTATTGTGATAACGTTTCAGGTGAGGTGTTCGGTATTTCGTGTGACTCGAAATTACCGAAGGTGACGGGTTCGATTGATCTTGTGTGACTCAAGTAGATCGGAACGTTGGTCTGGATCCAGACATCTAGCTATTGGAGGCTGTGAAAGGAGCGACGGCTCGTAAGTAAATTACAGAAAGGGGGATCTATCTGCGACGGGTAGTTCTGGACTCTATGGTTGTAATTGAACATTGATTTTCATAGTGGATAGTTAGGTGGTCCGGTGGACCGGTGGTTTTCCTCTTAGGTCATTGTTGTGGCCTAGGTTGTTTCCACCTAAAAATATCGTGTGTTGTTTTTTATTCCGCATTTATCTTTACACGCGATTGCATGTCTGGCCGTTGTGATTAGATTACACATTTAATATTTGTTAAAAATTGAAAATAACCTATTCACCCCCCTCTAAGCTTATTTGATCCGTGATTAAAAACTTTCAATTGGTATCAGAGCGGGTCACTAGATATACTTAGTGTTGCCTAGGACCTTATTATGGATTATATGAGAGAGGGTTTTTCTACAACCCGTCCACCATACTTTGATGGGTCTAATTACCCATATTAGAAAGCTCATATGAGAGCCTTTTTACGTTCCTTAGATGAAAGTGTTTGGAACTCTGTGCTTTATGGTTGGGAACCACCTACGGTTACCAAGGATAATGTAGTCACACTTAAACCTAGAATACATTGGACTCCTCAAGATAAGATTGGTAGTGGATGGAACCAAAAGGGTATCAATGCTATTTTTAGTGCTGTGTCGCCGGATGAATTCCGACGTATTTCTGATATTGAAACTGCTAAGGCTACTTGGGACACTTTAGAGGTTGCCTATGAGGGCACGTCCCAAGTTAAACGAACAAAACTTCGCATGCTAGCTACTAAGTTTGAAAATCTTAGAATGGAGGAGGATGAAATGTTTTTTGAGTTTTATGCTAATTTATGTGATATTGCTAACTCTTCAAATCTTGGAGATAAAATTGATGAACGCAGGTTAGTTCGAAAAGTCTTATGCTCACTACCAGAACGCTTTCAAGCAAAGGTTACAGCAATAGAGGAAAGCAAAGACATTGACACCATCAAGATTGAAGAATTCGTTGGTTCAATTCAAACATTTGAGATGAATCTTCGAACAGCCAAAAGGAACATTGGTATTGCTCTTAAAACTACCAATGATGATGATGGTGATAGTGATGATGATATAGAAGATGAAGATCTACTCACTCTAGCTAGAAAACTCAAGAAAATGTTCAACAGAAAGGATCTACAGATTAAAGAAAAATCAAGAGATCGTAAGGGAAGAGAATTCGTGCCAATGAGTTCAGAAGGTAAGAAAACTAAACCCAATGGACCTAAATGTTTTGAATGCAATGGTTTTGGTCATTTTGCAGCTGAGTGTGCCAACAAGAAGAAGTAGACAAGAAAAGCTTTCAATGTTACCCTTAGTGACACAGAAAGTGATGAAGATCAAGCTAGTGTTTCAGAAAATGTTAACTCTAACTACGTAGCTTTTACAGCAACTATTGGTGGATACTCCAGTGAGTCAGACCTTGACTCAGATGATGAGGGAAGTAAATCTATTCTTGCTAAATTTAATGCAAACAGTTTTGAAGAATTATTTATTGATTTAATTAAATGCAAGAAAGAAAAAGATAAACTACTCATAACTGTAACAAAACTGAATGAACGAATCAACTCTCAAGATCTTAATTTGTCAGTTTTAGAGAAAGAAAAAATTGAATTGTCTGAACATATTGACAAGTTGAGTTTGAGTCTTGCAGGTATCAAACAGGAAAATTCAAAGCTTGTTCAGGAATTGGAGCAATCAAATGAAACAGTGAAGAGATTAACAATTGGAGCTGAACGACTAGACAAGATGTTGAGCATTGGTAAGCCTTTCGGTGATACACGTGGACTTGGATTCTTAGATGAAAGCTGTACACCTTCTACTTCAAAAACTACATTTTAAGGTCTTCTAACTCTACTTCTATTGCTACTAATTTTGCACAAACATCCACTACAGCTGTAGTAACTAAAACTGTTAAGTTTGTGCTGTTTGTCATCATTGTGGTAGAAAAGGCCATATTCGACCTAAGTGTAGATTTTTGATGAATGCTCTTCGATTTAATGATAATCTTCATGCTTATAGGTATAGAACTCATAATTATCATCCTACCATGCATATGTTGAATTTGAATAAGAAAAATGAGTCTAAGAGTATGCTTTCAAAACCTAATGCAATTAAGTCTCAACCCAAAAACATAGAGAAATCAAAATTCATGAAAATTTGGGTTAGAAAAGATTGCATGTTTCCTGCCAATTGATCACTATTGCTAGACCACCTAGGTACCTTTATTTGAGTGCTTAAATGACCCTAGGTGAGTATTTTCATATGTTTATTTTGTTTTTGTTGTTAGATTTTTGTCATTAATTTAAAAAAAAGGGGCTACAAGGTATTGGATTCAAATAAATGCTTATACTTATACAACCTTGTCTTTTGTGACTTATTTTGATTCTCATTGTATATTCTATGCTACAATTCAAAATTCTGCACATATTTACATTGTTTCCATGTGATGACACTATTGACTGAACTTATTCACACACCCACTGAACACTCATGTATGTCATTGGTGAAATTTATGATTAATTTTGAAAGACTCTAAGACTTGAGCTAATCTTGACTGCGAAATTATTTTGAGTTCTATTTCTTATTTTTTAAAATATTTCATCTTAGGGAGATAACTAGTATTGAGAGGGCTACCTACTATGATGTGTGAAGCTACCGTAGTGAGCGGAGAGGGCTACCTCATAACTAGTGTGAAAGTCATCATATTAGATTTATGGCTCGTACATGTTTTTAAAAAAAAAATGGTAAATAAAATAAAAATTTAGTTGAGAAATTTTATTTGGCATGTACAAAAAGAAAGAGCAAAAAATTAAAAAAAATATATATATATATAAGAAATTTCTTTTGATAGACATATTTCATTACGTAAGAATGAAGACTCAATTATGATTTAGCATGATAGATGAAATTATTTTCTTTTGAGTCTCTTAAAATTGGTTATAAATGAATTTATTGAAATACAAGTAGAGTTCACACTGTATACTACTTTAAGTGAATGTCAATATGCCATTATATGTGTTAGTGTGCTTGTGTGACCTATTTATTTTGCTAATACAATGAATGATCAAAATTTAAGCAAAAATAATTTTTCAATTGGTTGTATGCTTATTAGTCTTAAATGAGTTTATTGCTTTGTTGGTCAAAAATAAAAAAATAAAAAAATAAAAATAAAAAAAAAATCCTCTTTAAATTTGTTTTTCGTCTAGAGAGTCATAGAACTTAGGGGGAGTCATTGCATATATATTTCATTATTCTTCTTTTGACTTATGCAATTCCTCCTACATGCTTTGGACATATACATGTATGATCTCATTTGCATTTTTAGCCCACTTCAATAATTGTTTTATGAGTTGTCAATTTCGTATGACAAAAAGGGGGAGAAATATTCATGTTGCTATAGAGATTGGATTTAGGGGGAGATGTTGCATTTATTAGTTGTGGGGGAGAAAGATTCATGTTGCACATACACTACATTTCATTCGCATCTTTATGTACACTGAACTAATAAACAATGAGGCTTTCAAGCCAAATTTGTGTGCTATTTGTTTGTCTAACTTCAGTGGACCGAGCGTATCAAATATCAAGCGAAGATGGTCCATCAGATCATAGACAGTCCACTATGTAATTGATGTAATGATATTATAACTATAAGCGTTATGTAGTGAGAGAGTAGTTTTGTCACACGAAAATGCCAAAGGGGGAGATTGTAAGGTTTATTTTGTATTGGCAATTTTCGTGGACAAAATGTTTGACTGTAATCTAGAATAGGAATTCACCGATTAATCAGACGATACATGATGATGGATTCACCAAGCTTGCAACGCCCATATGACAGGTATAATATTCTATCATGCATACATCTTCACACAAATGAGCACGACACTTAGTATGGATCGTAATGAAAAATAACTTGTGCTTTTAATTGGTCGATCGATCGAGTATATTGTTCGATCGATCGAGTTATCGATCGATCGAGTGTGGAACGACATTGATCGAGGTGCTCTCGGGTTGAGATAGATCGATCGAGATGTGCGTTGATCGATCGATCGAATGAGGTCTTCGATCGATCGAGGCATGTGGGATCGATCGAGTATAGATCGACTTCGATCCAGGTTCTCTCTGTCTGGATTAGATCGATCGAGTCACCTGGTCGATCGATCGATCGAGCATTGGTCGATCGATCGATCGAGCCAGTGGTTAGATCGATCGAGCCAGTTTTCCAGTTGTGCTAAAACTCCTTTTTAATTCGACCCTTATGTTACTTTTACCTAATTGACCCCATTTAATGTTAGAACAAAATTCTTGTTTGAGGATAATTTTGGTAATTGTTAAATCCTGATAGGAGAAGAGTTATAGTCAATTGCAAATCCTATTTGAAGTAAACTTGGACTCTATTTAAGTGAGACTAGTTTGTGCATAATACATATACATTGATCTAATATTTTCATCATTCGAATTGTGCTTTTAACTTCTTGTCTTCATCTATCATACTTAGGCGTTTTCATCTTTTAATTGTTCAAACGTATTTTCTGGTTATGTTTGAATGATTCATATGCCTATTTGATTTTCATGATATTGAGCTTTATATGATTGTTCTAGATTTTGCTAGCTGATTTAGATTTTACATCGTATGCTGTTGAATCTGCTAGTTAGGATTGTTCATTGTTTAAATCCCCTCTAGGACACACTTTGCACTTGTGTTATTGTGCTAACGTTTCAGGTGAGGAGTTCGGTATTTCGTGTGACTCGAAATTACCGAAGGTGACGGGTTCGATTGATCTTGTGTGACTTAAGTAGATCGGAACGTTGGTCTGGATCCAGACATCTAGCTATTGGAGGCTGTGAAAGGAGTGACGGCTCGTAAGTAAATTACAGAAAGGGGGATCTATCTGCGACGGGTAGTTCTGGACTCTATGGTTGTAATTGAACATTGATTTTCATAGTGGATAGTTAGGTGGTCCGGTGGACCGGTGGTTTTCCTCTTAGGTCATTGTTGTGGCCTAAGTTGTTTCCACCTAAAAATATCGTGTGTTGTTTTTTATTCCGCATTTATCTTTACACGCGATTGCATGTCTGGCCGTTGTGATTAGATTACACATTTAATATTTGTTAAAAATTGAAAATAACCTATTCACCCCCCTTTAGGCTTATTTGATCCGTGATTAAAAACTTTCAAGAGTCAGTGGAAAGTTGAAAGTTGAAAGAAGAAGAGGCCGAACAAATTGGAAGATGAGAAGGTGAGGGGCCATGGGTCGGGATAGATTACTAGACTAGATTTGTAGTCAGATGCTTACAATAGCTATTTCGTCATTGGAGTTTGGAAGGATACTGATTTGTATATATTCCCTCCCAATTCCTTCTTATGTTAGACTATGAGTAACTTTGATAATTTTTTCTTTTTTTTGCAGACGTATCTGTAACAATACAAAAACAGGTATGATATTTTGACTGCAAGCCTGCACTAAAATATTAGCTGAATTATCGCTGTCCCGAAGCTTTTACTAAATATTAAACAACAAATGACGAATTAAAAAGTTCATAACAACTTGGCCTGAATTTAGTGCTGCAGTTCAAAGCTGAATATTGCTACAGTTTTCGTTGATTTTTGTAGTTTTTTTTTTCTTCTTCAATAATTTAACTACAATTTGAACCTATCACTCGAAATTGATGAAAACGTATACTACATCATTCTGAAAAGTTTCATTTTGGCCTCAAATTATCTGATTCTCTGTATTAGCTTGTAAGTAGTGCCAACTGTTTTCATTTTAGACTTACTCATAGTGTAGAGGTAAAATTATCACCTTTTATACTTTCCTTGTTTATTATAGCTTGCCAAAATACATTTCATTTTGAGGGAGCTACTTAGCTTCTTTAGAGGTTAATATTTTAAGGAGTAAATATCTTATAGGGCAGACAACGTTAATAGTCCTTTTTTTTATATAAAAAAAAGCACTTTAGTCCTTTATTTATTTTTTACACCAATTTAATCCTATTTTAATGAAAAGATGACACTAAAGATCCTAAATTAACTATTCTGTTAAAAATTGAAGTTAAAATATCACGTGCAATGCACATGTTAAAGTTATTTTTGGCTTTTAAAAAAATTATTTCATAATAATCCAATTTCAGCCCTTAATAATTTTTTTTTTGTTTTCTTTTAATCTTATAAACTCTTTTATTTTAGAGGCGTTTTTTTTCTTCTTCTTCTTCTTCTTCATTTTCATTTTCTTTTCTCCCAAACGCTTTCTTTTTCTCTACTCTCAGATCTTAATTCTCTCGATCAAATGGACTATTGTACTTCTCTACTTCCCTGGTTGTCCCGAGACTTTTGAAGAGTCACAACAACAAGGACAGAGATCAGAAGAAAGGCAATCAAGATTCAGTGAACAAGACCGTCACCAAAAGGTTCGTCATTTTAGAGAAGGAGACATTATTGCAATTCCAGCCGGAGTAGCTTATTGGACTTACAACAATGGCGATTCACCATCCCAGAAGGTTCTATCTTGCTGGTAACCCAGATGATGAATTTGAGCCCCAACAAGAAGGACGTCGCCAACAGAGCCGCCGAGAACAAAGCCCCTGGGATAGAAGCCGCCAAGAACAGAGCCCAAGGGACAGAAGCCGCCGAGAACAGAGCCCAAGGGACAAAAGCCCTTCACGAGCTGATATTTACACTCTACAGGCAGGTCGTATCAACAATGTTAACAACTTCAACCTCCCAATTCTGTCTCATCTCAGACTCAGTGCAGAGAGAGGTTTTCTCTACAACAATGCCATTTACGCTCCTCATTGGAACCTCAATGCCCACTCAGTTGTTTATGTGGTACTCATGGAGAGTAGATGGAAAATTTAACGGAAGGTTAAAAAAAGGACTTATACTATTTATTTTTCATAAATAAAGGATTAAAGTAGTTTAAAAAAAATAAAGGACTAGAGTGCTCTATTTATATTAAGTACAGGACTACCAGGGTATTTTTTCCTATCTTATATTACTTATACACTATATAAAATTTACATGATATCAGAGAGAAAAAAAAAAAAAAAAAAGGAAGATAAATGATCCAAATATAATATAATAAGTTAAAAATACAAAATGATGGGCTTTGTAAAAGACAAAGACCCACACTTTGAGAGGATGTTAGAGATATTGTCTCGCATTACTTAAGCATGATACTAATGTAAGAGTTATATATAATCATGAGACTTAGCTAAGTTATAAACGAATCAAGTTATCTAAATAATTTCTTGACTATCTAAATAAATTTTATTCCTATTATTATCCTAGGACTTTAAACTTATGTTATTATATGGGTCATTTTATATTTATTACTTAACTATAAGATTATGATTATTTCATTTGTGTAAATCATGTAACTAAAAAATTTCGTGGTTTGGCTTTGTAGTTTTACCGTTGATGACTTTTTTTTTTTATCAAAATTAAATTTAACATTTTATCATAACTTGATATATACAATAATTTACTTTAAGCAATTTAATTAGCACCTATTATTAAGTGGTGTTACAATCACTTTATGATATATCATTATCAATTTTATATTAAATTAATAACTGACATATTATTAAATGCATACAAAATTTTAAAGCATATAGCACTATTATTATTTTATTAGATGAAATGTATATATTGATAAAATCATTTTTCAAACCTATGATTTAATTTATACTTAAATAAATTATACTTGATTATATAATTTGCCTAATTCATAAACGAATTAAATTATCTTCAATAATTTATTTATTTATTAACTACCTAATAAGATTTATTTATATCATTATAATACCATTTCTTAAACTTATATTATTATATGAGACATTTTATATTTATTAATTGATTATAAGATTATTATTATTTTATTTATTTTACTCATGTATGAATTAAATTATATTTAAATAATTTTTTATTTATTAATTACATAAATAAATTTTATTTATATCGTTTAAAGTAGCACAATTAAGAAAAATAATACTCACAAATGTAATATATTATATTGTATACTAACTCAATTAAACATAAATAATTTTTTTCAAAATATTAATTATTTAAATAAGTCTTTATTTATATAATATAAATCAACTAGCATAATAAGAATAATAATATTTGCCTAAAATAGCTCATATTGGGGTTTATATCTCCCTCTTATATTAAGTCAATTAACATATTTATTTTGCATATTCTAATTAACAAAAAAAAAAAAATATTACAATTTATTTTTTAAATCTCTAAATGATTGATACTATTATTACAAATAAACAAATAAAATTACATCTAAAAATTTCAAATTCAATTTTATATAGGTATGTAATATTTTAATTTAAAAATTAAAATTTTCAAATATATGACTTAATACATAAGTACTACTTAGCAAATAATAAATTTATAATAAATACACATACCTTTTAAGTACATATATTAAAATTATTAAATTCAAAAATTTTATTATTTATAATTTAGTCACATTATAAAGTTCAAATTTTAATTTTTACATCAAATTTTATTTTTAAAATATAATATCTAAAATAAAAAAAAAAATTATACATAGATATTATTCAACTTACTGATTTTATCAAAAATTTATTTTTCTTTATTTTTTAAACATTATTATTTAGGTCAATAAATTTTTTTTATATATCAGTGGTTTAATTATTTTTCATATTATTTTATTTTTTATTTCTTTTGAACAATTAAATACTTACATAATTATATTATTGCACATATGCATATATTTTGTAGATATATTCAAGAGAAAAAACAATTATACTATCATGAAATTGATAATTATTTTTTAAATTTTCTATATATATTAATGGTATTATTTTTATTTAATAATTATAAAAAAAAATTAATTTTAAAAATAGAGCATGTGCCTTCATACAATTTTTAACTATTTCAACTACTAGTAAGATATATATATATATATATATTTGCATATTGAAAATATGATAAATAATATTAGAATTAATTATACGACATAATTTTTTTTTTGAAATTTTATTTTTAGCCTACAAAAAAAATGTTTGTCTAATTTTAATAAAATTAATTAAATTTAACAATAGATTACGTGTAATAAAACACGTGCATTGCACGTGGCCACGAACCCAGTATTATATAAAATTTTCATTTCCTACTCTTTTATTGGCTTTCTCTCATACTTATTAAGCCTCAAGTTCTTACTTTTGAAGACATGCTTTAGTGCAGGATTAAAAACTTGCAAGAGTTATTGCATATATAATACTAAATTTGTACACATGCTATTTTAGCACCTATTAATTTTTAAGTTATTTATTAATATCTTATAAATATTTATATTAATTATTTTAATACTCATGAATTTTTAAAATATTTAATAATATCTTATTATTTTTTTATTCATTTCTTAATTATGGTACACATTTTAATGTTAATCCTGACGTTAGGACTTTTGAAGACATGCTTTAACCGTGTCTTAGTCTATCAGACTTACAAATTTAAGTAAACTATCAGCATCTATTAGTTCAAGAATGCTCCAGAAACCCAGCCCCTTCCCTCTCTTTCACACAAGAGAGGAAAAACCACAACTTAGAAAGATAAGGGTTCTGACTTTGCTAGTCTGCCTAGTAAACAAGTAATTACTTACCAAGAGTACTGCTTTGATGTTGCTTTCAGTTAGAGGATGATCTAGCTCAACATTCCTCTGAAGCTCTAACAGAGTATCAACAAAATCTTCCTCTCTTTCTTCGTTACTTAGTTTCTTTTTTGTCTTCCTTTCTCTATGCTCATTTATGATACTGGAAAGGATGCTATCCGTAACTTCATGTACTTTCTCAAGTTTTTGCTTAAATCCAGTGATCATTTGAAGCACTTTAATTGAGGGATACAAATCAGCTATACAGAAACCTGAAGCTATCTTTATCATTTCTTTGATAGCTTATATGTATTGAAAGTTTTCAATGACGGATCAAATATACCTAGAGGGGGATGAATAGGTTATTTTCAATTTTAACAAATATTAATTATGTAACCTAATCACAACGGCCAGACATGCAATCGCGTGTAAAGATAAAATGCGGAATAAAAAATAACACACGATATTTTTAGGTGGAAACAACTTAGGCCACTCCAATGACCTAAGAGGAAAACCACCGGTCCACCGGACCACCTAACTATCAACTATGAAAATCAATGTTCAATTACAACCATAGGTCCTAGAACTACCCTTCACAGATAGATCCCCCTTTCTGTAATTTACTTACGAGCCGCCGCTCCTTTCATAGCCTCCACAAGCTAGGTGTTTGGATCGGGACCAACGTTCCGATCTACTTGAGTCCCACAAGATCAATCGAACCCGTCAACTTCAGTAATTTCGAGTCACACGAAATACCGAGCACGTCACCTGAAACGTTAGCACAAATAGCACAAGTGCAAAGTGTGTCCTAGAGCGGATTCAAACAATGAAAAACCCTAACTAGCATATTCAACAACATATGATGTAAAAACAAATCAGCTAGTAAACTCTAAAACTATCATGCAATTCTAAATATCATGAAAGATAATTAGGCACATGAATTATTCAAACATAACCACACAATATGTTTGAACAATTAAAATAAGAAAGTGCCTAAGATTAATAGATGAAGAGAATAATATTTTTCTTTGAAAGCATCAACAGATGTAGAAAATATTATTTCGGTGTGGGTTGATTATTTTGCACAAACAAACGCTGCTTATATAGAGTCCAATTTGATAAGGATTCCAACTATCACAACAATTCTACTCATATAAGGATTCTACATTTAACATTAAATGAGTCAAATTGGTAAAAGTAACATATGGGCCAAATTAAAAACAGAGTTGTAGTAGAATTGAAAAACTGCCTCGATCGATCTAGACAATGCTCGATCGATCGACCAATACTCGATCGATCTAACTATGCAATTTCAAACCCGAGAGCAGCTAGATAGAAGTCAGTCTATGCTCGATCGATCAAACATGCCTCGATCGATCAATAAATTAATCGATCGATCTAGTTCAACACGAGAGCACCTAGATCGAAGTCAATCCAGACTCGATCGATCAATAACTCGATCGATCGAACTATCCTCTCGATCGATCGACCAACATGTGCACAGTTTATTTTTCGTTACAATCCAAACTAAGTGTAGTGCACAATTGTGTGAGGATGTATACATGAGATCATATTTTACCTTTCATATGAGCAATGCAAGCTTGGTGACTTCATCATCATGTATCATCTGATTGAACGGTGAACACTTATGCTAGATTACAATTAAACATTTTGTCCACGAAAATTACCAATACAAATAAACCTTACATGTAGGGGTGAGCAGCGGATCGAAACTGCCTGTTTTTCACCAATCCGAATCCGATCCGATCCGAAGCAGATTTGAAGATTTCTAATCCGAATCCGATCTGATAATGTAGTCAATCCGAACCAATCCGAATCCGAGCAGATCGGATTTTTCGGATCGGATAGGTCGGATTAAGATTATAATTTATTTTTTATTATTATCATATATAAAACACAATATATACTAACATTTAAATTTTAAATTGATATATTTTTTAGTAAAATTTATTTATTTATAGTCACAACTTATATAATCAAAATAATAAAAAGTATACTGTTAAATATTATTAAATTATTATAGAGAATTTAACATTTTTATTTTTTTTAAAATTAAAATAATAATTTAATGTAATTGTGGTATGTATAATATTTAAATATAATACATTAAAAATAAATATGCATTTATTTATAATTTTAATAGTAATTCAGTCCGGATCGGATTGCAGCGGATTATAAAATCTGTCAATCCGAATTCTATCCGAATCCGAACGGATTGTATACTTTTCAATCCGAATCCGATCCGATCATAAAATATGTCAATTCAATCCGATCCGAATCCGACGGATCGGATTTATTAATTTAAGCGGATTGATCGGATTATTTGCTCACCCCTACTTACATGTATGCTTCTTGTCCTTCGGCTTTTTTACCAAAGGTTGCCCTTGCTGTTGTAGTATATATCAATGAAGAAAATTTCTCAGTTAGATTGATGGTTGATCCTTCACTTGAATACATTGCTTTGATAAGATTTGAGATTTCCTCTTCTCTCAATGATCCAAATGACTGAACCCGCTTTGTACTTAATAGTTCCATGACGCAGATTTTTCTCAGCTGTCTCCAATAACTTCCAAAAGGGGAAAAGGCTATATCTGTATATCCATAAGTCAAGACATAGAAAGCAATCAGACGAGGTCTGTTAGCAAAGATAATACCATGAGTGTTCAAAACATCTTTGGCAATTTCTGGTGAAGAAACAACTACATGAGAAACTTCACCAAGTTGAAGGTGCATCAGGGGTCCATATTTCTTTGCCAGGTTTCTTAAGGACTGATGTGGTGGTAAGAAACTTACTAGATTGTGCAAGTTTCCTATAATTGGAAGCTTCCATGGTCCTGGTGGCAATTTTGGCGTTGGGTTCTTAGTTTTGGATCCCCATACTTGTTTGAAAACCATGGACAAAACGATGAAAAAAGAGAAGATGGATAAAAAATAAATCTCCATGGTTGTGATGGAAGTAGGAGTAAAGTAGATAATGTCTTGTACGTACTAGTGGAAAACGCATCTTGAAATTTCAGCCTTTAAATAATGTAATTGGATTAGGCTTAAGCGCGTCAGGGTCAAAGTGGAAAGTGGAAAGAAGAGGGCGGCAAAGAGGAAGATGCTTGCGTAAGAGCCAGGGGCCAGGATAACCACCCATTTATAGATTACAGTATTTGTAGTCAGATGTCTATAGTAGCTATTTTAGTCATTGGAGTTTGGAAGGACACTGATCTGTGTATATATTTTCAAGCCCAAGCCTGCAATGCAACTAGAGTCTAAAGCTCATAGGAGAAAGAAAAGAAACTAGGAAGGCTCCTGAATGAACTTATTAAATTAGTTTGTGAATTACTTGTGTCATTGAAATGTTAAATTCCATCTTAATTTTTGGTTAGTTATGACTAATTTTGATTAGAAAAATTTTTAAAAAAAGGGTTTAAAAGTTTGATATTTTGACCGCAAGCCTGCACTAATAATAACTAATAATATTGAGTAGTATTATATATATCAAGTGACTTTATCAATCATTTAATTAAATGTAAAATTAATAATGTGAAAAGACATGTGAAGTAATGAAGTAAGCATGAGACCATTTACAAAATACATATTGTATGGAAATAATTTGGTATAGATGAATTGAATAGATGAATTCATTCATTCCTTTATTTTATTTTATTATTATTTTTTCCAACAGGGAAAGAAAATTTCATTAAATCCAAAAAATGTACAAAATAAGAACAAACAAGGCTAAAACACCGAAAAATTAGGTGAATACTAACATAAAACCAACAAACTCTATCTTTAATAACCACCAGTGCTCTACAAGGAATTCAGTAATAAGATTTCTAGCAATGAGAGTCAACAGCAAATGCTTTGGAAGAAATTGACAAAAGTTACAGTGTAATTCAACATGGTATAGAGCATTAGTAAACAATCTTCAAAAGCCAGACAGACGCACTAACAACAACAACAATAACAAAACTAACTTAGAAAGACAAAAGAAATAGCAAATAAACAAACACCTAACACCACAAGCTTACTAAGCAAAACTAAAATTAAGTAGATAAAAAAGTGAAAAAACTAGAGAACAAAGTACTACTTCCCACTTGCAGAAATAATCCTTGGATAATAGTTATTACATAGCAACGAAGCATCCAAATCAAGTAAGAGTCATACCACATATTAAATACACAACGAACACTGACCCAATCCATACCAGAGAAAGAGCATCGTCCATGAAGGTAAAGCCCACACCGATTTATATTAGGTTACTAAGAATATAGTAAAAGATATACATGATTTATGTAAAAGGTAGAGTAGTGGCATTGAGATAAGGGGGCGGTTTGAATATGAAATAAAATATAGAGAGGTGAGAGAAGAGAATGCGAGATATAGAGGTAGAGTCAGCGAAGAGATGAGAAGGAAAAAGACTAGCGTCGATAGAGAGCTCTAATGATGGGTTCTTCGACAGGCAGCAAGAGAAGAAAAGAAAGTGGTTGGTTATGGCAAATATTGTTCGGATTCTTGTGGGTATGAATTATTGCCGCACTTTCTTGTTAATCTCTATATTTTTCTTGTGCGTCTTCTTTTATTAATAATATGAGTTACAAGAAGCTTCCTCTGTAGAATAAGATTTTCGATCTACGTAAAATCTTTATATTATTTTGTATTTTTAATTTATTTGTGCATTTTTAAAAAATATTTTAGTTCATATTTTTGAACAAAAACGATCGATTAAAATTAAGATTTTTCATTATTGGAACAAAAGTTCCCACATTGAAGGCAATTTTGGTGTTGGGTTCTTGCTTTTGGATCCCCGTACTAATTTGACAACCATGGACAGAAAGATGAAAAAAGAGAAGATAGAGAAAAAGTAAAGCTTCATGGCTGTCATGGATGTAGGAGCATAGTAGAGAATGGCTTTGTACTTAGTAGTAGAAAACGCCTTCTAATGTATTAGCCTTTAAATAATGTCATTGGAATAGGCTCCACTCTGTAAGCTCATGAGAGTCAAAGGGGAAAGTTGAAAGAAGAAGAGGCCGGACAAATTGGAAGGTGAGGGGCCATGGGTAGGGATAGACACCCTTATATAGATTACTAGACTAGATTTATAGTCAGATACTTACAATAGCTATTTCGTCATTGGAGTTTGGAAGGATACTGATTTGTGTATATTCCCTCCCAATTCCTTCTTATGTTAGACTATGAGTAATTTTGATAGTTTTTTCTTTTTTTGCAGACGTATCTGTAACAATACAAAAACAGGTATAATATTTTGACAACAGCCCTGCTCTTAAATATTAGCTGAATTATCAATGACGCTGTCCCCAAGCCTTGACAAAAATATTAGCTGAATTATCAATCACACTGTCCCCAAGCTTTGACTAAATATTAAACAACAAATGACAAATTAAGAAATTTATAACAACTTGGCCCGTATTTAGTGCTGCAGTTCAAAGCTGAATATTGCTACAGTTTTCTTTGATTTTTGTAGGGTTTTTATTTTATCAATAATTTAACTACAGTTTGAACCTATGACTCGAAATTGATAAAAGCGTGTACTATTTAACTAATTATTGAATAACTAAAAATCTTGAATGGAAATAATTGAGGATGACGTTTACTTGCTTTTTTAAATCGAAATAAGCATGAAATATATCTCGTGTATGTGAAGAATAAAAACTACATCATTCTGAAAATTATCATTTTGGCCTCAAATGATCTGAATCTCTGTATTAGCTTGTAAGTAGTGCTAACTGTTTTCATTTTAGACTTACTCAAAGTGTAGAGGTAAAATTATCACTTTTTATACTTTTTATACTTTTTTTTTTTGTTTATTATTGATCGGTAAAATACATTTTATTTCGAGTAAACTACTTAGTTATTTTAGAGGTTAAACTTTTAAAAAGTAAATATTTCATGTTGTTTATACATTATATAAAGAACAAAAAAAAAAAAAATAAGTGTTTCAAATAGAATATAATATAATAAAATATGTTAAAATACAAAGTGATAGACTTTTCAAAAAATAAAGACCCACACATTGAGGGAATATTAGATGTATTGTTTTACATTATTTAAGCATAATACTAATATAAGATTTATAAATAATCATGAGACTTGCTACCTTAAAAGTTAACTTTTTAAGAAAAAAATATCTCATGTTATTTTTTTTTTTTGCTAGAGTATCTCATGTTATTTATATACAATAAAATTTACAAAGTAGCATGGAATAATGCAGATGCGATGTCATGCACAGAGAGCTCGGTCAAAAGTTATGTATGGTAATATGCTATTTCAAATTCGTTTTAAATTTTATATGACCTAATTTGAGTTACTAATTAAAGAGAAAACTTGTGAATTCCTTGTGTTGATTTCTGTTTATGCCATTTATATGCCTAATCTCATACTTGGCAAGAAACAATTCTTTGCCGTTCAAAATTAACAAGCACAAATAGCTATTATTTCCAGTAATGCATTTACTGCCTCAGAATTTTTTAAGACATATATGGTATAAGCTAATAAGAAGTTTATCAAAGACAATGTAGATGCAAAGGTACTATATAATGTTAATTAATAATAATGAAAATGTCATCCTCCATTTGTGGAGGAAATGAGAGGAATAGAAATAATAGAAATAAAAGAAATAAAACTCCATAGAGTAAAATGAGGAGAAAGAAAAGGAAAATTTTTATTTCCTTAACTCATGGAATGAGTTTATAATATTAGTAAAGAAATTAGTATAAAAAGACTTCGGATGAGATGAATAAAAATGTGAAGAGAAGAAGGGAATAGGAGAGAAAAAGAGGAAGAGAAGAAAAAGGAAAAGAGAGAGAGAGAGAATAGAAAACAAGAAAAACAAATTGTAAAATTTATTTTTTAAAGAACTTCAAGTTCCTTTTCTATATTGAAATAATTATAGTTAAATTTCTTTATTATTTATCTATATTTATTTTATATTCTCGTAATTTAGTTAACATATTAGACTTCCTTGGCCTCTTATATAATAGGCTCTGCACAATAAGGGATAGGAATTAAATTCAAATCAGTTTTTCTTGTTACAGATGCCCTGAAAGCCTCGGCCATATCTAGATCTTCTGGCTTCATGTCACATGCAAATTTCCAATCAAAATGGAAAAGCAAATTTGCAAGAGTTAGCTCAACAATGGATATACCAAAGAAGATTCCTGGACAAATCCTTCTCCCAGCACCAAAAGGAATGTATTGAAAATGTGCACCATTGTAATCAATTGAACTGTTCATAAATCTTTCAGGCATAAACCTCTCGGGATCATTCCAATACATTGGGTCTCTCCCAATGGCCCACGTATTGACAATAACCTTGGTTTTGGCAGGTATCTCATATCCATCAATAACACAACTCTGGCTTGACTCTCTTGGAAGTAATAAAGGAAGAGGAGGATGCAGCCTCATGGTCTCTTTTATAGCTGCTTTTAAGTATTTTAGTTCATGAATGTCTTTTTCATCTACTTTTGTTTTCCCCTGGAAGAGCTGTCTGACCTCAAATTGTGCCTCTTTCATTACACTTGGGTTCTTCAGCATTTCAGACATTGCCCATTCCATAGTTGTTGATGCTGTCTCACTTCCGGCATTGAATACATCCTAAAAGAGGGTTGAATTCAAGTCAAATTTCCTTATTTAGGATTTTCTTATAGCAATTTAAGGGAGTTTTCATTGAGAGTTGACCATAATGATATCATGGTCAGAGTACATTGAACAGTTACAAATTCAAGCAATTATATCTTCAAACAATCTCTGTGTACGAAAATGTACTACACAAAAGAACTAGAGTTATATTTTTACTATGAAAATTAAAAAATATATATGAATAATTTAATCTTAAAAAATTAATTTAATGAATAAAAAGAGTCATATTTTTTTTATAAATTATTTTAAAGTATTATTTTTTATCAATGTGAAATAATTCATCTAATATCTCTTCAAAATGTGAATTTTTGTTTCTTACAAAGTCCATCATTTTATATTTTTAACCTATTTATAATATTTTATTCTATTTAAATTACTTGTATTTTTTTCTTTCTCAGAGCCTTGTAAAAAAAAAAAAAAAAAAGACAAATAACTCAAATAAAATAAAATAAATTAAAAATACAAAATAGTGACCTCTACGAGAAACAAAAACTCTCATTTTGAGGGGGATATTCGAGAAATTGTCTCACATTATTTAAGCATGATATTAATATAAAATTTATAAATAATTATAAAATTTAAATATATTAGAAATTAATCTTTTAAAAATAAATATATTATATTATTTATATATTATATAAAATTTTCATTTACTAAAATTTTATTGGCTTTCTCTTACTACTATTTGATTGCCTTTCTCTCTTACTAATTAAGCATGAAGTTCTGACTTTTGAAGACATGCTTTAGTTCAAGAGTGGATTAAAAGCTTGCAAGAGTTAGTGCATATACAGTATTAAATTAGTACATGTGTTATTATTTTAATATTTATTATTCTTTAAATTATTTATTAATATTAATATTAATTATTTTAATACTTATTATTTTTAAGTTATTTAATAATAAAATTATTAAAAATATATGTTATAACTTATAAGTATCCATATTAATATTAATCCTGACGATATGAGTATTGAAGACATGCATTAACCGTGTCTTAGTCTGATCAGACTTACAAAATTAAGTAAACTATCAGCATCTATTAGTTCAAGAATGCTCCAGAAACCCAACCCCTTCCCTCTCTTTCACACAAAGAGAGGGAAAAACCCAACTTAGAAAGATAAGCTTTCTGACTTTGCTAGTCTGCCTAGTAAAAAAGTACTGCTTTGATGTTGCTTTCTGTCAGAGGATGATCTAGCTCAACATTCCTCTGAAGCTCTAGCAGGGTATCAACAAAATCTTCCTCTCTTTCTTTATTACTTAGTTTCTTTTTTATCTTCCTTTCTCTATGCTCATTTATGATACTTGAAAGGATGCTATCCGTAACTGCATGTCCTTTCTCAAGTTTTTGCTTAAATCCAGTGATCATTTGAAGCACTTTAATTGAGGGATACAGATCAGCTATACAGAAACCTGAAGCTATCCTTACCATTTCTTTGATAGCTGATATGTATGCTTCTTGTCCTTTGGCTTTTTTACCAAAGGCTGCCCTTGCTGTTGTAGTATATGTCAATGAAGAAAATTTCTCAGTTAGATTGATGGTTGATCCTTCACTAGAATATATTGCTTTGATAAGATTTGAGATTTCCTCTTCTCTCAATGATCCAAATGACTGAACCCGCTTTGTACTTAATAGCTCCATGACGCAGATTTTTCTCAGCTGTCTCCAATACCTTCCAAAAGGGGAAAAGCCTATATCTGTACATCCATAAGTCAAGGCATCGAAAGCAATAAGACGAGGTCTGTTAGCAAAGATAATACCATGAGTGTTCAAAATATCTTTGGCCATTTCTGGTGAAGAAACAACTACATGAGAAACTTCACCAAGTTGAAGGTGCATCAGGGGTCCATATGTCTTTGTCAGGTTTCTTAAGGACTGATGTAGTGGTAAGAAACTTACTAGATTGTGCAAGTTTCCTATAATTGGTAGCTTCCATGGTCCTGGAGGCAATTTTGGCGTTGGGTTCTTAGTTTTGGATCCCCATACTAGTTTGAAAACCGTGGACAAAAAGATGAAAAAAGTGAAGATGGATAAAAAATAAAGCTCCATGGTTGTGATGGAAGTAGGAGCAAAGTAGACAATGTCTTGTACTAATTTTTATTGAAATTTCAGCCTTTAAATAATGTAATTGGAGTAGGCTTAAGCGCATGAGGGTCAAAGAAGTTGAAACATGAGGGCGGACTAAGAGGCGTGAGGGCGCCAGGATAACCACCCATTTTTTGTTAAAATATTTTCATCACCCCCTCTCTCTAATTTTCTACGTAGAATAATTTATATTTCTAGAATAATTTAGAAATAATTTAGCTTGAAAATTCTAAATATTAAGAATATTAGAAATATTTTAAATTGTTTTAAATTATGTATTAAACAAATAGTAATAACTAGAAGCTTGGCTACATATATATACACATAGTGTGTGGTGAGTTAGTAAGTGAGTGAGAATCGTAATCACTTTTGCAAGAGTGAGGTTATGTCATAACATTGCAAATATAATTAAGTATGCTATAAATAAAAATAATTTCATTTTGTCACGTTAAAATTCAACAATTTGGTGTCAAAGCAGGTTAATCACGTGCCAAATTTTTGTTGGAGCTTTTAGTAGAGTCGTGCACAATCATAGAGGATTGTGAAGCTTATTAGAGATCGAGTTTGCTTGGATAACGTGGAGGTTTTTCCGAGTCACAATAACGGCAGACCTACAAGGAGTAGGAAAGAAGCTCAACAACAATAATTATAGCATGTGATCATTATATATACAACCTTACCTTCAAGGCCATTGAAATTGTGGGTGGCGAGGAGGTCACATCACCGCAAAATGCAGGCGCTTTGAAGAAATGGAAGATTAAAGCAGGCAAAGCTATTTATGTGAACAAGGTATCAGTGAAAGAGAATGAGAAGATAATTAGATCCTACTACTAATATTTCTAAGTTTAGAATGAGAAGATAATTATTATTCATGGCTTAAATCCCAGTTATAGAGGATTTATTACTGCCATGCATGGTTGGCCAACTCAACCTTCTCTGGTAGTGTTAGAAAATTAGTTTGCCGATCATGAAGCATTGGTAAAGCAAATATCTGAGGTCTCATTATAGAGTAATGAAGAGGCACTCTTTAGTGGTCAAAGAAAAGATCGACGTAATTGGAAACCTAGCAGAGGATCTAAAGAAAATGAATTTGAAAGAGAAGATTCTCGAGTAAGGGGAGCTTAAAGTATTTATAACAAGAAGGGACGTCAGTTCAAGGAAAATAAAAGGTGTAATGGTCCATGTTATGTATGCGGCAAAATGGGTCATTACGCGAGAGATTGCCGATATAAAAGGAAAACGATGGAAGGTAACGTTGCAATCTCAAATGATCAAGAGTCTAGTCCTAGTGAGGAGGAATGGGATGTTGAGGCTTCCTTTGCAATAATTGAGCTTGAGGAGGAACTTAGTGAAAGCCAAGTAGAGTTGGCGAATGGTTTCAATGAGCTTGAGGAGAAGCTCAAAGAAGGTCAAGACGAGTTGGCAAATTGTTCCAATGAGTTTGATGAGAAGCTCAACAGAAGCCAAACAGAGTTGGTAGATAGTTTCCATGAGCTTAAGGAGAAGCTCATATGAGTGCCAATGAAGATGGCATCGAGTTCTGTTGAAGAGTATGGGGATCAAAACTTGAGCAATGAAGGAGGAGTCGAGATTTACAGGGCACTACAAAGTCCATGGCAAGTTGGCATACATCATAAAGAATCAAAGAATATCAAGCAACCAAAACCCAGGTACGTCAATAGTGCATTAGTGGAATAAGATTATGTGAAAGAACCAGCGACGTATGAGGAGGCATCTTAGAGCCTCAAATTGGTAAAATCCATGGAAGAAGAAATTACAGCTCTTAAACAAAATCAAACTTATGAATTAGTGCCAAAGCCAAAGGATGTAAAACCCATATAATGTAAATGGGTTTACAAGTTAAAAATTCGTCCTAATGGAGCTATTAAGAGATACAAACCTTGGCTAGTAGATCGAGGATTCTCTTAACAATACGGATTGAACTATGATGCGAAATTTAGTCTAGTGGAAAAGTTAACAACTGTATGTGTCATACTAGCACTTGCAGCATGTAGAGGCTGGAGACCATGGTAGATGGACGTAAAGAATGCCTTTTTATATGGAGATTTAGATCGAGAGATATATATAGAGCAACCAAGAGGATTTGAAAGCAAAGAATTCTCAATTTATGTGTGCAAGCTAAGAAAGGCGCTTTATGAGTTAAAGCAAGCACTGCAAGCGTGGTATGGAAAAATTGCATAATTCTTAACAAGGAATGATTACATGGTAGCACCTATTGATTCAAGTCTGTTTGTCAAGAAAGACAATACAAGAATAACAATCATCTTAGTGTATGTTGATGATTTGATCATCACTGAAGACAATGAAGAAGAAATTCATCAAACAAAGGGGAATTTATCGGTCCATTTTTATATGAAAGAGCTTGGAGAGTTAAAACATTTTCTTGGGATAGAGGTGAATTAATGTGTAAGTTATAGTATTCGCAAGTGTGCGAATTACTTGTAGCAAGCAATAAGTAAATCTTCGACGTCGATCTCTTAAGGAATTACAGTGGTTAAAAATAATCTTTTTCTTAATCTCTTTAGAGTCCTAAAGTAACTAAAACACTAACTAATTAGAATTTTAGAACTACTAAAACTCTAAATAATTAAAATTCTATGGCTAATAAAACTTTAAATGAAGTTGGATACGAGAAAAAAATCAATAGTGGTAAACGAAGAAAGAAAACAATATTTCAAATCTAACTAACTCAAAAAGGATATCAATGGAGGATATATGAACGTTTAATTTGGTTGATCATACTTGCATCGAAATATTATGGTGAATTAACAAGAATTTTCTTATAAATAAAGTTTATCGGCTTTCCTTTTGTTTATGAAAATTTTTACGATTTGGTAATTTTCTTTGTTAATTAACTAATCAATATCATATGATCGAGTATATTAAATAGCAAACAAATTATCCACAAGAAAAAATAGGCCAATCAAACCAATGCCGTGACTAGGTCATCAATTTGAAGCTTTGATTAAGTTTTTCAAAATATAGTCAAGGTGGTGTTCCTAAAACCAAACTCTAAGATTCTTCAATCTAATCATGACTCTCAAATTAGCCCATAAAAATTCACAATTAAACATCTAAACATGTTCTTAATCAAAAGGTAATTTGCATTTATTTTTAAGCAATAAAAATATTCACTGTAACAAATCTATACAAACATAAAAACATAAACTAAACATCCATGATAAATTTACCCAATCATGTTTGAATTAATATTTATAGACAAATATAATTCAACATACATTCTAAAGAAGTAAGAAGAAAAGAAGAAAATTCTAAAACAACAAGAAACCTAGATCTAAATATCACAAATGGATTAGATGACGTTTCTTTCCCTAAAAGCTTGATCTTCTATCTTCAATGGCTTCTTGACTCCTTAGAATTGATTCTCTTACATCTTTAAATGTGAAAAAACTCCAAAAATCTAATTAAATCTCGTAATAATTTGCAAAATTGAGTTGTGTGTAAAATGGAGACTTAATGGGGTATTTATTTGTGTAAGGGTTACATAAAATTTGGGCTCCTAAAAACACACGCGCGCTAAATCACAACATTCTCCCCACCGCGGCACATAAATATTTCTGAAAATACTGTGAAACCTAAGAGGCTCACGCCGTGGCATAACTTTTCCCCTATAGCAGCGCGCTTTGTATTTTGTGTCCTTACAAGTACCCCTTACATACTGGTTGACTTATTATGTAAGGCTTAAATAATTTGACTCTTGTTCCGTCTTTGCATCTTTACATTATTCAACTCTTTTGAAGCTAAAAATACCTAAAATACGCTAAAACATACCTGTAATTTTGAATTGATAGATTTATGTAAATAATTAAATAAACTAGTTATAACAAATCTAATTTCATACAATTAAGCACAATAAATTACAAAATATTAAAGCTTTTCTTTTCAAGCACTCATCATAGATTACATAGATAAAGACTTATTCTTGTGCCAACACAAATACACAAAACATTTATTACATAAGTTTGGGATGTTGGAATGCAAGCCAATATCCACACTATTAGAAGCCAACATCAAGCTTTATGCACATGAGGGAATAGACTTAAAAGATGGGACTATGTACCGACAATTGGTTGGAAGTCTCATTTATCTAACGATAACGCGACCAGATATTTCTTATACAGTGGGCATGATAAGTCGCTATATGCAAAAACCACAGAAGACTCACTTAGAGGTGATTCGGCGGATACTAAAGTATTTTTAAGGTACCCTTGATTTTGGTCTCCTGTATAAAAAGAATGAAGAATGTAGGGTGATTGGTTATTGTGACGCAGACTATGCAGGAGATCATGACACGCGTCGATCAACCACTAGCTATGTTTTCAAGCTTGTTGGGGGAGCAATCTATTGGAGTATCAAGAGACAACCTACTGTGCCATTATCAACAACGGAAGCAGAATACAAAGCAGCAGCGGTGGCAGCTCAAGAATATATGTGGTTGATACAAGTCCTTAAAGACCTACACCATACAATCAATTATCTAGTACCTATGTATTGTGACAACTTATCGGCAATCCGTCAAACATAGAATCTAGTGTTTCATGCATGAACCAAGCATGTGGAGGTGCATTACCATTTTATTCGAGAAAAGGTTCTACAAGATGATATAGAGCTTAAACAAATAAGAAGAGTCAACCAAGTAGTAGACATATTTACAAAAGGACTTGGTTATGAAGTTTGAAGAGTTACGACAAAAACTTGGCATGATCAACAAAGGAGGAACAAGAGAGAGTCGTTGTAGAGGGAGAGGGTTAAAATAATTTTATTTCGTCACTTTAAAATTCAACATTTATAGATTATTGTATTTGTAGTCAGATGCTTATAGTAGCTATTTTAGTGATTGGAGTTTGGAAGGATACTGATCTGTGTATATTTTCAAGTCCAAGCCTGCAATGTAACTAGAGTCTAAAGCTCATTGGAGAAAGAAAAGAAACTAGGAAGGCTCCTGAATGAACTTATTAAATTAGTTTTTGAATTACTCGTGTCATTGAAATGTTAATTTTTGGTTAGATTATGAGTAATTTTAATTAGAAAAAATTTACAAAAAAATGGTGCGTAAAGGTTTGATATTTTGATTGCAAGCCTACACTAACAATATTGAATAGTGTTATAAAAATTAAGTTATTATATAATTTTGTTAATTATTAATTAAATATAAAATTGATTATTTGAAAAAATATGTAAAGAGATAAACTGGTACCATTTATAAAATAAACATCTTGTATGAAAATAATTTGGTATATTATTGAGGATGAATTGAATAGATGAATTCATTCCTTTATTTTTTATTTTTATTTTTTTGTTCAACAGAAAGAAAATTTCATTAAATCCAAAAAAATTGCAAACTAAAAACAAACATAGCTAAACACAGAAAAATTAGGTGAATACTAAAATAAAACTAACAGACTCCATCTTTAATAACCACCTATTATACAAGGAATTTAGTAACAAGATTTGTGGAAGAAATTTACAAAAGTCACAGTATAATTTAGCATGGTATAGAGCATTAGAAAACAATCTTCAAAAGCAACCAAACAGACGCACTAACAACAACAACAATAACAAAACTAACTTAGAAAGACAACCAGGAGAGAGAGGAAACGATTTTAAAACAACAAAAGGAATAGCAAGGAGTTAAACGATTTCAACCATGGAAAACAGAAGGATCACAATCTGGAATCACAAACACTACCGGTTATAAGCCCCAAATGGCGAAATATTTTTCCCTTTATTATATTAAACGCAAAACAAAACAGGAGCTAAAAACATTGTCAAAGAGAAGATTATTGGAAGCAAAAATTGATGGAGATGGACTAGATCTAGTGGTTTATGGAGGAAGGAAAAGCTGAAGAAAATGTAGATATGAAACCCTAGCAGAGGTATTCGAACTCTCATCTCACATTATTTATTGAAATAAGAAGCTTATCAAAGACAGTGTAGATACAGAGCTACTATACAAGACTTCCGTGAGCTCCTATATAGTAGGCAATGGATAATAAGGGATGGGAATTAAGTTCAAATCAGTTTTTCTTCTGACAGATGCCCCGAAAGCCTCGACCATATCTAGATCTTCTGGCTTCATGTCATATGCAAATTTCCAATCAAAATGGAAAAGCAATTTTGCTAGAGTTAGCTCAACAGTGGATATACCAAAGAAGATTCCAGGACAAATCCTTCTGCCTGCTCCAAAAGGAATGTATTGAAAATCTGCACCCTTGTAATCAATTGAACTGTCCATAAATCTTTCGGGCATAAAGCTCTCAGGATCATTCCAATACATTGGGTCTCTACCAATTGCCCATGCATTAACAATAACCTTGGTTTTGACAGGTATTTCATATCCATCAATAACACAACTCTGGCTTGACTCTCTTGGAAGTAATAAAGGAAGAGGAGGATGTAACCTCAGGGTCTCTTTTACAACTGCTTTTAGGTATTTTAGTTCATGAATGTTTTTTTCATCTACACTTGTTTTTTCCTTAAAGAGTTGTCTCACCTCAGTTTGTGCCTCTTTCATTACTCTTGGTTTCTTCAGCATTTCAGACATTGCCCATTCCACAACTGTTGATGATGTCTCACTTCCAGCGCTGAATACATCCTAAAAAGAGGATTCGCTTCCGATCAGATTTTCTTCTTAGATAGTTTCATTTTTAACCCCCTTCTAGGTGGTAAACATATAATTTTTTTTTATAACATATATGTTTACTGCATCTTCATAAACTCGCTAAACATATATTTTTTTAGGGGGTTTAGAAACGAAACCAGTCGAATGAGTTGGATATATATAAAACTAAAGAAAATGGAAATTGCTTACAAAGACTACTGCTTTGATGTTGCTTTCAGTTAGAGGATGATCAAGGTCAGCACTCTTCTGAAGCTCTAAGAGAACATCTATTAAATTTTCCTCTTTTTCTTCATGATTTGTTATCTTTCTCATCCTCCTCTCTCTATTATCATTTATGATACTTGAAAGAATGCTATCAACCTGTTCACTTACCTTCTCCACTTTATACTTCAATCCACTTACCATTTCAAGTACTTTAATTGAGGGGTACAGATCAGCAATCCAGAAGCCTCCAACTAGCTTTGTTATTTCCTTGACAGCTGATATGAATGCTTCTTGCCCTTTGGCTTTTTTACCAAAGGCTGCCCTTGCTGTTATACTATATGTCAATGCAAAAATTTTATCACTTAGATTGATAGGTGATCCTTCACTTGAATATATTTCTTTGATAAGATTTGAGACTTCCTCTTCTCTCAATGATCCAAATGACTGAACACGTTTTGGACTTAATAGTTCCATGGCGCAGATTTTTCTCAGATGTCTCCAATAACTCCCAAAAGGTGCAAAGGCTATATCTGTATATCCATAAGACAAGACTTCCAGGGCAATAAGAGGAGGCCTATTAGCAAAGATAATATCATGAGTTTTCATAACCTCTTTGTCAATTTCTGGTGAAGAAACAACTATGTGAGAAACTTCACCAAGTTGAAGGTGCATAAGGGGTCCATATTTTTTTGCCAGATTTCTTAGGGTCTGATGTGGTGGTAAGAAACTTACTAGATTGTGCAAGTTTCCTATAATTGGTAGTTTCAATGGTCCTGGAGGCATTTTTGGGTTCTTTGTTTTGGATCCCCATATCAGTTTGAAGACCATCAACACAAAGATCAAAATTGAGAAGATGGAGAAAAAATTAAGCTCCATGGTTGGGATGGATATTGGAGAAGTATAGAATATAATGGCTTTTATTTCCTAGAACAGTTAAAATAAGAGTCTATATAATGATATAATTTATTTTATATAAAAAAATTCATTTTTAATCTTTAAAAAAATATATTATTTTCCTTACAATATAAAAATATATATTTAATTTTTAAAAATTAAAATATAATAAGCGGGTCGTAGCATTCTACGAATTTTGCTGAGTACTACCTGTCTAACCACCGCTATTGTAGTAAAAAAGATTCCATTATTGGAAGAATAAATTGGGTTTTGGCTGCAATAAAAATATTTTAGTGAATAAAAAAAAATTTATCACGCTGTCCACCAGTTTTGACCTTTGACAAACAACCTGTACTGACATTATGGAAATTAATCAACATTTATTCTAACCATCCTTGCTTATGCACGTTATATTTTAATTTTTATATTTTTATATATTTTTTTTAATTTTAATATTAACACCTATAAATTTTGATGTATTTGATTAAGCTTCCTATTTACTTAATTGTTTAGTTATTAAATTTATTTTATACATGAATATTATTAATACTTATTAATTTATTATATTTTTGTTTAAGTTAATTATAATGTGTTAACTATATATTTTTTTGAGTACTTTGTGTATTTATTATAATATGACATAAAAAATTCAGTATTGAATTGAGTATAATCCACCATAACTCCTACTAGTTATACATTATATTATATCTTTGTTTTTTAATATTTTAATACAATTTTCTACGTTTTGTAAAAAAAAGAAAAAAATTTAGCTCTCTAAAAAACATTTTTGGCTCTTAGAAGGGCACATATCCCTCCTCACTTGATCCAAGATATAATTTTATAAGTAAAATTTTGAAAAAATTAGATCATATTTAACATGTTGTAGTGTCCCTTCTTAATTTAAATTTTAAGTTCATAATTAAGTATAAAATTTTTAAGCTCAAAATTTAAGTATAAAATTTTTAAGTTCAAATTTTGTTTGTATTATTGTTTTTATTAAAAACCTAAAAAAAAATTATAACAAACTCCACATTTGATACTTATTTGTTTAAAAAATTTAATTGTCAAGTTTTTAGCTTTAATATTCAATTTAAATTTTAGTTTATAAATTTTTTATACAAATTTTATATTATTAATTATTAATTAATGTTTCATATGAGTTTGAGAGCTAAATTCGCCGATATATATATATATATATAAGAGAGAGAGGGAGAGAGTATGGTTATTTCATAAATAAATAAAGAGCAATGCATTTTCAAACATACATTTAATCATTTTGGCCGCACTTCACTGTGTTAGACTTTTAGTTGAATTCTAAATTAACAAGGGGTCCATTTTTTAGTATTTAAATAAAATAATTTCAATTTTCAAAGAATAGAATAGTGCAGAACCAATTTGAATTTCAAAACTGACGAACAGAGGAAAGAAAAGGAGCAACACCGGCTCAATTCTTATTGCTTTAAAGAGAAATTTCTCTGAAAAGTGGTTCTCATATCTGGACTCTAGTAGCTGAAGGTGGTGTTGAGTGTTGACGCGTGCAAGCACAACGGACCAGCCAAAACTAGATAACTATAACCCACGTGACTCTCTCATGCAAACAAGCTAATTAAAACATAAATAAAAACAACGACAATCACTTAATCCAAATTACATAAACTAACCAACTACTAAGCTGGCTTATTCTCATAAACTAATTAACTACTAGGTGTCATCATGATGGATGCATCACAGAATAAGGCAGTGAATTCAAAAGTGTCATATCCGTCCACGTATTGATAATTATTGATATTATAGTTTATTAATATTATGTAGACTAATAATATTGCACCGTACATTTCAAATTTAAGAGATTTAGATGTTTTCATTCATAATTGTTGCATAATTTAGGGTTATTAGTATAAATTTTTTGATTGATGATGTCATAGTTGAGATGGCAGAAGATGATTACATACATAATTAATTAAGAATAATGTTATATATAAAATTAAAAATAAAAAATAAAAAAATTACCGTAAATTTAATAACTACTAATTTTTTTATAGTGGTCAACTGAAATACCGAAACATCATGCTGATGCAGCTGTAATATGAAGGTATGAAATATTGGAACTTTTTATTTCTTGCTTCACCTTTGTCCTCTAGGATTAAAGCTAGCAAGTCACGCAACAATTATCATTCATATGAGAAAAGAAAAACATTATTTCTCATGATAGCATGTACCAATACATCTTCTAAACAACTTTATTTTGAAGAAAAAAAAAAAAAACTTTGTTATAGGTTTAAACAATGAGCTGTAAGTTTGTAATGGCTGATTTGATAAACATTTCAATTTTCAATTTCTTATTTCTAATATATCATAAAAGACAGTTATCTTTTTACCAAGTACGTATTACTCAACAGATGAAGGATGAAAAACAAAGGGAATCAAGTTCAGATCATCCTTTCTTCTAACAGACACACCAAAGGCCTCACTCATATTAAAATCATCTTCATGTTTGACTCCATGTGGAAGTTTCCAATCAAAATGATAGAGAAACAAAGCAAGTGGAAATTCAACATTGACCAGACCAAAAGATATGCCTGGACACATTCTTCTTCCAGCACCAAATGGGATGTATTCAAAATTTGTGCCTTTGTAATCAATTGAGTTATCAATAAACCTTTCTGGGTAAAACTTCTCTGGTTCACTCCAACTTTGAGGATCTCTTCCAATAGCCCATGCATTAACAATTATATTTGACATCTCAGGTATTTCATAGCCATTAATCTCACACCTCTCTCTACACTGTCTTGGAAGTAACAGAGGAGATGGAGGGTGTAACCTTAGAGTCTCTTTAATTACTGCTTTCAAATATTTCATCTCATTAATTGATGTTTCATCAACACATCCTTTTCTTTTATACACTTCTCTTACCTCCTCCTTAGCCTTTTTCATTACCCTTGGATTTTTCACCATTTCTGACATTGCCCAATCTACAGTTGTTGCTGATGTCTCACTCCCAGCTGCAAAAATTTCCTGAATATCGTATATGTTAATAAATAAGTCCTGGCAATAATGAATTGTAGGACGTGTTTGCATTATGTTAAAAGTTGTTTAAAAAAAAATAGCACATTATTTATGTTTTTATCAGGAAGAACAAAATTTGCTTTATGAAGCCAGAAAGCACTTCTGTTTTTTTATCTGTTTGGTTTGGAAGTAATATTTGCAATCCAAAGCGCTTTTATAAGATCTCAAAAGCAGGTAAAAATGGACTCTTAGAATCTGTTTGTTTGTGTTTATGTTAAAAGTGATTTCAGACTGAGCCCTCCAAGCATGTCTAACCATTTTTTTCCTATTTGGTTTAGAAGTTTTTTTTTTTTTTTTTTTTTACGGTTAGAAGTGCTTTTACAGGGATTCAAAAGCGTAAACAGAGTGTTAGTCTCGTAGGAAGAAATTAACTTAGATTAGTCTCATAGCAATAAATTAACTTAGAAGTGAAAAACTAACCAAGATCACAGCTTTGATATTGTTAGTAGATAGAGAAAACTCAAGATCACCATCAAGTTCATGATAGTTTAGAAGACTATCTACCAAATCTTCATGAATTTTGTCTTTACCTCTCCTTGTTTTCCTAGCCTCTTTGTGTTCATTAATTATGTTATCCATAATCCTATCAGCCTTTCGTCTTAACTTCTCAAGTCTAAGCCTGTACCAACTAATATAACTAAACAAAGTGACAGAAGGAAACACATCTGCAATATTAAAACCTCCAGCTTCAACTATAATTCCCTTCACAACTTCTATGAACTTCTCTTTATTAGAGTAAATTAATATAATTGTAAGGGTATTTTGGTCTTTTCCTTTGTTTCTTTCTTTTGCCTATAAAAGGCTAGCTCTTGTAACTTAAGCACATATAATTTCTCACAATACAAACCCTAGCCTCCCTTCTTCTTCTTCTTTCTTTTCCTTCTTCTTCTCTTGTTTTCCTTCCTTAATGTTAGCATAGATTAATTATCATGGTATCAGAGCTTAGATTATTGAAGGTATTGTAAATCCAGGCCCAGTTTCTTCTTTCTTTTCCTTCTGGAATAGGTATTTTTCCTCACATCAAGTAGGTATTTCTCTTCTGATTCTGATCATTTTTGGATATTTGTCGAATTGAAATTTTGTCTGTTTTGGAAATCTGGAAGTATTGTTTCTCACATCAAATAGGTACTTCTATTCTGATTCTGATAAGTTTGGATATTTGTTGGAACTGCAATATTGTCTGGTTTGAAAATCTGGAAGTTTTGTTTTGTCTTTTGCAATGGCTGCTAGTAATAAGGATGATTCATTACAATCAGTTAGTGTGAGGTTAGATGGAAAGAATTATTCGTATTGGAGTTATGTAATGAAAAATTTTCTGAAAGGCAAAAAGATGTGGGGTTATATATCTGGAATTGTCATTAAACCTACAACGGAGAAGACTGATTATGCAACTTTGCTAGATACTTGGGAAGTAGATAATTCAAAAATTATCACTTGGATAAATAATTCTGTTGAACACTCAATAGGCACTCAATTAACAAAGTATGAAACAGCAAAGGAAGTTTGGGAACATCTTGCAAGATTGTATACACAGTCAAATTTTGCAAAACAATATCAGTTAGAATCAGATATTCGAGCTGTTGAGCAGAAAAATATGAGTATTCAAGAGTTCTATGCAGTAATGACAGATCTTTGGGATCAATTGGCTCTAACAGAATCAGCAGAACTACGAGCTTGTGCACCTTATATTGCTCGTAGAGAGGAACAACGCCTGGTTCAATTTTTAATGGCACTACGTGATGATTTTGAGGGCCTTCGTGGCTCCATACTGCATCGTAGTCCACTTCCTTTAGTTGATTCGGTGGTAAGTGAGCTTTTGGCTGATGAAATACGCCTTAAGTCTCAAGCAGGAAAAGGAATTCTTCAAACACCTAATCCATCTGTCTTTGCAACTTCTTTTCGACCTCCTGCTCAATATGGAAATAGACCTTATGTAAGGGTTGGGATTGATACTTGCAGTTTTTGTAAAGAAAAAGGTCATTGGAAAACTCAGTGTCCAAAATTGACTCGGACATCACATCAGTTCCAACCAAAGCAACAATTCAGGCCTCCACAGTTCAGCAACCAGTCACAACCACGTCCATTTCGCCCATCACAATATAACACTGCAGCAATTGTTCCTCCATCGACATCATCTGATTTGGGCACCTCATCCTCCAATTCTACCTTGGTTGCCCTCACCGAACAGTTTCAAAAGTTTCTTGAATCACAACCACATGCCATGTCTGCCTCTTCTACAATAGGTCAGTCCCTTTCTAGCTCCTCAGGTATGTCATCTTCAACTTGGGTTTTAGATTCTGGAGCTTCCCACCATATGTCTCCTGAGTCAAAATCTTTTGTTTCTTTATGTCCTACATCATCTGTGCCTGTCATGACTGCTGATGGTACTCCTATGCCATTAGAAGGTGTTGGGTCTGTTGTCAATTCTCATTTGTCTCTTCATAATGTTTACTATATTCCTAAGCTTTCACTAAACCTTGCATCTGTTAGTCAATTGTGTGATTCTGGTTGCTCAGTGTCTTTTTCTTCTACTTCTTGTCATGTGCAGGATCTACAATCCCAGAAGCTGATTGGGACAGGCCGTAGGCAAGGGGGATTATATGTTTTGGACGAGCTGAGATTACCAGTATTTGCAGCTCCTAGTGTTGATCTTTCATCTTTTCGATTGTGTCCTTCGTCTTCTAGTTTTTATTTATGGCATTCACGTCTTGGTCATGTTTCAGCTTCTCGTTTACGATTTTTAGCTTCTAATGGAACCTTAGGAAATTTGCAAGCTCATGATATCTCTGATTGTAGTGGTTGTAAACTTGCAAAATTTTCTGCATTACCTTTTAATAGAAGTACTTCTTATTCTGTTGCACCTTTTGATTTAGTTCATTCTGATGTGTGGGGACCTTCTCCTGTTATTTCCAAAGGAGGGTCTCGCTATTATGTCTCTTTTATTGATGATCACACTCGTTTTTGTTGGGTATATCTTATGAAACGTCGTTCTGATTTCTTTGATATTTATAATAACTTTAGAGCCCTAGTAAGAACTCAACATTCTGCTGTAATTAAGTGTTTTAGATGTGATCTAGGTGGTGAATATACTTCCAATAAATTTTGTGATTTGCTTGCTTTAGATGGAACTACTCACCAAACTTCTTGTACTGACACTCCTGAGCAAAATGGTGTTGCTGAAAGGAAACATAGGCACATTGTTGAAACTGCTCGTTCTCTTTTGTTGTCATCCTTTGTTCCTAGTGAGTTTTGGGGAGAAGCAGTTCTTACTGCGGTGAACTTAATCAATAAGATTCCATCATCCATCACTTCAGGTTTGTCTCCTTTTGAAAAACTATATGGACATCCTCCTGACTATTCTTCATTGAGAGTTTTTGGTTCTACTTGTTTTGTTCTTCGTCCTCATGTAGAACGTACAAAATTATCGTCCCGTTCTGCCATTTGTGTTTTTCTTGGTTATGGTGAAGGACAAAAGGGATATCGTTGTTTTGATCCAACTTCACAAAAACTATATGTCTCTCGTCATGTTATCTTTCTTGAGCATATACCTTTCTTTTCTATTCCTAGTTCAGTTCACGACTTCACCAAGTCAGATCTTAGTCATATTGATCCTTTCTCTGATTTTACTGATAGTTTTTCTCCACAGGTTCCTCCAACTACTAATCCTGACTCATCTACTGATCCTATAGTCCCTTTTCCTCTTCAATATTCTCGCAGGATTCGTACTGTTACACCTGAAGATACTGGTACAACACAGCTTGATACTTCTGATATTTCCCCTCTCCCTACAGTTGCCCAAGCTCCTCCTGGAATTGTGGATCCTCCTCGTTATCCTCAGCGCACTCGTAAGTCTACTCAACTACCTGATTTTGTTTACTCGTCTTATTCCACTTCTTTCACTTCATTTTTAGCATCTATTCATTGTCTTTCTGAGCCCTTATCCTATAAAGAGGCAGTTCTTGATCCCCTATGGCAGCAATCTATGACTGAGGAACTTACTGCTTTGCATCAAACAAATACATGGGTCTTAGTACCTTTACCACCAGGTAAAAGAGCTATTGGTTCCCGTTGGATATATAAAATTAAGCTTCATTCTGATGGATCTATTGAAAGGTATAAATCCCGGGTAGTTGCAAAGGGATACTCTCAAATGAATGGTATTGATTATGAAGAGACTTTTGCTCCTGTTGCAAAAATGACTACAGTTCGCACACTTATTGCAGTTGCTTCTACTCATGGATGGTGTATATCTCAGATGGATGTTAAAAATGCTTTCTTGAATGGTGATTTGCATGAGGAAGTTTACATGGTTCCCCCGCCTGGTGTACCACATAATCATGGAGAAGTTTGTAAGCTTCAAAAAGCCTTATATGGTCTAAAACAAGCACCTCGAGCATGGTTTGAGAAATTCTCTACTGTTATTACTTCTTTTGGGTTTTCTTCCAGCAATCATGATTCTGCTCTCTTTGTTAAGCATGCCACTACAGGTCGTATTTTGCTCTCTTTATATGTTGATGATATGATTATTACTGGTGATGATGTTGATGGAATTGCAGTGCTAAAGTCAGAATTAGCCCGTCAGTTTAAAATGAAAGATTTGGGTTCTCTACGGTATTTTTTGGGTATTGAAGTTGCATTCTCTCCAAAAGGTTATCTTCTCTCTCAATCTAAGTATACTGCTGACATTCTTGAGCGTGCTCGTCTTACTGATAGTAAAATTGTTGATACCCCTTGTGAGCACAATGTTCAATATTCTCCTTCGGATGGCACTCCTTTGCAAGATCCTACCTTATATCGAACTATTGTTGGAAGCTTGGTCTACCTCACTATTACTCGTCCAGACATTGCTTATGCTGTTCATATTGTTAGTCAGTTTGTTGCTTCTCCTACTACCATTCATTGGGCAGCCGTTCTACGTATTTTGCGGTATCTTCGTGGCACAATTTTTCAGAGTCTCTTATTTCCATCCACATCTTCCTTAGAGCTGCGTGCATATTCTGATGCTAATTATGGCCGTGATCTCACAGATCGCAAGTCTATCACTGGTTTCTGCATCTTTTTGGGTGATTCTCTTATCTCTTGGAAAAGCAAGAAGCAAACTGTTGTTTCTCAATCTTCTACTGAAGCAGAGTATCGTGCAATGGCATCTACTACCAAAGAGATTGTTTGGTTACGTTGGCTACTAGCAGATATGGGTGTTTCTCTCTCTCATCCCACACCTATGTATTGTGACAACCAGAGTGCTATCCAGATTACTCACAACTCCGTTTTTCATGAACGCACCAAGCATATCGAGATCGATTGTCATTTTACTCGTCAACACCTCAAACAAGGCACCATCATCTTGCCTTTTGTTCCTTCTTCTTTACAGATTGCAGACTTCTTTACTAAGTCACATCCTACTTCACGTTTTCGTTTTCTAGTTGGCAAACTCTCGATGCTTCTTGCAGCTGCATCGTGAGTTTGAGGGGGGTATTAGAGTAAATTAATATAATTGTAAGGGTATTTTGGTCTTTTCCTTTGTTTCTTTCTTTTGCCTATAAAAGGCTAGCTCTTGTAACTTAAGCACATATAATTTCTCACAATACAAACCCTAGCCTCCCTTCTTCTTCTTCTTTCTTTTCCTTCTTCTTCTCTTGTTTTCCTTCCTTAATGTTAGCATAGATTAATTATCACTCTTGATCTTTATATTTCTTACCAAAAGCTGCCCGAGACGTAATGCTATATGTTGATGAGTAAATTTTCTCAGTTAAATTGATAGAAGATCCAATATTGGAAGCAATCAATTTAATTAGATTGAACAATTCTTCTTCTCTAACAGATTGAAAGGACTGAACTCTCTTTATGCTCAAAAGCTCTTGCAAGTAAATTTTTCTAAGTTGTCTCCAATATTCGCCATAAGGAGAAGCTGAAGTGTTGGAAGAATCATAAGCCAAAATCTTTGAACCAATAGTGTGAGGCCTAGACGCAAAGTTAATATCATAAGTTTTCATGACTTGTTTGGCAAACTCTGGTGATGAAACCACCATGGTTGAAACTTGTCCTATTTTTAGGTGCATTAAAGGTCCATATTTGTTGGCTAAGTTTCTTAGTGTGTGATGGGGTAGAGAGCCTAATAATTGATGCAAATTTCCTATAATGGGTAGTTTCCATGGACTTGGGGGTAGTTTTGAAACTAAGTTGTTGGGTTTCTTTGATCTTTTCAATGTTTTGAGAACCATAAACATGAATAGAGAGAAGGTTAGAAGGATTTGAAAAAAGGCAAGTTGAAGCTCCATCAAGAAAAAGAAAAGGCAGAGGAATGGAGATCAGATAGAAGTCTTTGTTTGGTTAGCTATGAAGCTGAGTAATTCTTTACACATGACTGCATACATATTTACTTATCCTCTACGCAGTTTGGGCTTTGAAAAGGAAAGATACAAAATACTCTTATTTTTTAATGATCAGACAACTGTAAACTCAATAAGGTAAAGTATTAAATATCCAAATCTATAATGCAAATAGAGAATATTACCTTCAAGAGTTCTTTCATTTTTAACACTCATTATGTTTAAATGTATTTTCTTTCATTTTTAACACTCATATGTTTAAATATATTTAGAAATATTTTCTTTGCATGAAAAACATAAAAGTTATCAGTAACTTTGACAATGGATGGCGCCACTAGAATACTAACAAATCATATTATACCTTTAAAAAAGATTTTTAACTATGTATAGTCTTAAAAATATTAAAAATATGTGTTCAAATGAGTTTTAATTTTAAATATAAATTAACTACAAGTCAAAAATAAAATAAAAATAGTATAAAAAAGAATAAAAAGGAAAATTACTCTTCAAAATACTCTACTCACACTTATGAATAATAATGATAATAATCTTTCTTAAGAGTTAATAATTTTATAATAAAATGTTGATAATCAATTGACAAAAATATTCATAATTCACTTTGTGGATTAGCAGTTGACTCACTATTTTGGTTTTAAATTACTTAATCAAACGTATTATTTAATTTATAATAAAAAACAACAACAACATTTTATATAAAAAATGTATTAAAAAAAATGAAACAAAGAGAAAAATGCTAAACCACTAAATTTGAATTATACTCAAACATTAGAGATATACACTACAAGATACTCAATCTTATTTAATCCACTTTTTTTTTTTTTAACTCATTTGTCATTTAATCAATATTTATTACCAAACATCTACCTCTAGGGTAATAGGCCTACCTTTAATTTATTATTAAAAATTTATGCATTGAGCTACTAAGTTATTAGCATAATAGAGGCTTGTAAGGATAACTTTCTTAGTAATTCAAGTTATTGGTATAAAAATAAAAAATAAATAAAAATCCAAGTTATTGCCTTTCCAATGTTTCCATAGGCCCAAAGGCAATTGACATCATATCCTATCCCTTGTATTAATTTGCAACTTTTTGTCCAGTTATTGATGCGATCTTCACACACCCCTCAAAATCCACCGACGTCACTTTTGTTAAAAATAACTTTTTTTATAATCTTATTATAATTTATATGATATAATTTAAATAACAAAAAATTTTATAATTACTTTAGCACATATTTTAAATTTTATATTTAATCAATAATTAATATATTATATATGATAACTTCATGTATATAATAATACTACTATGTTAAATCTTAGTTACTTACCACATAATCGCATACAGCTTACAAAGGGTGCATGTTGTAGGTCTGATCTAACTATAAATTCATGCATTTTACTGACTTCTTGTACAAAATAAAGTCATATTATTAAGTAAATTTTTTTTTTTTTAAAATCGCTATAAAGAAATTCTGATATATAACTAAGTTATTTATTTATTATCATCTTGGACTATATTATTCATTAACTCAAGACAATTTATGTGTGGTTTCATGACTATGAGATTGAGCGGCAAACTATGACCAACCAATCAAAGGATGTTCATTTTTTTGACAGCAACTTCTGTAGGCATCTTAAAGTAATATATTTACTAATTAACAGAGAACTTAAGTTCTCCCTTTAACATGAATAATTTGCTGCAACAAAGAGCACTAATCAGTTACTATCATTTACAAGTCTCCCTGTTAGCTAATAAGAGAGCCTCGATTCTCATTTATAATACAAACAAGGAGCTCTGAACAGCCAAAATAAAATTAAAGTTAAAAAAATTGAAAGCATTTATTCAAATTACATAGTTAGACCACTCAAATATGTGTGAAGTATGATTCATAGTAAAACTGGGAATCTTGTCAAGCTTAATTGGATTTTCCTTCCCTCAGTCAATCTAGTTGGGTTCCCAACTGCATTAGTTCTTGGTAGAACATCTTTAATAATAACTCAACCAGCTCCAATTTTAACACGATCACCGATCTTAATATTCCTCAAAATACAAGTAATAATCAGCACTCCATTACCAATCTTTGGGTGTCTATCCAAACCGGTTTTACCAGTCCCTCCCAAAGTCACATTGTGCAAAATTGACACATTGTTTCCGATCACAGCAGTCACCCCAATTACATTACCAGTAGCATGATCGAGCAAAATCCCACGTCCAATCTTTGCTCCAGGATGAATATCAACGACAAATACCTTTAATACTCTGTTTTGAATCAATAAAGCTGACACCTTTTTACCCTATGACCATAACTTGTGTGCAACTCTATGAGCTTGACATGCAAGAAAACCTTTGACATTTAAGAGACAGTGAACCTACCTTATGCAAGCTAGATCTCTCTCTTTAATTGCACTTAGATCATATTTGATATCTCTCATGATTTCTTTATCCTCTGCTAGCACCCCCACGAAAATATCATAAAGGGTACTACTAGGAAGACTTAATGGCTTTTGATCGAGAGATGATTGGCTAATGCGCTTGCTAAAGATTTTTGAGACAAAATTGAAGTGAAATAATAGTTGGACAAGATGGGTTCTAGTTCGATATCTAACCTAGCTTCATTTTCATTTTCAGACATGGATCAATTTTGACATCATCTTGATCATACTCCACAACTGTGCGCATTTGCGTGGTATTCGTTCGATTTTGACAAATGGGTATGCAGTAAAGTTGACTAAGGTAGTGTTTTTTATTTATTTATTGAAAGTTGACTATGGTAGCTGGGTTGATAGCCAATTTGAACTTTTTGTCAGCGTTATGAGACCTGTTTGGATCGAGAGAAAGTGGATTGCGCTCGGATGTACCATTTCTACAAATGTCAATACGAGCGGCCATGGGATTATAGAGTTTTTGCTGGTTGAAAAGCAAGGAAATGGGTGATCCAGTTAGGGAATTTCTGTTGACAGATAAATAGGATGAGATACGATTAAAGGAAGACGGTAATACATAGAAACTATTAGATAGAGATGGAGTTCTGAAAAGAAGTTTCATGGAAAAAAAAGTTGTGTTGAGAAATATGAAAGAACAAAAAAAAAAAGACACATAAAGAAGAGAGAGAAATGAAAGTGGATAAAATTGTTGATGTTCCGTGGTAGAGGGGAAAAAATAATTATACAAGGAAGGTGCATAAATATTTCATATGTTTTAATAATTAAAAAAAATATATTATTAATATTTAAAAAAAAAATGAGACCCTTCATATAATATATCAATATAATAAAATTAATGAAAATTTTCCATATGTTATCCATAAATCTAATTGATATAAAAGTTTATCGGTAGAACACGTGAATTATTAATAAATATTTATTTTGATATAGAAGTTAAATAATTCATTATTAAAATTAAAAAAAAAAACGTTTTATATGTTTACTATCATTACTACAAAATAGGACTTTAGGGACGGTTATTAACCTTCCCGAAAGACATTTAGGAACGGTTCTTTTTTTAGACGTAACCGTCCCGTATGTGGGCGTCCCAAAAAGTCATACTTTTAGGGACGGTTAAAAGTAGAATGTAACCGTCCCTAAAACCCAAACAACCGTCCCTAAAAGTCTTTTGGGACGGTTAAATTTCTACTTTTAGAGACGGTTAATAACCGTCCCTAATTGTATACCAGTAACCGTCCCTAAAACATTTGCTTGTAATCTTTAGGGACGGTTAATAACCGTCCCTAAATGTGTTTTTTTTTTTTTTTTTTTTTAAATTTCAATATATTATTGTTTTCATTGAAACATTTACCATGCACAGTCCTGTAAAATTATGAAATACTCAATATATATATATATATATATATATATATATATATATTCAAAATCACCAATAACAATATCATTGTTTAAGTAATATTATCAATTAATTACTATTTAGTCTAATTCTACATAAAATATTAATAACCGTCCTAAATTATATATCAGTAATCTCAAGTTCTTATTCTGTTAATGATATTTTCAGCAATAAAGTCTTCTCCTTCAACAATAGTGCTCCCACAACCAAACGTCCCAGTACCAATTATACGAGAAGCCTGCAAAACAAAATCAATTATCAGCAACATAACTATACCTCTAAGAGTAAAAAATGTGTGAAAGGACTTGTTTATATTAGAAATAACAATATAATTAACAATATGCTGGAGACATTTCTAAAACTAACAATGGATGAAAAAAGCAGATGAACATTATAATTAATATACTTAGATGATGGACTTTCAATCCAATGAATTTGAGAAAATAGCCATTAACCTACTTTTCAGGTGATTTTCGCTCACTGACTTTAGGGCTTCTATCTTTTGGTATTCTACTAGCTTGACTAGAAGATGCAGAATCAGTATCCAATGCAGTTGGCCTAAGTTTCCGTGCAGCTCTAGGAGAGACCTTATGAGGTACTTCAGATGTACCAATTCTAACATAAAATGGAAAGAATAATCAGAGTAAGGTTCACAAATGAAGGCTGAAGCTAAATGAAACAGAGAAGTTTCAGCATCTGCAAAGAAATTGCAGAACTAAATACTATAGCCATCTATTTTCAGCAAAAAATGACAAGTATGTATGGACCGTTACCGCAGAAAATGTATAATCTTTTTTGTGGTTATATTATCATGATGGTCTTAAAAACCTAACCGCCAAAACCAAGCAACATTAAAATGTCTATATAAAGAGGGGAAAGCAATTTTAAAAAGGGAATTCAAAGTCACCTTGCTTTTGGGTTTGGGATCTGCATAATTTCACCGTCTTTCTAGGCACAAAGCAAAAATGGATTTAACCTAAACTTCACTGCTTAAATGCTCTGTGACCCACAAGTCCTGAACGTTTCAGAAAAAGATCACAAGATGGGTCAGGGGAATCCAATATAAAACATGAAATAAATGTTTTCATGGAGGGCATGTGCTCCTTATCATCACATATGAGTGAAGCTTTCAAGGCAGAAGATTTCTTGCCATGAATTGGATGATTTATTCAACTTGAAAAGAAGATAAAAGTTAAAGAAGAACATGGAAAATCATTTAATGCTTGCTAGTTACTTTCAAACTTTCTACCATGTTTCCTTAAAGGATATACATAGAACAGATTTTTCAACTTTTTTTTTTCCAAAATATGAGATGAATATGGCAGCAAGCTAGGCTAATGGTTACCAATTTGACCAAAAACATTCCTTTGCAAGCAGAAAGTCATAGTTCTGGTTCAAAGCCAGCAGCTTCTTTCAAGGTCTACTTATAAAATTTCATTCGTGCACTAACTACTACTAATCCCCTGAAAATTCTCAAAGCACATATGGCTTATAACACCGTGACTAATCGTCTAGGTCACAGAAACACCATAAAAAACAAGCATAACAGTGCCATTAAAACAGTAAATCAGCAGTTTTTTGGGTTCTAATAGAGTAATAGTCATTCGTTAGTAGAACACAAATCAAATTTATAGGAAGAGTATTTGAATTAAACATAAACATGCCCTTTAATTTTGAAATCCCTTAGCTGCATATTTTTAAAGAAACTCCAGTGGATCATAAGCTTAAGCTCAATCACTAAAAAATATACATGGATAAGTAAAACGAAGAACATTTTTTTTTAAAAAAAAGAAGCAAGCTTTAATCACAAGAGAACTAATTAACTAACCTCCCAAACAAGCATAGCGTCTTGATTGGTGCCTTTCTTACCCTGCTGAGTATACAAGCAGGCGACTTCGCTAGAACCATTGCTATACATACTCCCAGGGATCTTAATCTCACCATAAATAATTACCTGCATACTCTGGAGCCATAGTCCACGGAAACTGTGAATAAAAAAAGAAAAATAAATGCAGTTGATAGAAAAATAAGAGGAAGAAAATGGTTTATTAGAGAGCATATTTGGATGCAATACTCAAATAAGCATGACCTGTCTCTCGAGCCTGAACGAGAAGCTGGAGTCACATGGAGCGGAGTTGGGCTGGCATCACACGGAGTTGGAGGAGTCTGAACCTCCCAGCGTTGTGGCTGGGCTGCTAAAGTTACCGCTGCTGGAGGTAGCTGCAGAAGACGCTAATGGAGGAGTAAGGCACGACGCTAGTCAAAGCAGGGGCAGCTGGATCTACCGTAGCGGGGAGTGGCGCCGGAGAGAGGATCAAGCGGCCGTCGAAGAAAAAATGGATCGCACGAGTAGATTAATTTGTGTCTTTTTACTTTCTAGGTTTGATTGAAGCAAATGGCAAAACGCAGGCGTTGTATTATTATGCAAGAGGTTTTTAGGGACGGTTAATAACCGTCCCAAAATATCTTACATTTTGGGACGGTTAATAACCGTCCCTAAAACTGTTTCCGAAAAATAACGCTTCAACCGTCCCTAAAACACCTATTTAGGGACGGTTGACCGATTTTTTGCAATTTAGAACCGTCCCTGAAGCCCATTATTGTTGTAGTGTATTTTGCATCAATATACTGGATTAATATGTGAGATAATGGTAAAGTGATTGTGAAATTATTTTAATAAAAATTAATTAAATTATGTCGTATAAATTATATATATATTAAGTTATGATAAAAAATAAAAAAAATTATAAAACTAACAATTTTAAAATATATATCAATAAAATAGCATTTTTAGTACTAATTTATAGTATTGTTAATTAAAAATAATTGTACTTTTTTTGTATTATGAGTTTTATAAATATTATTTTAGGTAATTTTTTAAATTATTTTTATTATGTATAATATAGAGAATTTTTAATTTATTATTATACATGATGTAATTACTTTTAAATAAAAAATTAATATTAGTATATTTTCTTAAAATTATGGCGTAAATCACATGGATAATGAGCCTAACTCGTGTAATTACTAACAGTCTTAAATTGTAGTGCTTTTTGGGTAGGTTCCATTACAATAACATCTAATATCATCTTTTACTAAATATTTGGTTGTTACTTTTCAAAAACAATCTAGGACCGTCTCCAAGATCATTAAATTAAATAAAAGAAATCAGTTTTTTTTTTTTTTAAGTTTTTAACGTTTTTTTTTATTAATAAATATAAAATATACTTATACATTTGGATAATAAAATTTAAACTTTGATTCTTAGTAAAAGAATTAAAAATCTTACCATTTGAATTATAAAAAATGCCTAAAATAATATTTTAAAATTAAGTAATAAAATAAGTCATATGTTATTCCATTTAATAATAAGGTAGTTAAAAAACTATTAATTATTGTTGGAGTATGTAGTAAATAATGATATAGTATTTTATATAAATAAAATATATAATTAATATAATTATTTGGTTTTAAGTGGGAGTATTAAGAGTTTTGGCACTTGAATTATAAATGTTTTTTAAAATAATATTTTAAAATTAAGTAGTGAAATAAGTCAGATGTTATTAAGATAGTTAAAAAATTATTAATTATTGTTAGAATATGTAATGTAGTTAAAAAATTATTAATTATTGTTAGAATATGTAATAAACAATGATATAGTATTTTAGATAAGTAAAATATATAATTAATATAATTATTTAAAAAAAAAATATAATTATTCTGATATTTTAATTAAAGAATAAGCATATTATAATTTACAAGAAGTATTACTGCATCACTTTACTTATCCAAAGCGTAATAAATTTATAAGATAATCAAGAATGGTTGACTATCAAGTTGACTAAATATTAAACAACAAATTAAGAAATTTATAACAACTTGGCCCATATTTAATGCTGCAGTTCAAAGCTGAATATTGCTACAGTTTTCTTTGATTTTTGTAGGGTTTTTTTTCCTCAATAACTTAACTACAGTTTGAACCTATGACTCGAAATTGATGAAAGCGTGCTAAAAATCTTGAATGGAAATAATTTGGAATATAATTGTGGATGACGTTTACTTACCCTTTTTTTTTTAAATCGAAATAAGCATGAAATATATCTCGTGTAAGTGAAGAATCAAAACTACATCATTATGAAAATTTTCATTTTGGCCTCAAATTATCTGAATCTCTGTATTAGCTTGTAAGTAGTCCTAACTGTATTCATTTTAGACTTACACAGGTAAAATTATCACTTTTTATATTTTTGTTGTTTATTATTGATCGACAAAGTACATTTTATTTCGAATAAACTACTTAGCTACTTTGAAGGTTAAACTTTTGAAGAGTAAATATTTCATAATACTTATACACTATATAAAGAAAAAAAAAAGACAAGTGTTCTAAATAAAATTGTATATAATAAAATATGTTAAAAATATAAAGTGATAGGCTTGACAAAAGATAAAGATCTACACTTTGAGGGGATGTTAGAAGTATTGTCTTATATTGTTTAAGCATAATACTAATGTAACATTTATAAATAATCATAAAATTTGATTATTTAAAAGTTAACTTTTTAAGGAACAAATATCTCATGTTATTTATATACTGTAAAATTTACAAAGTAGCATGGGGTAATGTAGATGCAATGTCTTGCACAAAGAGCTCGGTCAAAGGTTATGTATGATAATATGTTATTTCAAATTCGTTTTAAATTTTATATGTCCTAATTTGAGTTACTAACTAAAGAGAAGACTTATGAATTCCTTGTGTTGATTTCTATTAGTGCCTTTTACATGCCTAATCTCATACTTGGCAAGAAACAATTCTTTGCAATTCAAAATTAACAAGCACAAATAGTTATTATTTCCAGCAATGCATTTACTGCCTCAAAATTTTTTAAGACATATATGGTATAAGCTAATAAGAAGTTTATTAAAGACAATATAGATGCAGAGCTACTATGTAATGTTAATTAATAATAATGAAAATGTCATCTTCTATTTGTGGAGAGAATGAGAGGAATAAAAATAAAAAAAAAGAAAATGCCATAGAGTAAAATGAGGAGAAAGAAAAGAAATTTTTTTTTTCCTTAACTCATGGAATGAGTTTATAATATTAGTAAAAAAATTAGTTTAAAAAGATTTCTGATGAGATGAATAAAAATGTGAAGAGAAGATGGGAATAGGAGAGAAAAAGAGGAAGAGAAGAAAGAGGAATAGGAAGAGAGAGAGAGAGAAAAGAAAATAAGAAAAAGAAAAAAGAAAAGAAAATTGTAAAGTTTATTTTTTAAAGAGCTTCAAGGTCCTTTTCTATATTGAAATAATCATAGTTAAATTTGTTTATTATTTTATTTATATTTATTTCATATTATCATAATTTGGTTGCTTTGAAAATTATCATTTTCTTAACAACTGGTATCAGAGTCTTGCCCAAATATTACGATCTAAAGGCAACCATATTTAAGTGAGAGTAATGACTGCAGATGAAGGATAAGTGAAATTTGAAAAGTTCGACGGTGTAGACTTTGGATTCTGAAAAATACAAATAAAAGACTATTTGTATCAAAAAAAATTATATCAACCTCTCTCGGGAGAAAGGCCAAAGGAAATGAAAGATGAAGAATGGGCTATTCTCGATAGGCAAGGCCTTGCAGTTATTCGATTGGCAGCTCTTTTTAGTATGTATGAGAAGTCATTAGTCTCAAATAAGGCACATCTTATGAGGCAATTGTTCAATTTGTGAAAGATGAAAGGTGCATCGATGGCTTAACATCTAAATGAACTCAATACAATCACAACCCAATTGAGTTCAATGAAAATTGATTTCGATTAGGAGGTTTGAGTATTGATTCTTTTATCATCTCTTCCAGATAGTTGGAATGCTACAGTTACAGTAGTGAGTAGCTTGTTAGGAAGTTTGATGTATGCAATGATCTGTATGAGACTAGACATTGGCCATGCAGTGGGAGCTGTTAGCAGATTCATGTCAAATCCAAAAAAGACTCACTAAAAAGTAGTAAAGTGGATCTTGAGGTATCTGCAAGGCACCACAGAGAAGTGCTTGTACTTTTCTAAAGGAGAGTAGGTACAAGGGTACATAGATACAGACTTTGCAAGGAAAATTGATCATTGAAAAAGCACAATTGGTTATGTGTTTACTGTAGGTACTACAGCTATTAGTTGGATGTCAAAAATACAAAAGATTATTGCATTATCCACTATAGAGGTTGAGTATGTAGCAGTGCTAGAAGCCAATAGAAGGAAAAAGAAAAAAACAAGAGGAAAAGAAGAAAAAGGAAAAGAAAGAGAGAGAGAAAAGAAAATAAGAACAAGAAAGAAGAAAAGAGAAAAGAAAAGAAAATTGTAATACTTTTTTAAAGAACTTCAAGTTCCTTTCAAGTTTCTTTATTATTTATTTATATTTATTGCATGTTCTCATAATTTGGTAAACATATAAGACTTCCTTGGGCTCTTATATAATAGGCTGTGCATAATAAGGGATGGGAATTAAGTTCAAATCAGTTTTTCTTGTTACAGATGCCCCGAAAGCCTCGGCCATATCTAGATCTTCTGGCTTCATGTCATATGCAAATTTCCAATCAAAATGGAAGAGCAAATTTGCAAGAGTTAGCTCAACAACGGATATACCAAAGAAGATTCCTAGACAAATCCTTTTCCCAGCACCAAAAGGAATGTATTGAAAATGTGCACCATTGTAATCAATTGAACTGTCCATAAATCTTTCAGGCATAAACCTCTCAGGATCATTCCAATACATTGGGTCTCTCCCAATGGCCCATGCATTGACAATAACCTTGGTTTTGACAGGTATCTCATATCCATCAATAACACAACTCTGGCTTGACTCTCTTGGAAGTAATAAAGGAAGAGGAGGATGTAGCCTCATGGTCTCTTTTATAACTGCTTTTAAGTATTTTAGTTCATGAATGTCTTTTTCATCTACTTTTGTTTTTCCCTGGAAGAGCTGTCTCACCTCGGATTGTGCCTCTTTCATTACACTTGGGTTCTTCAGCATTTCAGACATTGCCCATTCCATAGTTGTTGATGCTGTCTCACTTCCGGCATTGAATACATCCTAAAAGAGGGTTGAATTCAAGTCAAATTTTCCTATTTAGGATTTTATTATAGCAATTTAAGAGAGTTTTCATTGAGAGTTGATCAGAATGATATAATGGTCAGAGTACATTGAACAGTTATAAATTCAAACAATTATATCTTCAAACAATCTCTGAATACGAAAATGTACTACACAAAGAACTAGAGTTATATCTTTACTATGAAAATTAACAAAAAAAAATATGGGTATTTTAATCTTAAAAAATTAATTTAATAAGTGTGAGTTTTTATTTTTTACAAAGTCTATCACTTTATATTTTTAACCTATTTATAATATTTTATTGTATTTGAGTCACTTGTATTTTTTTTCCTTTTGTAGAGCCTTGTAAAAGAAAATAATAATAATAACACAAATAGAATAAAGTAAATTAAAAATATGAGGAGGATATTAATATATGATCATAAAATTTAAATATATTAAAAATTAATCTTTTAAAAACAAATATATTATATTATTTATATATTATATAAAATTTTCATTTACTAATATTTTATTGGCTCTCTCTTACTACTATTTTATTGCCTTTCTCTCTTACTAATTAAGCATGAAGTTCTGACTTTTGAAGACATGCTTTAGTTCAAGAGTGGATTAAAAGCTTGCAAAGAGTTGGTGCATATACAATATTAAATTAGTACATGTGTTAATATTTTAATATTTATTATTTTTTAAATTATTTATTAATATTTATATTAATTATTTTAATACTTATTATTTTTAAGTTATTTAATAATAAAATTATTAAAAATATATGTTATAACTTACAAGTATCCATATTAATATTAATCCTGACGATATGAGTTTTGAAGACATGCATTAACCGTGTCTTAGTCTGATCAGACTTACAAATTTTAGTAAACTATCAGCATCTATTAGTTCAAGAATGCTCCAGAAACCCAACCTCTTCTCTCTCTTTGACACAAAGAGAGGAAAAAACACAACTTAGAAAGATAAGCTTTCCGACTTTGCTAGTCTGCCTAGTAAAAAGTAATTACTTACCAAGAGTACTGCTTTGATGTTGCTTTCAGTCAGAGGATGATCTAGCTCAACATTCCTCTGAAGCTCTAGCAGAGTATCAACAAAATCTTCCTCTCTTTCTTCATTACTTAGTTTCTTTTTTGTCTTCCGTTCTCTATGCTCATTTATGATAATTGAAGGATGCTATCCGTAACTGCATGTCCTTTCTCAAGTTTTTGCTTAAATCCAGTGATCATTTGAAGCACTTTAATTGAGGGATACAGATCAGCTATACAGAAACCTGAAGCTATCGTTACCATTTCTTTGATAGCTGATATGTATGCTTCTTGTCCTTCGGCTTTTTTACCAAAGGCTGCCCTTGCTGTTATAGTATATGTCAATGAAGAAAATTTCTCACTTAGATTGATGGTTGATCCTTCACTAGAATATATTGCTTTGATAAGATTTGAGATTTCCTCTTCTCTCAATGATCCAAATGAATGAACCCGCTTTGTACTTAATAGCTCCATGACGCAGATTTTTCTCAGCTGTCTCCAATAACTTCCAAAAGGGGAGAAGCTTATACCTGTAGATCCATAAGTCAAGGCATCGAAAGCAATAAGACGAGGTCTGTTAGCAAAGATAATACCATGAGTGTTCAAAATATCTTTGGCCATTTCTGGTGAAGAAACAACTACATGAGAAACTTCACCAAGTTGAAGGTGCATCAGGGGTCCATATTTCTTTGCCAGGTTTCTTAAGGACTGATGTAGTGGTAAGAAACTTACTAGATTGTGCAAGTTTCCTATAATTGGTAGCTTCCATGGTCCTGGAGGCAATTTTGGCGTTGGGTTCTTAGTTTTGAATCCCCATACTAGTTTGAAAACCATAGACAAAAATATGAAAAAAGAGAAGATGGATAAAAAATAAAGCTCCATGGTTGTGATGGAAGTAGGAGCAAAGTAGACAATGTCTTGTACTTATTTTTATTGAAATTTCTGCCTTTAAATAATGTAATTGGAGTAGGCTTAAGCGCATTAGGGTCAAAGAAGTTGAAAGAAGAGGGCGGACTAAGAGGAAGATGACTACGTGAGGGCGCCAGGATAACCACCCATTTTTTGTTAAAATATTTTAATCACCCCCTCTCTCTAATTTTCTATGTATATCTAAAAGTTTATATTTATAAAATAATTTAGCTTGAAAATTCTAAGTATTAAGAATATTAAAAATATTTTAAGGCTTTTGTAAGAGTGAGATTGCGTACTAGTAAAAAAAATGGAGACTTTTAGGGACGGTTAAATTTACACTTTTAAGGACAGTTCTTAAAAATATATTAGCAACCATCCCAAAAATATTTGCACTTAATTTTTTGGGATGGTTACTGTCCCTAAATATTTTTTTTTAAGTTCCATTATATTGTTTTTATCATTAAAATTACTTGTAAAATTTTGAAATTTTTAATATATATATACATATATTCAAAATTAACAATAATAATATCATTGTTTAAATAACATTAATAATAAATTATTATAATATAATTAACGATTTATTATAAAATTATTAGAATTATTGTTAGTATATATTTTCAATATTTACACTAGTTAATTGATCTAATAATTAGTATTATTGGGACCACATTCATATTTTAAATTCGGACCACAATTTTAATTTAAATTATATCTCCAATGTCTTGTACTTATTTTTATTGAAATGTCAGCCTTTAAATAATGTAATTGGAGTATGCTTAAGCGCATGAGGGTCAAAGAAGTTGAAAGAAGAGGGGGGACTAAGAGGAAGATTATTACGTGAGGGCGCCAGGATAACCACCCATTTTTTTTGTTAATATACTTTCATCACCCCCTCTCTCTAATTTTCTACGTAAACCTAAAATAATTTAAAAATAATTTAACTTAAAAATTCTAAATATTAAGAATATTAAGAATATTTTAAATTATCTAAAATTATGTATTAAACAAATAGTAATAACTAGAAGCTTGGCTCTATATATATATATATATATACATAGTGTGTGGTGAGTTAATAAGTGAGTGAGAATTGTAATCACTTTTGTAAGAGTGAGGTTGTGTTATAATATTACAAATATAATTAAGTGTGTGCTATAAATATAATTTCATTTTGTCACTTTAAAATTCAACAATTTGGTTTCAGAGCGAGTTGATCACGGGCCAAATTTTTGTTGGAGCTTTTAGTGGAGTCGTGCACAATGATAAAGGATTGTGAAGCTTATTAGAGATCGAGCTTACTTGGATAACGTGGAGGTTTTTCCAAGTCACAATAATGGCAGACCTACAAGGAGTAGGAAAGAAGCTCAACAACAACAATTATAGCATGTGGTCATTACATATACAACCTTACCTTCAAGGCCGTTGGAAATTATGGGTGGCGAGGAGGTCACACCACCGCAAGATGCAGGCGCTTTAAAGAAATAGAAAATTAAAGTAGGCAAACATATTTACGTGATCAGGGCGTAAGTGGAAGATCAAATATTAGAGCACATCAAGCATTGTGACACACCAAAAGCAGCATGGGACACTCTTGCAACACTTTTTTCAAAGAAGAATGATATGAGATTGCAGCTTCTGGAGAATGAGCTCCTATCAGTCAGGCAAAGAGATATGTCAATTAATGATTATTTTACTAAGATAAAATCTCTTTGTCATGAAATCTCAGAATTAGATCCTACTGCAAATATTTCTAAGTCTAGAATGAGAAGAATTATTATTCATGGCTTAAATCCCAATTATAGAGGATTTATTACTGCCGTGCAAGGTTGGCCGACTCAACCTTCTCTGGTAGTATTAAAAAATTTGTTTGCCGATCAGGAAGCATTGGTAAAGAAAATGTCTGAGGTCTCATTAAAGAGTAATGAGAAGGCACTCTTTAGTGGTCAAAGAAAAGATCGACGTAATCAGAGACCTAGAAGAGGATCTAAAGAAAATGAATTTGAAATAGAAGATTCTTAAGTAGAGGGAGCTTAAAGTATTTATAACAAGAAGGGAGGTCAGTTCAAGAAACATAAAAGGTGTAATGGTCCATGTTATGTATGTGGCAAAATGGTTCATTATGCGAGAGACTGTTGATATAAAAAGAAAACACTGGAAGGTAACGTTGCAATCTCAAATGATCAAGAGTCTACTCCTAGTGAGGAGCAATGAGATGTTAAGGCGTACTTTGCAATAACTAAGCTTAAGGAGGAACTTAGTGAAAGCCAAGTAGAGTTGGCGAATGGTTTCAATGAGCTTGAGGAGAAGCTCAAAGAAAGCCAAGACGAGTTGGCAAATTATTTCAATGAGTTTGATGAGAAGCTCAACAGAGGCCAAGCAAAGTAAGTAGATGGTTTTCATGAGCTTAAGGAGAAGCTCATAAGAGTTATAATGAAGATGGTATCGATTCAGTTGAAGAGTATGGGGATCAAAACATGAGCAATGAAGGAGGAGTCGAGATTTAAAGGGCACTACAAAGTCCATGGCAAGTTGGCATACATCACAAAGAATCAAAGAATATTAAGCAACCAAAAACCCAGGTACGTCAATAATTCATTAGTGGAATAAGATTATGTGAAAGAACCAGCGACGTATGAGGAGGCATCTCAGAGCCTCAAATGGGTAAAATCCATGGAAGAAGAAATTACAACTCTTAAACAAAATCAAACTTGAGAATTAGTGCCAAAGCCAAAAGATGTAAAACCCATATAATGTAAATGGGTTTACAAGTTAAAAATTCGTCCTAATGGAGCTATTGAGGGATACAAAGCTAGGCTAGTAGCTCAAGGATTCTCTCAACAATACGGATTGGACTATGATGCAAAATTTAGTCCAGTGACAAAGTTAACAACTGTATGTGTCATACTAGCACTTACAGCATGAAAAGGTTGGAGACCATGGCAGATGGATGTAAAGAATGCCTTTTTACATGGAGATCTAGATCGAGAGATATATATGGAGCAACCAAGTGGGTTTGAAAGCAAAGAGTTCCCAAGTTATGTGTGCAAGCTAAGAAAGGCGCTTTATGAGTTAAAGTAGGCACAGCGAGAGTGGTTTGGTAAAATTGTAGAATTCTTAACAATGAATGATTGCATGGTAGCACCTGCTAATTCAAGTCTGTTTGTCAAGAAAGACACTACAAGAATAACAATCATCCTAGTGTATGTTGATGATTTGATCATCCTTGGAGACAATGAAGAAGAAATTTGTCAAACAAAGGAAAATTTATCGGTCTGTTTTCAAATGAAAGAGCTTAGAGAGTTAAAACATTTTCTTAGGCTAGAGGTGGATTGATGTGTAAATTATAGTACTTGCAAGTGTATGAATCACTTCTAGCAAGCGATAAGCAAACCTCGCAAGTGTACGAATCACTCGTAGGAAAGTGATAAGCAACTTCCAAGGTCGGTCTCTCAAGGAATTGCAGTGGTTCTAAATAACTCTTTTCTTAACCTAAATAGAGTTCTAATAAAAATAAAACACTAATTAAATAGAGTTCTAGTGAAACTAAAACTCTAAGTAACTAGAATCCTAAACCTAGTAAAACTGTAAAAAGGGGTGTTTGTTTTGTAACGAGAACAATCATACAAACAATTAAACGAAAATAAGATCGCAACTTAACAATCAATTCAATAGGCAAAAATCAATGGAGGATGTATGGACGTTTAGTTTGGTTGGCCATGCTTGCATCGAAAAGCTATGGTGAAATAACATGAACGTTCTTAAATAAACAATATTACCGGCTTTCCTTTTAATTACGAGACTGCCTGCAGTCGGGGTAAATCTCTTTGTTGATTAACTAATTAACTGCCTTTGATCGGGGTAAATCAAATAGCAATCAAATTATGCACAAGAAAATAAATGTCAATCAAACTAATGCTATGACTGAGTCACTAATTTGAAGCTTTGATTAAGTGTTTCGGAATAAAGTTAAGGTGACGTTCCTATAACTAGATTCTCAGATTTTTCAACCTAACTACGAATCTCAAATTGGCCCATGATAATTCATAATTAAATATCTAAACATGCTCTTAATCAAAAGGTAATTTATTTATGCTAAATCAATAAAATACACCATACACAATTCTAGCAAACATGGCAACACAAACTAAACATCCATAATAAAACTAGCCACTCATATTCATATTAATATTCATAGACAAATAAAATATGATCATACACTCAAAGAAGGAAGAAGAAAATATAATTCTATAACAACAAGGAAAACCTAGATCTAAATACCGCTAAATGGATGGGATAGCGTTCTTCTCTAAAAGCTTTATCTTCGATCGTCGACAGCTTCCTTGAATCCTTAGAATGGTTTCTCTTACTTCGTTGAGTGTGACAAAGCTCCCGAAAACTGAGTGAATTGCTTGTTTGGTCACAAAAATATTGTGTGTAAGAGTTGTATGTAAGGGGAACTCTAAGGGGGTATTTATAGATGTAAGGGATTCCTAATTGTATTAGGAATAGGCGCGCCGCGACATGCATTTTTTCCACCGTAGCGCAACACAAAAATTAAAAATAATGTCAAAACCCGAGAGCTCCACGCCGCGGCATGCATTTTCCTCGCCGCGGCACGTGTTGCTTTCCTTTTTTTCACGTTTACCCCCTTACATATGTGATGGCAAATTATGTAAGGCTTACATATTTGTCTCGTTTAGCCCGTAACTCGTGATCCGAGCGCCGTAAGTGTCCCGTCTTTGCGTGTTTTCATTATTCAACTCATTTGATGCTAAAAACACCTGAAATGCACTAAAATATACCCGTGACTCCGAATGGATAAATTTATGAAATTAATTGAATAAACAATCATAACGAATCTATATATTAAACAATTAAGCACAATTAATCACGAAATATTAGTGCTTTTTGAGCACTCATCAACAATCTGTTGAGAGGGCCGCATTGATACTTGCTGATGAGATGAAAAACGTTGAAAACATTTTAAGTCGATCCATATCAAAAGAAGGAGAGGAAGAAAAACAAATGAGGTTATATAACGAATTGCAGAGAACCACATCGCTCTCCTCTGAAGAGCTTGATGTTGCTACTATTATACTTGTTGACAAGCCTGTAAGGATGAATGTCTTCTTCGGCGTACCTGATGAGAAAAAAGATGGTTGGATTAGAAGTCTCCTTAGGCGTGAAGGTGGTATCTAAATAATTATGAAAAAAATGCAATTAATATATGTATATGGATTTGTATTTCATATATTTGCTTAAGTAGCCTATCTTATGTATTTTTCTATTTAAACTTGATATGTATTTTTAGGTTATTGAACATTTCTTATATTTGTCATATGATATTTGGGTTTATGAATGTATTTTGGTTTTAATATTAATATGTATTTTTAGGTTAGTGAACACTTCTTACTTCTTATATTTGTCATATGATATTTGGGTTTATGAATCTATTTTAATTTTAATAATGTATTTTTAGGTTTGTGAATACTTTTTATATTTTTCATATAATATTTGAGTTTATGAATTTGATAAATAACCATATTATATAATATTATTAAATTTTAGTTTTATTATGATTATAAATTTTAATTTATTAATTAATAAGTTTAAATTTTTATATAATTATTTTTTAAAATTTTATATAATAATTATTTAAAATAATTATTTAATTTTAAAGAATATATTTTACTTGATTTAAGAAATAAATAGTAAAATAAGAATTGAATATAAATTTTAAGAGTATTATTGTAATATTATTGTATTTTTTATTACATTATAATTATCAAATCAAACACTATAATATTGATTTCTTTTTTAATTATATTGGCTAAACTAAATATTATAATAATAATAATAATACTGTTTATATTATATTATATTTTATTATAATTACGATTATGATTAAATTCAACAAACTAAAAGTGACATAAAGTATTAGTTGAATTATCAATCATGCTGTCTAAATATTAAACAATAAATGACAAATTAAGAAATTTATAACAACTTGGCCCATATTTAATGCTGCAGTTGAATTTTGCTACAGTTTTCTTTGATTTTTGTAGGGCTTTTTTTCCTCAATAATTTAACTACAGTTTGAACCTATGGCTCGAAATTGATGAAAGCGTGCTAAAATTCTTGAATGGAAATAATTTGGAATATAATTGAGGATGACGTTTACTTACCTTTTTTTTTTTTTTTTTTTAAATCGAAATAAGCATGAAATATATCTCGTGTAAGTGAAGAATCAAAACTACATCATTATGAAAATTTTCATTTTGGCCTCAAATTATCTGAATCTCTGTATTAGCTTGTAAGTAGTCCTAACTGTTTTCATGTTAGACTTACACAGAGGTAAAATTATCACTTTTTATATTTTTGTTGTTTATTATTGATCCATAAAGTACATTTTATTTCGAATAAACTCCTTAGCTACTTTGAAATTTAAACTTTTAAAGAGTAAACATTTCATAATATTTATACACTATATAAAGAATAAAAAAAAAAGACAAGCATTCTAAATAGAATTGTATATGATAAAATATGTTAAAAATATAAAGTGATAGGCTTGACAAAGGATAAAGGTTTACACTTTGAGAGGATGTTAGAAGTATTGTCTTATATTGCTTAAACATAATATTAATTTAAGATTTATAAATAATCATAGGATTTGACTACTTTAAAAGTTAAATTTTTAAAGAGCAAATATCTCATATTATTTATATATTATAAAATTTACAAAGTAGCATGGGGTAATGCACATGCAATATCTTGCACAGAGAGCTTGGTCAAAGGTTATGTATGGTAATATGCTATTTCAAATTCGTTTTAAATTTTATATGTCCTAATTTGAGTTACTAACTAAAGAGAAGACTTGTGAATTCCTTGTGTTGATTTCTATTAGTGCCTTTTACATGCCTAATCTCATACTTGGCAAGAAACAATTCTTTGCCATTCAAAATTAACAAGCACAAATAGTTATTATTTCCAGCAATGCATTTACTGCCTCAAAATTTTTTAAGACATATATGGTATAAGCTAATAAGAAGTTTATTAAAGACAACATAGATGCAGAGCTACTATGTAATGTTAATTAATAATAATAAAAATGTCATCCTTTATTTGTGGAGGGAATAAGAGGAATAAAAATAAAAGAAAGAAAACGCTATAGAGTAAAATGAGGAGAAAGAAAAGAAAAAAATTTCTTTCCTTCACTCATGGAATGAGTTTATAATATTAGTAAAAAAATTAGTTTAAAAAGACTTCGGATGAGATGAATAAAAATGTGAAGAGAAGAAGGGAATAGGAGAGGAAAAGAGGAAGAGAAGAAAAATAAAAAGAAAGAGAGAGAGAGAGAAAAGAAAATAAGAAAAAGAAAAAAGAAAAAAGAAAAGAAAATTGTAAATTATATTTTTTAAAAAGCTTCAAGTTTCTTTTCTATATTAAAATAACTATAGTTAAATTTGTTTACTATTTTATTTATATTTATTTCATATTCTTATAATTTGGTTGCTTTGAAAATTATCATTTTCTTAACAACTGGTATCAGAGTCTTTCCTAAATATTACGATCTAAAGGCAACTATATTTGAGTGTGAGTAATGGCTACAGATGAAGGAAAGATGAAACTTGAAAAGTTTGACAATGTAGACTTTGAATTTTGAAAAATGCAAATAAAAGACTATTTATATCAAAAAATTCTATATCAATCTCTCTCGGGAGAAAAGCCATAGGAAATGAAAGATGAAGAATGAGATATTCTCGATAGGCAAGCCCCCGGAGTTATTCGATTGACAGCTCTTTGTAGTATATATGAGAAGTCATCAGTTTCAAATAAGGTACATCTTATGAGGCGATTGTTCAATTTGTGAAAGACGGAAGGTGCGTCGATGGCTCAACATCTAAATGAACTCAATACAATCACAACCCAATTGAGTTCAGTAAAAATTGATTTCGATTAGGAAGTTCGAGCCTTGATTCTTTTATCATCTCTTCCAGATAGTTTGAATGCTACAGTCACAGCAGTGAGTAGCTCGTCAAGAAGTTTGATGTATGCAATGGTCTGTACGAGACCAGACATTGGCCATGCAGTAAGAGCTGTTTGTAGGTTCATGTCAAATTCAGGAAAGACTCACTAGAAAGTAGTAAAATGGATCTTGAGGTATCTGCGAGGCACCATAGAGAAGTGCTTGTACTTTTTTAAAGGAGAGTTAAAAGTACAAGGGTACATAGATGCAGACTTTGTAGGGAAAATCGATCACCGAAGGAGCACCACTGGTTATATGTTTACTATAGGTACTACAGCTGTTAATTGGATGTCAAAAATACAAAAGATTATTGCGTTATCAACTACAAAGGCCGAGTATGTAGCAGTGATAGAAACCAGTAAAGAGATGATTTGGTTTCAAGGATTGTTAACTGAACTGAGATTCAAACAAGAAAAGAATGTTTTGTATAGTGACAGTTAGAGTGCGATACATCTTGCAAAAAATTCAACATTTCACTCCAGAACTAAGCATATTGCACTTCGTCATTACTTCATCAGGTCTTTATTAGAAGATGGAGTGTTAATGCTTAAGAAGATCCATGGTAGAGAGGATCCAACAGATATGTTGACAAAAACGGTAATTATTGAGAAATTAAAGTTATGTTCAACTTCAATTAGTCTACAAGAATGACAAGACCGGAGAAGAGTTATTGCATTAATTAAGGTGTGAAGACATATTAAAATCAGTCTTTAAGTAGGAGATTGTTAATTAATAATAATGAAAATGTTATTCTCCATTTGTAGAGGGAATAAGAGGAATAGAAAAGGAAAAAAAAAAAAAAAAAACTCCATAGAGTAAAATGAGGAGAAAGAAAAGGAAAATTTTTCTATCCTTAACTCATGGAATGAGTTTAAAATATTAGTACTTCATACTGACCGCTGGTTGAACCGGACCGCACCTGTACAAATCGGACCAACACTTTAGCAAACTAGCCACATCAGCGTCTTCAACCTTCAGCAGGTGCGTGAGGGAGCGTGGAAGCGCGTGGTAGCACGTGATTTTTTCAGCTCACTTCTGGTGGCGCGTGGAGGTCTTTTTTTCTACTCTAATTTTACCAAAATGCTCAGATTTTTGTTTAGAATAATCTGGTAAAATTAGGTGAGATAAATACTACTTCAAAAATGGGTTTTTTAATTAAGTTTCATATGGGTATTTGAGTAAGTATTTTTTCTGAGAAAAAATAATTTTTCAAAGAAAGAAAACTCAGTTTATAAGAACTAAGGCTTGAAATTTGTAGAGAGCAACGACTTGGCTCTGATAGAGTAAATAATTTGAAGAAACTATCGAAATGATTTGAAGAAATAAATGGTTTTTCTGATATTTTTTTTTTTAATTCGTATGAGTTTGTACATTGTTTATATAGGAAAATACTAATTATTATTACAACTATTACAATGAATTTACAGCTGCTTTGTACCATGAAATTTTTTTTGATGGGTGCCGTCTGCTGTGAATGTTGGTAAGCGTCGGTACGTTGGTGTGTCAATTGTTGAATTCAACACTTTCTGGACTTATTTATTAACATATACGATATTCAGGAAATTTTTGTAGCTACGAGTGAGACATCAGCAACAACTGTAGATTGGGCAATGTCAGAAATGGTGAAAAATCCAAGGGTAATGAAAAAGGCTAAGGAGGAGGTAAGAGAAGTGTATAAAAGAAAAGGATGTGTTGATGAAACAACAATTAATGAGATGAAATATTTGAAAGCAGTAATTAAAGAGACTCTAAGGTTACACCCTCCATCTCCTCTGTTACTTCCAAGACAGTGTAGAGAGAGGTGTGAGATTAATGGCTATGAAATACCTGAGATGTCAAATATAATTGTTAATGCATGGGCTATTGGAAGAGATCCTCAAAGTTGGAGTGAACCAGAGAAGTTTTACCTAGAAAGGTTTATTGATAGCTCAATTGATTACAAAGGCACAAATTTTGAATACATCCCATTTGGTGCTGGAAGAAGAATGTGTCGCAGGCATATCTTCCACAAATCTTGTTACTAAATTCCATGTATAATAGGTGGTTATTAAAGATGGAGCCTGTTGGTTTTATTTTAGTATTCACCTAATTTTTCGGTGTTTAGCTATGTTTGTTTTTAGTTTGTAATTTTTTTTGGATTTAATGAAATTTTCTTTCTCTGTTGAACAAAAAAAATAAAAATAAAAAATAAAGGAATGAATTCATCTATTCAATTCATCCTCAATAATATACCAAATTATTTTCATACAAGATGTTTATTTGGTAAATGATATCACTTTATCTCTTTACATATTTTTTTAAATTGTCAACTTTATATTTAATTAATAATTAACAAAGTTATATAACTTAATTTTTATAACACTATTCAATATTGTTAGTATAAGCTTGCAGTCAAAATATCAAACCTTTACACACCATTTTTTGTAAATTTTTTCTAATTAAAATTACTCATAATCTAACCAAAAATTAACATTTCAATGACACAAGTAATTCAAAAACTAATTTAATAAGTTCATTCAGGAGCCTTCCTAGTTTCTTTTCTTTCTCCAATGAGCTTTAGACTCTAGTAACATTGCAGGCTTGGGCTTGAAAATATACATAGATCAGTATCCTTCCAAACTCCAATGACTAAAATAGCTACTATAAGCATCTGATAACAAGTACAATAAACTATAAATGTTGAATTTTAAAGTGACGAAATAAAATTATTTTTATTTATAACACGCACTTAATTATATTTGCAATGTTGTGACGCAACCTCACTCTTACAAAAATGATCATAATTCTTACTCACTTACTAACTCACCACACACTATGTATATATATAGCCATCATATGTAGATTCTAGTTATTACTATTTATTTAATTTGTAATTCTAGATAATTCAAAATATTTCTAATATTCCAAATATCTATCTTTAAGCTAAACTATTTCTAAATTATTTTAGAAATAAAAACTTCTATATATATAGAGAGAATTAGAGAGAGGGGGTGATGATAATATTTTAACTCTCTCCCTCAGCAACGACACTCTCTTGTTCCTCCTTTGTTGATCATGCCAAGTTGTTGTCGTAACTCTTCAAACTTCATAACCCCAAGTCCTTCTGTAAATATGTTTGCTACTTGGTTGACTATTTTTATTTGTTTAAGCTCTATATCACCTTGTAGAACCTTTTCTCGAATAAAATGATAATGCATCTTCACATGCTTGGTTCATGCATGAAACATTAGATTCTCTGCTTGATGGATTGTCGATAAGTTGTTATAATACATAGGTACTGGATAATTGATTGTTTCGTGTAGGTCTTCAAGGACTTGAATCAACCACATACAATCTTGAGCTGCCACCGCTGTTGTTCTGTATTCTGCTTCCGTTGTTGATAATGGCATAAAAGGTTGTCTCTTGCTACACCAAGAGATTGCTCCTCCAGCAAGCTTGAAAATATAGCCAATGGTTAATCGACGTGTGTCATGATCTCTTGCATAGTCTGCGTCACAATAACCAATCACCCTACATTCTTCATTCTTTTTATATAGGAGACCAAAATTAAGGGTACCTTAAAAATACTTTAGTATCCGCCGAATCACCTCTAAGTGAGTCTACTTTGGTTTTTGCATATAGCGACTTATTATGCCCATTGTATAAGAAATATCTAGTCGCTTTAACGTTAGATAAATGAGACTTCCAACCAATTGTCGGTACATAATCTCATCTTCTAAATCTATTCCCTCATGTGCACAAAGCTTGATGTTGGCTTGTAATAGTGCGGATATTCGCTTGCATTTTAGCATCCCAAACTTATGTAATAAATGTTTTACGTATTTGTGCTGGCACAAGAATAAGCCTTTATTTGTGTAATACATGATGTGTGCCTGAAAAGAAAAGCACTAATATTTTGTGATTCATTGATCTTAATTGTAAGAAATTAGATTTATTATAACTCATTTAGTTAATTAATTACATAAATCTATTAATTCGAAATTTCAAGCATATTTTAGTGTATTTCAGGTGTTTTTAGCTTTAAAAGAGTTGAATAATGCAAACATGCAAAGATGGAACAAGAGTCAAATTATGTAAGCCTTATATAACAAGCCAACAAGTATGTAAGGGGTACTTGTGAGGACACAAAATATAAAGCATACTGCTGCAGGGGAAAAGTTGTGCCACATCATGAGCCTCTCTAGTTTCACAGTATTTTCAGAAATATTTCTACGCCGCGGTGGGGAGAATGTTGTATTGTGGCACACTTGTGTTTTTAGGAGCCAAAATTTTATGTAACCCTTACACAGATAAATACCCATTAAATCTCCATTTTACACACAACTCAATTTTGTAAATTATTACGAGACTTAATCAGATATTTGGAGTTTTTTTACATTCAAAGATGCAAGAGAATCAATTCTAAGGAGATAATAAGCCATTGAAGATAGAAGATTAAGTTTTTGGGGAAGGAAATGTCATCCAATCCATTTGTGGTAGTTAGATCTAAGTTTCTTGTTGTTATAGAATTTTCTTCTTTTCTTCTTACTTCTTTAGAATATATGTTGAATTATATTTCTCTATGAATATTAATTCAAACATGATTGGGTAAATTTATCATGGATATTTAGTTTATGTTTTCATGTTTACATAGATTTGTTATGGTGAATATTTTTATTGCTTAAAAATAAATGCAAATTACCTTTTGATTAAGAGCATGTTTAGATGTTTAATTCTGAATTCTCATGGGCCAATTTGAGATTTACGATTAGATTGAAAAATCTTAGACTTTGGTTTTAGGAACGCTATCTTGACTATATTTTGAAAAACTTAATCAAAGCTTCAAATTGATGACCACGCCATGGTATTGATTTGATTTGTATATTTTTTCTTGTGGATAATTTATTTGCCATTTAATATACCCGATTAATGAGTGCTCGAAAAGCACTAATATTTTGTGATTTATTGTGCTTAATTGTTTAAAAAATAGATTTGTTATGATTGTTTATTTGATTATTTTCATAAATTTATCAATTCGGAATCACGGGTATGTTTTAGTATATTTTAGGTGTTTTTAGCGTCAAATGAGTTGAATAATGCAAACACGCAAAGACGAAACACTTACTGCGCTCGGATCACGAGTTACGTGCAAAACGAGTCAAAATATGTAAGTCGTATATATCGAGCCAGCACATATGTAAGGGGGTAAATGTAAAGAAAGGAAAGGCAACGCGTGCTGCGGCGAGGAAAATGTATGCCGCAGCGCACCTATTCTTATTGCAATAAGGAATTGTGTAAACCCTTACATCTATAAATACTCCCTCTAGAATCCAACTTACATACAACTTTTACACATTACAATTTTGCAAGAAAATAAGGAATTCAATCAATTTTAGGAGCTTTGCCATACTTAACGAAGCGAGAGAATCCATTCTAAGAATCCAAGGAAGCCGTTGACGATTGAAGATCAAGCTTTTGGAGAAGAATGTCATCTCATCCATTAACGATATTTAGATCTAGGATTTCCTTGTTGTTATAGAATTCTATCTTTCTTCTTCCTTCCTTGAGTGTATGATCATATTATATTTGTCTATGAATTTTAATATGAACATGAGCAGCTAATTTCATCATGGATATTTAGTTTGTGTTGCCATGTTTGCTAGAATTATTTTTGGTGAATGTTTTATTGATTTAATATAAATAAATTACCTTTTGATTAAGAGCATGTTTAGATATTTAATTATGAATTTTCATGGGCCAATTTGATATTCATAGTTAGGTTGAAAAATCTGATAATATAGTTTTAGAAACGTCACCTTAACTTTATTCCAAAACAATTAATCAAAGCTTCAAATAAGTGACCTAGTCATAGCATTAGTTTGATTGGCATAAATTTTCTTGCACATAATTTGATTGTTATTTGATATACCCAATTGTAGGATGTTAATTAATTAATCAACAAAGAGAATTTACCCGACCATAGGCATTCTCGTAATAAAAAGGAAAGCCATTAAAATTGTTTATTAGAACATTCATGTTATTTCACCATTACTTTTCGATGCAAGCACGGCCAATCAAGCTAAACGTACGTACATCCTCCATTGATTTTCAAATCTACTTGAATTGATTGTGAATTTGCGATATTATTTTCGTTAATTGTTCGTACCACTGATCTCGCCACAAAACAAACTCTTTTTATAGTTTTACTAGATTTATGACTCTAGTTACTTAGAGTTTCAGTTTCACTAGAACTCTATTTAATTAGTACTTTTAGTTAAGATATGACTCTAATTAGTTTAAGAAAAAGGTTGTTTAGAACCATTGCAATTCCTTGAGAGACCGACCTCGGAGGTTTGCTTGTCACTTTCTACGAGTGATTCGTACACTTGCGAGTACTATAATTTGCACATCACCGATCATACGATATTGATTAGTTAATCAACAAAAAAAATTACCCGATCGTAGAAATTTTCATAAATAAAAGAAAAGTCGGTAAACTTTATTTATAAGAACATTCATATTAATTCACCATAATATTTCGATGCAACCATGATCTACCAAATTAAACGTCCATATATCCTCCATTGATATCCTTTTTGAGTTAGTTAGATTTGAAATATTGTTTTCTTTCTTCGTTTACCACCATTGATCTTGCTCTCGTGTCCAACTTCATTTACAGTTATATTAGCCTTAGAATTCTAATTATTTAGAGTTTTAATAGTTTTAGAATTCTATTAGTTAGTGTTTTAGTTACTTTAGGACTCTAAAGAGATTAAGAAAAAGATTATTTTTAACCACTGTAATTCCTTGAGAGATTGACTTCGGAGGTTTGCTTATCACTTGCTACAAGTGATTCGTACTTTTACGAGTACTATAATTTACACATCAATCCACCTCTAGCCCAAGAAAATGTTTTAACTCTCCAAGATCTTTCATCTAAAAATGAACCGATAAATTCCCCTTTGTTTGATGAATTTCTTCTTCATTGTCTCTATTGATGAGCAAATCATCAACATACACTACAATGATTGTTATTCTTGTATTGTCTTTCTTGACAAACAGACTTTAATTAGTAGTTGCTACCATGTAATCGTTTCTTGTTAAGAATTCTGCAATTTTGCCATAAACTTGCACACATAACTTGGAAATTCTTTGCTTTCAAACCTTTTTTGTTATTCCATATGTATCTCTCAATCTAGATCTCCATGTAAAAAGACATTCTTTACGTCCATCTACCATGGTCTCCAGCCTCTACATGCTGCAAGTGCTAGTATGACACATACAATTGTTAACTTTGCCACTGGACTAAATTTCACATCATAGTCCAATCTGTATTGTTGAGAGAATCCTTGAGCTACTAGCCTAGCTTTGTATCTCTTAATAGCTCCATTAGGATGAATTTTTAACTTGTAAATCCATTATATGGGTTTTACTTCTTTTGGCTTTGACACTAATTCCCAAGTTTGATTTTGTTTAAGAGCTGTAATTTCTTCTTCCATGGATTTTACCCATTTGAGGCTCTGGGATGCCTCCTCATACGTCGCTAGTTCTTTCATATAATCTTATTCCACTAATGCACTATTGACGTACCTGGGTTTTGGTTGCTTGATATTCTTTGATTCTTTGTGATGTATGCCAACTTGCCATGGACTTTGTAGTGCCCTGTAAATCTCGACTCCCCCTTCATTGCTCCAATTTTGATCCCCATAGTCTTGAACAGAACTCGATGCCATCTTCATTGGCACTCGTTTGAGCTTCTCCTTAAGCTCTTGGAAACTATCTACCAACTCTGCTTGGCCTCTATTGAGCTTCTCATCAAACTCATTGGAACAATTTGCCAACCCGTCTTGACCTTCTTTGAGCTTCTCCTCAAGCTCATTGAAACCATTCTCCAACTCTACTTGGCTTTCACTAAGCTCCTCCTCAAACTTAGTTATTGCAAAGGACACCTCAACATCCCATTCCTCCTCACTAGGAGTAGACTCTTGATCATTTGAGATTGCAACGTTACCTTCCATCATTTTCCTTTTATATCGGCAGTCTCTCCCGAAATGACCCATTTTGCGGCATACATAACATGGACCATTACACCTTTTATGTTCCTTGAACTGACGTCCCTTCTTGTTATAAATACTTTAAGCTCCCCCTACTTGAGATTCTTTTCTTTCAAATTCATTTTCTTTAGATCCTCTGCTAGGTCTCCAATTACATCAATCTTTTCTTTGACCAGTAAAGAGTGCCTCCTCATTAATTTTTAATGAGACCTTATATATTTGTTTTACCAATACTTCATGATTGGTTAATAAGTTTTCTAATACTACTAAAGAGGGTTGAGTCAACCAACCTTGCACGGCAATAATAAATCCTCTATAACTAGGATTTAAGCCATGAATAATAATTCTTCTCATTATATACTTAGAAATATTAGCAATAGAATCTAATTTTGAGATTTCACGACAAAGAGATTTTATCTTAGTAAAATAATCATTAATTGACGTATCTGCTTGCCTGATTGATAGGAGCTCGTTCTCCAGAAGCTGCAATCTCATATCATTCTTCTTTGAAAAAGTGATGCAAGAGTGTCCCATGCTACCTTTGGTGTATCACAACGCTTGATATGCTCTAATATTTAATCTTCCACTAATGTCTTGAACACGTAAATAACTTTGCCTACCTCAATCTTCAATTTCTTCAAAGCGCCTGCATCTTGTGAAGGTGTGACCTCCTTGCCACCCACAATTTCCAATGGCCTTGAAGGTAAGGTTGTATATGTAATGACCACATGTTATAATTGTTGTTGTTGAGCTTCTTTCATACTCCTTGTAAGTCTGCCATTATTGTGACTTGGGAAAACATCCACATTATCCAAACAAGCTCTCTAATAAGCTTCACAATCCTCTATGATTGTGCACGACTCCACTAAAAGCTCCAACAAAAATTTGGCATGTGATCAACCCGCTCTTATATCAAATTGTTGATTTTTAAAGTGACAAAATGAAATTATTTTAATTTATAGCACACACATAATTATATGTTATGATACAACCTCACTCTTACAAAAGTGATTACAATTCTCTCTCACTTACTAACTCACCACACACTACGGGTATATATATATATAGCCAAGCTTCTAGTTATTACTATTTGTTTAATACATAATTTTTGATAATTCAAAATATTTTTAATATTCTTAATATTTAGAATCTTTAAGCTAAATTATTTCTAAATTATTCTAGAAATATAAACTTCTTGGTATACGTAGAAAATTAGAGAGAGTGGGTGATGAAAATATTTTAACAAAAAATGGGTGGTTATCCTGGCGCCCTCACGTAATAATCTTCCTCTTAGTCCACCCTCTTCTTTCAACTTCTTTGACTTCATGCGCTTAAGCATACGCCAATTACATTATTTAAAGGCTGAAATTTCAATAAAAATAAGTACAAGACATTGTCTACTTTGCTCCTACTTCCATCACAACCATGGAGCTTTATTTTTTATCCATCTTCTCTTTTTTCATCTTTTTGTCCACGGTTTTCAAACTAGTATGGGGATCCAAAACTAAGAACGCAACGCCAAAATTGCCTCCAGGACCATGGAAGCTACCAATTATAGGAAACTTGCACAATCTAGTAAGTTTCTTACCACTACATCAGTCCTTAAGAAACCTGGCAAAGAAATATGGACCCCTGATGCACCTTCAACTTGGTGAAGTTTCTCATGTAGTTGTTTCTTCACCAGAAATGGCCAAAGATATTTTGAACACTCATGGTATTATCTTTGCTAACAGACCTCGTCTTATTGCTTTCGATGCCTTGACTTATGGGTGTACAGATATAGGCTTTTCCCCTTTTGGAAGTTATTGGAGACAGCTGAGAAAAATCTGTGTCATGGAGCTATTAAGTACAAAGCGGGTTCAGTCATTTGGATCATTGAGAGAAGAGGAAATCTCAAATCTTATCAAAGCAATATATTCTAGTGAAGGATCAACCATCAATCTAACTGAGAAATTTTCTTCATTGACATATACTACAACAGCAAGGGCAGCCTTTGGTAAAAAAGCCAAAGGACAAGAAGCATATATATCAGCTATCAAAGAAATGGTAAGGATAGCTTCAGGTTTCTGTATAGCTGATCTGTATCCCTCAATTAAAGTGCTTCAAATGATCACTGGATTTAAGCAAAAACTTGAGAAAGGACATGCGGTTACGGATAGCATCCTTTCAAGTATCATAAATGAGCATAGAGAAAGGAAGATAAAAAAGAAACTAAGTAATGAAGAAAGAGAGGAAGATTTTGTTGATACTCTGCTAGAGCTTCAGAGGAATGTTGAGCTAGATCATCCTCTGACTGAAAGCAACATCAAAGCAGTACTCTTGGTAAGTAATTACTTTTTTACTAGGCAGACCAGCAAAGTCAGAAAGCTTATCTTTCTAAGTTGTGTTTTTCCCTCTCTTGTGTGAATGAGAGGGAAGGGGTTGGGTTTCTGGAGCATTCTTGAACTAATAGATGCTGATAGTTTACTTAAATTTGTAAGTCTGATCAGACTAAGACACGGTTAATGCATGTCTTCAAAACTCATATTTGTCAGGATTAATATTAATATGGATACTTATAAGTTATAACATATATTTTTAATAATTTTATTATTAAATAACTTAAAAATAATAAGTATTAAAATAATTAATATAAATATTAATAAATAATTTAGAATATAATAAATACTAAAATAATAACACATGTACTAATTTAATACTATATATGCAATAACTCTTGCAAGCTTTTAATCCTCTTTTGAACTAAAGCATGTCTTCAAAAGTCAGAACTTCATGCTTAATTAGTAAGAGAGAAAGGCAATAAAATAGTAGTAAGAGAAAGCCAATGAAATATTAGTAAATGAAAATTTTATATAATATATAAATAATATAATATATTTATTTTTAAAAGATTAATTTCTAATATATTTAAATTTTATGATTCTTTATAAATTTTATATTAATATTATGTTTAAATAATGTGAGATAATTTCTCTAATATCTTCCTCAAAATGCGAGTTTTTGTTTCCTGTAGAGATCACTATTTTGTATTTTTTATTTATTTTATTCTATTTGAGTTATTTATCTTCTTTTTTTTTTTTCTTTCATAAGCTTCTGAGAAAGAAAAAAATACGAGTGATTCAAATAGAATAAAATATTATAAATAGGTTAAAAATATAAGGTAATGGACTTGGTAAGAAATAAAAACTCACACTTTGAAGAGATGTTAGATGAATTATTTTACATTGATAAAAAAAATACTATAAAATAATTTATAAAAAATATGACTCTTTTTACTCGTTAAATTAATTTGTTAAGATTAAAATACTGATTTTTTTTTGTTAATTTTCATAGTAAAGATATAACTCTAGTTCTTTGTGTAGTACATTTTCATACTCAGAGATTGTTTGAAGATATAATTGTTTGAATTTGTAACTGTTTAATGTACTCTGACCATGATATCATTATGGTCAACTCTTAATGAAAACTCCCTTAAATTGCTATAAGAAAATCCTAAATAAGAAAATTTGACTTAAATTCAACCCTCTTTTAGGATGTATTCAATGCCGGAAGTGAGACAGCATCAACAACTATGGAATGGGCAATGTCTGAAATGCTGAAGAACCCAAGTATAATGAAAGAGGCACAATCTGAGGTAAGACAGCTCTTCCAGGGGAAAACAAAAGTAGATGAAAAAGACATTCATGAACTAAAATACTTAAAAACAGTTATAAAAGAGACCATGAGGCTACATCCTCCTCTTCCTTTATTACTTCCAAGAGAGTCAAGCCAGAGTTGTGTTATTGATGGATATGAGATACCTGTCAAAACCAAGGTTATTGTCAATGCATGGGCCATTGGGAGAGACCCAATGTATTGGAATGATCCTGAGAGGTTTATGCCTGAAAGATTTATGGACAGTTCAATTGATTACAATGGTGCACATTTTCAATACATTCCTTTTGGTGCTGGGAGAAGGATTTGTCCAGGAATCTTCTTTGGTATATCCATTGTTGAGCTAACTCTTGCAAATTTGCTTTTCCATTTTGATTGGAAATTTGCATGTGACATGAAGCCAGAAGATCTAGATATGGCCGAGGCTTTCGGGGCATCTGTAACAAGAAAGACTGATTTGAACTTAATTCCCATCCCTTATTATGCACAGCCTATTATATAAGAGCCCAAGGAAGTCTTATATTGTAACTATGAGAATATGAAATAAATAGTGATAAATAATAAATAAATTTAACTATAAATATTTCAATATAGAAAAGGAACTTGAAGTTCTTCAAAAAATAAATTTTACAATTTTCTTTTCTGTCTCTTTCTTTTCCTTTTTCTTCTCTTCCTCTTTTTTTTCTTCTGTTCACATTTTTATTCATCTCATTTGAGCCAGCGGTTCGGTTTAAACTCGATTTGGACCAGCAGTTAGCCCAGACACGATTTTTCCCTTTTAACCCAGTTTGGTCCATTTTAGCGACCCAAACCTAGTTTTTTATCCAGTTTTTGACCATTTTGTCCGATTTTTCACCCAATTTGGTCCATTTTATCTGATTTTATTCCATTTTTTTTATCAAAATTGATCAATTTTATTCCAATTTTGATCCAAATTAACTATTTTTTAACCCAGTTTGATCCAAAATTACTTTTTTAACTAGTTTTATCCCCGATTTGATACTATTCAAACTGGTTCTTGAAATTTTCTTTCCAATTTTGAAATTATTACACCATTTTCTAGTTTTTATACTATAAAATCATGACAGATGATACAAGTTCATTGCCTGTGGAGAAAACAACTCCAGTTATTGTACAATTTGTTCATTCTAAAGGTGTATTTAATGCCAAACTTATTCTTACTGAGACTAATTATGATGTTTGGTCTCAAATAATAGAAATGCATATTGTAGAAAGAGAATAACTCTCTTATATTCATGAAAAAAATTTATAACCTGAAAAATCATCAGCAAGTTATAACAAGTGGTATGCTGAAAATCAAAAAGTGAAGAGATGGATACTTATGTCAATGAGTCCATAAATTATGAAGCATTATTTACGCATACTAACTGCTCTTGAAATTTGGGGTGCTTTGGCAAAAGCATTCTACGATGGAAGTGATGAATTGCATGTATTTGTCTTAAACCAGAAAGTCTTTACTTCCAGACAAAATAGGAAATCACTTTCTGAATATTATGAAGAGTTGACTGAAATTTTTCAAGAACTAGACCATCGTGATAAGGTGGTCATGAAAGATCCTGATGATTTAATATCGTATCAAGAGTTTGTTGAAAGACTGAGGGTACATATTTTTCTTGCTGGATTAGATGATGAGTTTGAGTAGGTTCGAGGAGAAATTTTGCAAAAGGAAACCATCCCAAATTTAGAAGGATGTTACTCCTTGATTCGACGAGAAGTAGTGCGTCAATGTCATTGAAAGAAAATTTTGGAGACTCTAACACTTCCGCCATGATATCTCAAAACCGTTCTTTTTCAAATCAGCAAGAACAAATGAATTTCAAAAAGGTTGTTGAAAAATCATCATTTAAATGTACCAATTGTCATCAAAAGGGTCATACTAAAGAACGATGTTTTGAACTTGTGGGGTATCCTGATTAGTGGGATCACAACCAGGACTCTCGAAAGAAAAATCCAAGACAGATGTCTATTACCACCAATGTTGAAGCAATGAAGGATCATGTTGCAAGCTCCTCAGCATCAGTAGCAACCTCAAACAATGTTGGTAAGATGCTTAAAGCTTTTCCTCCTATTTTTAATAATACATGGATAATTGATTCAGGTGCAACTGATCATATGACATTCAATTCTAAACAAATCTCAAAACCATATTCACACAAAACTGTTTGCACTGCCAATGGTAACACAATCTCAGTTATTGGAGAAAGCTCTTTTTCTTTCATTAGTACTTTAAATTTAGATTCAGTGCTAGTTGTTCCTTCTTTAGAGTATAACCTTATATATATTTCTCAAATAATCACTGTTTTATCTTGTTTTGTTACTTTTTGGCTTGACTTTTGTGTGTTCAAGGACATCCAAACAAAGCAAACGATTGGTCGTAGTGTTAGGCGAGAAAACTTGTATTATTTAGACTTGGCTTCAACAAATCATGCACTGGTAGCAAATGGATCTAAAAGAAAGGATACATCAAATATATGGCTATGGCTTAGGAGATTGGGTTATGCTTCTTTTGGATATTTAAAGAAATTATTTCCAAGTTTATTTTTGAATTTAGATATTTCTTCTTTAAAGTGTGATGTTTGTGAATCAGCAAAAAATCATCATTCTTCTTTTCCTGTAACCTTAAACAAAAGTCAATTTCTTTTTATGATCATACACTCTGACGTATGGGGCCCTTCTAAAGTTCCTACTTTGGGAGGCTCATGTTGGTTTGTTACATTTATTGATAATTTTAATAGAATGACTTGGGTCTGTTTGATGAAGTTTAAAAGTGAGGTAAACCTATTATTTAAAAAATTTCATAAAATGGTTCGTACTCAATATAATACACAGATTCAAGTTTTTCGTAGTGATAATGGAGGAGAATATGAGAGTTCTGAGCTTCAAGAATATCTTAAATCAGAAGGAATTATTCATCAAACTACTTGTGTAGATACACCTCAGCAAAATGGAGTTGCAGAAAGGAAAAACCGACACTTGTTGGAGGTTGTCCGTGCCTTATTGATCGAAGCTCATATGTCATTATCTTATTGGGGAGAAGCACTTACTTCTGTTGCATATTTGATCAATCGGATACCTTCTAGTTTAATTGACTTCCAAACACCACTACAAGCCATCACTAAAGCAATTGTTGCACCAAATGTTCCCAATTTACCTCCCCATGTCTTTGGGTGTGTAGCATTTGTACACCTACATAAACAGCAACGTAGTAAGTTGGATCCACGAGCAATACGTTGTATTTTTATGAGATATGCTACACAACAAAAAGGGTACCGTTGTTATCATCCTCCAACAAAACAAATGATTACCACCATGGATGTTATTTTTCATAAAGATACAATGTATTTCTCTTCTAAGCCTGAATTTTAGGGGGAGTACAACCATGATGAAATTCAAACCCTCACATATAAATTATTACCTTATGAAGAAAGACAAATTATATGTGATCAAAACACAAATAATTTGTCTTCAGATGGTAATAACTCCCAAAATGGAAGAGATTCAAGGGAAATGGAATCAAGCCCTCGTCAACTCCAAGATCATCAAGCAAGTTCATTACTACCACTAAGTGAGTACGAGTTTCCTACTCCACAAGTGGCTGATATACCTAACCAATCGTTTGTAGAGGATGTTCCAACTATTGAACCAACCAGAAAAATACTTCCATCACGTCCTAACAGAGGTATTCCTAAAACCATGTAGGAACCTAAGATTTCTAGTAAAGTCAAATATCCCATAAATAACTATGTGTCTAAACATCGTTTGTCAAAATCAAATATGTCATTTGTGAATTAATTATTTGTTGTATCTATTCCTAACAGTGTGTAGGAAGCTTTAGGTAACCCAAAATGGGAAGAAGTTATGAATGAGGAACTAAGATCCATATAAATAAATAGAACTTGAAAACTTGTCGATTGTCCACCAACAAAGAAAATTGTTGGATGTCGATGGATTTTTTCAGTAAAGTACCAAGCGGATGGTATGATTGAACGCTATAAAGCAAGATTGGTGGCAAAAGGGTACACTCAGACATATGGGATCGACTATACAGAAACATTTGCACATGTAGCCAAAATTAACACTATTCAAGTCTTGGTATCTCTAGCTGTAAATCTAGACTTGGCTATTATATTAGTTTGATGTAAAAAATGTCTTTTTACATGGAGATTTAATTGAAGAAGTCTACATGGATCTACCACCAGGAATCAAGAAATCAAAAATTCATGATGGAAAGGTGTGCAGATTAAAAAAATCATTGTATGGTTTAAAACAATCTCCAAGAGCATGGTTTGGTAGGTTCACAAAGTCTATGAAGGCCTTTGGATACAAGCAAAGTAATTCAGACCATACTTTATTTCTAAAAAAAGGCATGGTAAGATCACTGCACTTATTGTATATGTTGATGATATGATAGTAACAGAAAATGATCATGAAGAAAGGAAAGCTCTACAAAGTTATTTGTCTAGAGAATTTGAAATTAAAAACCTTGGTTCCTTAAAATATTTTCTTGGAATTGAGGTTTCTCGATCAAAAGAATGAATTTTCTTATCTCAAAGAAAATATGCTTTAGATTTATTAAAAGAAACTGGTATGTCGGCATGTCAACCAACTAATGCACCAGTAGAGAAAGGATTAAAGTTATGTATCAAGATTAATCAAGTTCCAATAAATAAAGAAAGATACCAAAGGCTTGTTGGAAGGTTGATGTATTTGGCACACACAAGACCAGATCTTGTGTATGCCTTAAGTATTGTTAGCCAATTTATGCATAATCCTGGAGAACAACATATGAATGCAGTTATTCGTATTTTAAGGTATCTAAAGTCTGCTCCCGAAAAAGAGGTATTATTCACAAAAAATACAGAGTTCCAAAAAATAGAAGTACTGATGCTGACTGGGCTGGATCAATAAATGATAGGCAATTTACATCAGGCTACTTCACTTTTGTAGGGGAAAACCTTGTAACATGGAGAAGTAAGAAACAACATGTTGTCGCCCATTTAAGCGCAGAGGCTGAATACAGAGGCATGGCACTTGGGCTTTGTGAGGCTTTATGGTTACAACCTCTCTTGAATGATTTGGGATATCCTGTTAAAGAATCAATTAAATTATTTTGTGACAATAAAGTAGCATGTGATATTGTTCACAATCCAGTCCAACATGATCGTACAAAACATGTTGAAGTGGATAGATTCTTTATTAAGGAAAAGTTAGAAGAAAATTCTTTGGAATTGCCAAAAATTAAGTCAGAAGATCAATTGACTGATATTCTCATTAAAGCAGTCTCATATCGAGTATTCACAGAAGTTTCAATCAAATTGGGCATAACAGACATCTATGCACCAACTTGAGGGGGAGTGTTGAATTCAACAATCGACGCACCTGACATACCGACGCTTACCAACATTCACGGCAGACGGCACCTAACAAAGAAGACTTCGTAATACAAAATAGTTGTAAATTTATTGTGGTATTTGTAATAATAATTAGTACTTTCCTATATAAACAATATACAAACTCATATGAATTAAGAAAAAATATATCGGAGAAACCATTTATTTCTTTAGATCATTTTGATAGTTTCTTTAAATTATTTATTTTTTCAGAAAGCACTTCTATTTTTTATCTGTTTGGTTTGGAAGTAATCTTTGCAATCAAAAGTGCTTTTATAAGATCTCAAAAGCAGGTAAAAATGGACTCTTAGAATCTATTTGTTTGTGTTTCTGAGCCCTCCATGAATTTTTTTCCTATTTGGTTTAGAAGTTTTTTTTACGGTTAGAAGTGCTTTTACAGGGTTTCAAAAGCATAAACAGAGTGTTATTCTCGTAGGAAGAAATTAACTTAGATTAGTCTCATAACAAGAAATTAACTTAGAAGTGAAAAACTAACCAAGATCACAGCTTTGATATTGCTAGTAGATAGAGAAAACTCAAGATCACCATCAAGTTCATGATAATTTAGAAGACTATCTACCAAATCTTCATGAATTTTGTCTTCACCTATCTCGCAGAGGAATGGAGATCAGATAGAAGTCTTTGTTTGGTTAGCTATGAAGCTGAGTAATTCTTTACACATGACTACATACATATTTACTTATCCTCTACGCAGTTTGGGCTTTGAAAAGGAAAGATACAAATCTTATTTTTTAGCGATCAGAACACTGTAAACTCAATAAGGTAAAGTATTAAATATCCAAATCTATAATGCAAATAGAGAATATTACCTTCAAGAGTTCTTTCATTTTTAACACTCGTTATGTTTAAATGTATTTTCTTTCATTTTTTACACTCATTATGTTTAAATATATATAGAAATATTTTCTTTGCAATAGATGGCGCCACTAGAATACTAACATATGTCTTTAAAAAAAGTTTAGGATTATGTATACTCCTAAAAATATGTGTTCAAATGAGTTTCAATTTTAAAAAGGAAAATTACTCTTCAAAATACTCTACTCACACTTATGTATAATAATGATAATAATCTTCCTTAAGAGTTAATAATTTTAGAATAAAATGTTGAGAATCAATTGACAATAATATTCATAATTCACTTGGTGGATTAGTAGTCGACTCACTATTTTAGTTTTAAATTACTTAATAAATGTATTATTTAATTTATAATAAAAAATAGCAACAACATTTTATATAAAAAATAAAAGAAAGAGAAAAATGCTAAACCACTAAATTTGAATTATACTCAAAACATTAGAGATATACACTACAAGATACTCAATCTTATTTAATCCACTTTTTTTTTTTTTTTTTTTTTTAACTTATTTGTCATTTAATCAATATTTATTACCAAACATCTACCTCTAGGGTAACAGGCCTACCTTTAATTTATTTTTAAAAATTTATGCATTGAGCTACTAAGTTATTGCCTTTCCATAGGCCCAAAGGCAATTGACATTTCATATCCTATCCCTTGTATAATTTGCAACTTTTTGTCCAGTTGATGCGATCTTCACACACCCCCTCAAAATACACCAACGTCACTTTTATTAAAAATAATTTTTTATTGTCTTATTTTAATGTATATTATAATTTATATGATATTATTTAAATAATTTTTTGTTAGTAAATCTTACATTTACGTTATTACATATTTTAAACTAAGGTAGCTGGGTTGACAGCCAATTTGAACTTTTTGTCAGCGTTATGAGACCTGTTTGGACCGAGAGAAAGTGGATTGCGCTCAAATGTACCATTTCTACAAATGTCAATACGAGCGGCCACGGGATTATAGAGTTTTTGCTGGTTGAAAAGCAAGGAAATGGGTGATCCAGTTTGGGAATTTCTGTTGACAGAGAAATAGGATGAGATACGATTAAAGGAAGACGGTAGTACATAGAAACTATTAGATAGAGATGGAGTTCCGAAAAGAAGTTTCATGGAAAACAAAGTTGTGTTGAGAAATATGAAAGAACAAAAAAAAAGACAAATAAAGAAGAGAAAGAAATGAAAGTGGATAAAATTGTTGATGTTCCGTGGTAGAGGGGAAAAAATAATTATACGAGGAAGGTGCATAAATGTTTCATATGTTTTAATAATTTATATCAATATAATAAAATTAATGAAAGAATTTCATATGTTATCCATAAATCTAATTAATATAAAAGTTTATCAGTACAACACATAAATTATTAATAAATAATTATTTTGATAAAGAAGTTAAATAATTTATTATTAAAATTAAAAAAAAAAAAAAAAAAACCTTTTACATGTTTACTGTTTTGCATCAATATATTGGATTAATATGTGAGATAATGGTAAAATGATTGTGAAATTATTTTAATAAAAATGAATTAAATTATGTCATATAAATTATATATATATTAAGTTGTGATAAAAAATGAAAAAATTATAAAACTAACAACCTTAAAATATATATCAATAAAATAGCACTTTTAATACTAATTTATAGTATTTTAATTAAAAATAATTGTACTATTTTTGTATTACGAGTTTTATAAATGTTATTTTAAGTAATGTTTTAAATTATTTTTGTTATGTATAATATAGAGAATTTTTTATTTATTATTATACATGATGTAATTACTTTTAAATAAAAAATTAATATTAGTATATTTTCTTAAAATTATGACGTAAATCACATGGATAATGAGCCTAACTCGTGTAATTACTAACAGTCTTAAATTGTAGTGCTTTTTGGGTAGGTTCCATTACAATAACATCTAATATCATCTAGTAATAAATTTTTTATTGTTACTTTTAAAAAACAATCTAGGATCATCTCCAAGATCATTAAATTAAATAAAAGCAGTTTTTTTTTTTTTTTTAAGTTTTAAATTTTCATTTTTTTTATTAATAAATATAAAATATATTTTAGATAGTGAAATTTAAATTTTAATTCTTGGTAGAAGAATTGAGAATCTTACCACTTGAATCATAAAAAATTTCTAAAATAATATTTTAAAATTAAGTAATGAAATAACTCAGATGTTATTCCATTAAATAATAAGATAGTTAAAAAATTATTAATTATTGTTAGAGTATGTAGTAAATTATGATATAGTATTTTAGATAAATAAAATATATAATTAATATAATTATTTAATTTTTGATGGGAGTATTAAGAGTCTTGTTACCTGAATTATAAAAAAAAAAATTAAATAATATTTTAAAATTAAGTAGTTAAATAAGTCAGATGTTATTCTTAATAAGATAGTTAAAAAATTATTAATTATTGTTAGACTATGTAATAAAGAATGATATAGTATTTTAGATAAATAAAATATAAAATTAATATAATTATTTTTAAAAAAATATATAATTATTCTGATATTTTAATTAAAGAATAAGCATATTCTAATTTATAAGGAGTATTACTGCATCACTTTACTTATCCAAAGTGTAATAAATTTATAAGATAATCAAGAATGGTTGAATTACAATCTCTCTCTAGCATCGAAGTTTAGAAAATATTATTTTTACACTTTTCATTTTTATTTAAATGAAGGACTTGGATCGATCTATTCCAGGGCAGATTTAAGATTTTAAACGAAGAGAGACACTATTAAATAATATAATTTATAAGAAAAATTTTATATAAAAATTAAATTAAAAATAAATTTTTTAATCAAAAAAATGTCAAAATGTAGATTTTTTTTAAATTTTATTTTATTTTAATTAAAAAAATTGAGCTTGAACATAAAATTTTAGCATAAAATATTTTTAATTTAAAATATATGTTTAAAAGTAAAGTTAAAAAAAAAATACATGATTAATTATTTATAAAATTTTACACATAAAATTATATTTTTATCAAAATAATACACGTGTCCTTCATAATTAACACATACATCCCCCCGATCTCTGCCATGCAATTATATGGTATAAGTCGTTACCGCGACCGAAAGTACACCCAAAATGCAACGTCCTCCTTTACGTCATAGCCGCCATTCTTCTCTTACTTCGAGGACTGTTGAAAAATTTTCAAACCAACCTAATTCAAATTACCAAACCAAAACGTTGAATTTTAAATTTATATTAATTTAAATTGATTCTTAATTTTAAAAAATTAATTAATATTATGTTAATTTAATTTTTATGTATTAAATTATTATATATATTAAATAATTTTATCAATTATTAATTAAATATAAAATTAATAATATAAAAAGATACGTAAAGCAATGAAATAACTATAAGATCATTTACAAAATATATTAGGTATGAAAATAATTTTGTATATTATTGAGGATGAATTGAATTGATGAATTCATTCATTTATTTTATTTTATTATTTTTTTTAATAGAGAAAGAAGTTTCATTAAATCCAAAAAAAAAAAAAAAGGTACAAAATGAAAACAAACATAGCTGAAACACAGAAAAATTAGGTGAATGCTAAAATAAAACCAACAAACTCCATTTTTAATAACCACCACTGCTGTACAATGAATTCAGTAATAAGATTTCTAGCAATGAGAGTCAACAGCAAATGCTTTGGAAGAAATTCACAAAAGTTATAGTGTAATTCAGCATGGTATAGAGCATTAGTAAACAATCTTCAAAAGCCAGACTGACGCACTAACAACAACAACAACAATAACAAAACTAACTTAGAAAGACAAAAGAAATAGCAAATAAACAAACACCTAACACCACAAGCTTACTAAGCAAAACTAAAGTTAAGTAGTTAAAAAAGTGAAAAAACCAGAGAACAAAGTACTACTTCCCACTTGCAGAAATAATCCTTGGATAATGGTTATTACATAGCAACGAAGCATCAAAATCAAGTAAGAGTCATATCACATATTAAAGACACAACGAACACTGACCCAATCCATATCCATGCATTGACAATAACCTTGGTTTTGACAGGTATCTCATATCCATCAATAACACAACTCTGGCTTGACTCTCTTGGACGTAATAAAGGAAGAGGAGGATGGTTTTCATGAGCTTAAGGAGAAGCTCATAAGAGTTATAATGAAGATGGCATCGATTCAGTTGAAGAGTATGGGGATCAAAATATGAGCAATGAAGGAGGAGTCGAGATTTAAAGGGCACTACAAAGTCCATGGCAAGTTGGCATACATCACAAAGAATCAAAAGAATATTAAGCAACCAAAAACCCAGGTACGTCAATACTTCATTAGTGGAATAAGATTATGTGAAGGAACCAGCGACGTATGAGGAGGCATCTCAGAGCCTCAAATGGGTAAAATCCATGGAAGAAGAAATTACAACTCTTAAACAAAATCAAACTTGAGAATTAGTGCCAAAGCCAAAAGATGTAAAACTCATATAATGTAAATGGGTTTACAAGTTAAAAATTCGTCCTAATGGAGCTATTGAGAGATACAAAGCTAGGCTAGTAGCTCAAGGATTCTCTCAACAATACGGATTGGACTATGATGTGAAATTTAGTCCAGTGGCAAAGTTAACAACTGTATGTGTCATACTAACACTTACATCATGAAAAGGCTGGAGACCATGGCAGATGGACGTAAAGAATGCCTTTTTATATGGAGATCTAGATCGAGAGATATATATAGAGCAACCAAGAGGGTTTGAAAGCAAAGAGTTCCCAAGTTATGTGTGCAAGCTAAGAAAGGCGCTTTATGAGTTAAAGTAGGCACCACGAGAGTGGTTTGGTAAAATTGCAGAATTCTTAACAATGAATGATTACATGGTAGCACCTGCTGATTCAAGTCTGTTTGTCAAGAAAGACACTACAAGAATAACAATCATCCTAGTGTATGTTGATGATTTGATCATCATTGGAGACAATGAAGAAGAAATTTGTCAAACAAAGGAAAATTTATCGGTCCATTTTCAAATGAAAGAGCTTAGAGAGTTAAAATATTTTCTTGGGCTAGAGGTGGATTGATGTGTAAATTATAGTACTTGCAAGTATACGAATAACTTATAGCAAGCGATAAGCAAACCTCTGAGGTTGATCTCTCAAGGAATTACAGTGGTTAAAAATAATCTTTTTCTTAATCTCTTTAGAGTCCTAAAGAAACTAAAATACTAACTAATTAAAATTCTAGAACTACTAAAACTCTAAATAATTAGAATCCTAAGGCTAATAAAACTGTAAATAAAGTTAGACACGAGAGCAAGATCAATGGTGGTAAATGAAGAAAGAAAACAATATTTCAAATCTAACTAACTCAAAAAGGATATCAATGGAAGATATATGGACATTTAGTTTGATTGACCATGTTTGCATTGAAATATTATGGTGAATTAACATGAATGTTCTTATAAATAAAGTTTACTAGCTTTCCTTTTGTTTATGAAAATTTTTACAATCGTGTAATTTTCTTTATTGATTAACTTATCAATATCCTACGATCGGATATATTAAATAGCAAACAAATTATACACAAGAAAAAATATGTCAATCAAACCAATGTCATGGCTAGGTCATCAATTTGAAACTTTAATTAAGTTTTTCAAAATGTAGTCTAAGTGGCGTTCCTAAAACCAAACTATAAGATTTTTTAATCTAATCATGAATCTCAAATTGACTCATGAAAATTCATAATTAAACGTTTAAACATGCTCTTAATCAAAAAGTAATTTTTATTTATTTTTAAGCAATAAAAATATTCACTATAACAAATCTATGTAAACATAGCAACACAAACTAAACATCCATGAAAATTTTCCTCAATCATGTTTGAATTAATATTCATAGGCAAATATAATTCAACATACATTCCGAAGAAGTACGAAGAAAAGAAGAAAATTCAATAACAATAAGAAACCTAGATCTAAATACCACAAATAGATTGGATGACTTTTCCTTCCCCAAAAGCTTGATATTCGATCTTCAATGGCTTCTTGTCTCCTTAGAATTGATTCTCTTGCATCTTTGAATGTGAAAAAACTCCAAAAATTTGATTAAGTCTTGTAATAATTTGCAAAATTGAGTTGTGCGTAAAATGAAGACTTAATGGGTATTTATTTGTGTAAGGGTTACATAAAATTTGGGCTCCTAAAAATACACGGGCCCCGCAGTACAACATTCTCCCTGCCGCGACACATAAATATTTCTGAAAATACTGTGAAGCCTAAGAGGCTCATGCCGTGGCACAACTTTTCTCCTACCATAGAGCGCTTTGTATTTTGTGTCTTTACAAGTACCTCATACATATTGGTTGGCTTGTTATATAAGGCTTACATAATATGACTCTTGTTGCTCCTAAGTTGTAATTCGAGTGCCATAACTATTTTGTCTTTACGTGTTTGCATATTATTCAACTATTTTGAAGCTAAAAACACCTAAAATACACTAAAACATACCTGTGATTTTGAATTGATAGATTTATGTAAATAATTAAATAAACATATAACAAATCTAATTTCTTATAATTAAACATAATAAATCATAAAATATTAGTGCTTGGATTACACAGATAAAGGCTTATTCTTGTGCCAACATAAATACTCAAAAACATTTATTACATAAGTTTGGGATGTTGGAATGCAAGCCAATATCCACATTATTAGAAGCCAACAACAAGCGTTGTGTACATGAGGGAATAGACTTAGAAGATGGGACTATGTACCGACAATTGGTTGGAAGTCTCATTTATCTAACGATAACGCGACTAGATATTTCTTATACAATGGGCATAATAAGTTGCTATATGCAAAAATCAAAGAAGACTCACTTAGAGGTGATTCGGCGAATACTAAAGTATGTGAAAGGTACCCTTGATTTTGGTCTCCTATATAAAAAGAATGAAGAATGTAGGGTGATTGGTTATTGTGACGCAGACTATGCAAGAGATCATGACACGCGTAGATCAACCACTAGTTATGTTTTCAAGCTTGATGGAGGAGCAATCTCTTGGTGTAGCAAGAGGCAACCTACTATGCCATTATCAACAACGGAAGCAGAATACAGAGCAACAGCGTTGGCAGCTCAAGAATGTATGTGGTTGATGCAAGTCCATAAAGACCTACACCAAACAATCGATTATCCAATACCTATGTATTGTGACAACTTATTGGCAATCCGTCAAGCGGAGAATCTAATGTTTCATGCATGAACCAAGCATGAGGAGGTGCATTACCATTTTATTTGAGAAAAGGTTCTACAAGGTGATATAGAGCTTAAACAAATAAAAACAATCAACCAAGTAAAAGACATATTTACAAGAGGACTTGGGGTTATGAAGTTTGAAGAGTTACTTGGCATGATCAACAAAAGAGGAACAAGAGAGAGTCGTTGTTGAGGAGAGTGTTAAAATATTATCATCACTCCTCTCTCTAATTCTCTACATATATATAGAAGTTTTTATTTTTAGAATAATTTAAAAATAGTTTAGCTTAAAGATTCTAGATATTAGAAATATTTTCAATTATCTATAATTATGTATTAAATAAATAGTAAAACTAGAATCTACATATGATGGCTATATATATATACACATAGTGTGTGGTGAGTTAGTAAGTAAGTAAGAATTGTAATCATTTTTGTAAGAGTGAAGTTGTGTCATAACATTGCAAATATAATTAAGTGTGTGTTATAAATAAAAATAATTTTATTTCGTCACTTTAAAATTCAATATAGATTACTGTATTTGTAGTCAGATGCTTATAGTAGCTATTTTAGTCATTGGAGTTTGGAAGGATACTGATCTGTGTATATTTTCAAGCCCAAGCCTGCAATGTAACTAGAGTCCACTACTACAAATTTGCCTTTATAGGACGGTCACTGGCCGTCTTATAAAGTCCCGTCCTAAAAGAATTGAAAAAATAAGACGTTCACGGAACGCCTTAAAAAAAATTCTTATAGGACGGCCACTGACCGTCCTATAAAATTCTTTTAAGACGGCCATACAAAATTAAAAAAAATTAAAAAAAAAAAAAAAAAACTTTATAGGACGGCTATTGACCGTCCTATAAAGTTCTTTTAGGACGGTCACTAACCGTCCTATAAAGTTCTTTTAGGACGGTCAATAGCCGTCCTATAAGTTTTTTTTTTTTTTTTTTAAATTTTAAATTTTTTTTTGTTTGTTTTGTTTGTCCAGACTGAAATCTATATATAATCTGTACAAATTATAGTCATTTCAGGAACACGATTCAGATTTAGAATACAATATTTCATTTAAAAAACATCCATAATTTATATTACAAATATATGATTCAAAGCTGCCTAACTGTAATTTACACAGATAATTTTTCCATTAACAGCCCCAAGTGTTATTTTGGAACCAGAGTTTCCATTAATATTGAATCTCATCTGCAGTCGGGAAGGTGCCTTGTTAACTTTAGAAGTCACATCGTTGCAGCAATATCATTGACCCATTGCATCCTGCATACAGCATAAACAAACAATATCAGGAAATTGTTAACCAAGGTTGTGTTATCATAAAACTTACCCATTGCATCTTTTAGTTTCACAGTCTCTGATAAACAAGCCCAGAAATATAAATTACTAGAAAGAAGCAAGGGATGACTTCAAAACTTTTAAATACTAATGATATTAATGGAAACAAACAAACAAAAAAACCAGAGAAGATGCAATGGGTAAACTGGTAAGTTACAACTGATTAAATTAAAACTGCAGTTACAAAAACTCCGTTTTATTTAACCCGTATTTTGAAGACATATAAATAACAGTAAGCACTATTCCTCTTTGTTTTAAAAGCAATATAGATTAAGTAAAGCTAAAAGTAAGATAGAGTCCATGCAACATGACGAAGAATATTGGTACAAAACTCTTCTAAACTTATTGTCGGTGACAAAAAAGAAAAAAAAATGGCAATTTTTCGACTTTGATTGAGATGATTGTAAACTGGTCCAATAAGACAAAAATGGGTGTCTGATAAAAGAGTCACCTGCTCGTCAAATCATTATTATAGAAATCCCACGTTCATCTTTCCCTCGATGACCGGCTCTTCCACTCATCTGCAAAGTAAAAAAGAAATGAAATTATTACAGTTGGAACACTCACACACATTGTTACCAACCAACCTTAAGAAAATTTAGTGCCCATACATGCACAATATTCATCCAAATTCAGAATCTACCATACAGTAAAGAAAACCATTGAAATATTCACTCACCTAGATTTACTCACCAGACCCAATATAACGTTGACTATCACCATCCCACTTTTTAACAGATGTAAAAACAACAGGCATATTCAAACCCATAGCAAACTGTCTTAAAGAACAGTATATAAAACAAATAATAAGTGGTAACCAGATACTACGCAGACTACAAGTACAAAGCAGTACCAGATGGAAAGTGTCAATTTAAGAGTATTACTTGGGGAGATTATCTTACCGTCTCTGTAGCAAAAAGTGTCTTTACAAGGCCTTCCCGAAAAAGAATCTCCACCAACTCCTTGATTACAGGAAGAAGGCCAGAATAATGGATAGCAATTCCTCGCTGTAAAAGTGGCAACATCAGCTCAATTGCAGGTAAGTCTACTGTATCTTTTTCTTCCTGAGTGTTAAAATCAAGCTTGGACAAGGACGTTGCATGTTGTTCACACTCTCTTCTACTGAAGCTGAAAACGATAACGGGCTGGAATTTTCTTTACATAATCATCTAATATTTGGAGAAGATACACAGTCAAGCAAATTAAAATTAGTACATAAGTTATAATAATAAAAGTGGGACAAAAATGATTAATTGACCAACCACTTAAAGTCAGTGGTCATATGTCTTGGAAACTCTGTTTTCTTTTGTCCTGGCAGAAAGAGGTATACCTAAGATCACTATGGAAGAAAAGACAACACGCCTTCTCCCTATGAGAGAAGGTTCCAATTGACCAAGAGCTAGTGAACGAACATTAATGCCATTAAAGATGAACATGAAATATTATTATTCCCCTAATTGCAAGCTAGTAATAATTAATAAATGAGATGTTATTATTGAAATCCCAAGAAATCAGGGGAGTTGACCTTTGTACATTTATTAAGATATTATTTAATATGTACATTATTAGGAGATTTTAATGGTTTATGAGGAATAGTTGTACTAATTAATTAGAAGATTTATTTCCTTTTGCATCTACCCTAGTTTTACTATAAATATGTAATAGAACCAGTTGTAACTTTCTAGTAACTTTCCAGTTGCATCTACCTTTGCTTGTCTATTTCATTTGGGCATCTCTTTAAGCATAACTTTGAATGTAAAGTTTTAACATTCAAAACCTACAAGGCTATAACATAAAGAGACCACTTCCACAAACAGAAGCCAATATCACACGTAAACATATCTTAAGAAAGAGAACATACACCAGAAAACTACCAATATAGAAGCGCATATCTAATGTAGAACAAAAGTGAAATATGCACTTATAATAGAGTTTTGATACATCCGTACCAGCTGCTGAAGGATGACAAAATGGTTCTAGAACAATGGATTGATACTCACTTAACTGTCATTTCCATTTAATAATCGAACTCAATCCCACCAAGAAACACCCAGAATACTAATAAGGACGCATGAGAGACAAATACACAGATGAAATTGACATAAAATTAAAAACTCTAAATCCTAGAAGACAGAAAAAGACATTAGACTCAAATGATTCTAGAATGAACAAACCTTTTCCGACGTACAGAACCCAGATGAAAACCGCTGCCGAAAAGACATTAGACTCAAATGATTCTAGAATGAACAAACCTTCTCCTTTTCCTTGAGCATCTTTAAGGGCTTCCGTACAATAAGGATAGGTGAAACTCCGTTTTGTAGTTGTTTATCCAAAGACCCATAACTCCCAGAACGAATACCCAAACCCAATGACCCTCTAGTCATTGTTTCCACACACCCTTATGTTCCTCCCTCATCTCCCTCTACACCCTCGTATTCAGGAAAAGAAATCGAAACACCCCAAGTAAATTCAAATCGAACCCATGATTGCAGGTGGCGGTGGCGTTTGGAGGTATCTTTGGCGTTTCGAGAGAGAAGTATCTTAGGGATTGTAATTTTGTAAACTGGGGGTAGGTTAAATGCCGTGAAAATGGGGAAGTAATAAATAAAATTTGCATCATTCTTTTAGGACGGCTAATAGCCGTCCTATATGTTGGTATATAAGACGGCTAATAGCCGTCCTAAAAGAATTTTTTTTAAGACGGCTATTAACCGTCCTATAAAGTACCGCTTAATTTTTTCCGTAACAGCCGTCCTATATTTTTTATACGACGGCCATATACTTGTGACCGTCCTATTTGTTTCTCACTCTAAATTTTAAGCCGTCCTATATTGCTTATAATGTAGTAGTGGTCTAAAGCTCATCGGAGAAAGAAAAGAAACTAGGAAGGCTCCTGAATGAACTTATTAAATTAGTTTTTGAATTACTTGTGTCATTGAAATGTTAAGTTTTGGTTAGATTATGAGTAATTTTGATTAGAAAAATTTTACAAAAAATGGGGTGTAAAGGTTTGATATTTTGACTGCAAGCCTACACTAACAATATTGAATATTGTTATTAAAAAATTAAGTTATTATATGATTTTGTTAGTGATTAATTAAATATAAAGTTAATAATGTGAAAAGATATGTAAAGAGATAATGGTGAAACCATTTATAAAATACACATCTTGTATGAAAATAATTTGGTATATTTTTGAGGATGAATTGAATAGATGAATTCATTCCTTTATTTTTTTTATTTTTTTTGTTCAACAGAAAAGGAAATTTTCATTAAATCTAAAAAAATTACAAACTAAGAACAAACATAGCTGAACACAGAAAAATTAGGTGAAAAATAAAATAAAACCAACAGACTCCATCCTTAATAACCACCTATTATACAAGGAATTTAGTAACAAGATTTGTGGAAGAAATTTACAAAAGTCACAGTATAATTTAGCATGGTATACAACATTAGTAAACAATCTTCAAAAGCAACCTGACAGACGCACTAACAACAACAACAATAACAAAACTAACTTAGAAAGACAAAAGAAATAGCAAATAAACAAACACCTAACACCACAAGCTTACTAAGCAAAACTAAAATTAAGTAGATAAAAAAGTGAAAAAACCAGAGAACAAAGTACTACTTCCCACTTGCAGAAATAATCCTTGGATAATAGTTATTCCATAGAAACGAAGCATCCAAATCAAGTAAGAGTCATACCACAAGATCAACAGCACATATATATCTTCCACAAACAACAAAACCTATAAATCCTTAAAATTGAGTCGAAAGGGCACAGGCTAGATTCAGATGCCAGAGATGGAAATGAAGGCTAGAACGGTTCCAAGGAATATTTAGCAAAAGAACTTATAAAGATTGAAAGTCATTATCAAAGCCCAAACACTCTAAATTGTAAAACAACACAAGGAAAACAAAACTAGCAAAACTTGAAGTAAATTGGATAGAAAATGGAAGAATTACCAGCACTAGGCTAGAATTTGAGTCCAAAGATGTTAGAAATTTGTTTACCAAATTGAAAATCATGTTTTCTAGATCCCATGTTGAATCAAGAGAAGAAGAAGAGATTATTGCGGAAGCGTACCGGAATCCATAGCGTTCTTCTGTCGAACAGGTTCAGATCTTCCAATTGATGCGCAGTTGTCTAAAGAGTTTTTCTCTGTTGATGGGGATACAGAGAAAACTTATGTTCTACAAGCACTGCGCTCAAATGGGGACCATGACCCCTTTATATAGATAACTGCCAAAGGCGGTTACCAATTATTGGTATTTTTAAATTGGCCCCTCATCAACTTAAAAATACAAGTCCGGTCTCTACACATTAATTCCACAATAATTTAATACCCGATAGCCAAAATTAAACTTTATAGATCACCTTTTAATTGGCTAAACTATAAGATAGCATAGCACATTTAAAACTACATGTGTGGCCCCACAGATTAATAATATTTTTCCAACAATCTCCCACTGGGCCACATATGTAACTTTGTAAATGTGCATAACCTTATGAGCTCATGAAACTGCCATCACAATTAGGGTACTTCCGAACAATCTCGTCCATTAATCATACTGATACAGGATCAAAGCGATCTTCGTCACATTTATCGTGACTAAATCTATCAATGGTCACATATACCAATACAACCAAATGACATAGATCAATCATGGATGTGTAGCATGAAAATTACATGTAATGTGATCCAAACATGTCTATTTTCAACTAGTCCTACTTTATTCTTTATTGAGATCAGTATTACCACATTACTTAACAGAGTGTGTTAAACCAAAACTTTACTTCTGCAGAAAGTAAACTGAATAATATATGTATATAACAAATCTGAAGTTCAACATAAAGCAACAAATCAAATTCAAACTCCCACTAAACTAAAGTATCCTCAAACAGAATAACACCCATATGAGCAGTATGCTCGTGAAAGACCTTGGGTGGTAGTCCCTTTGTGAGCGGATCCGCTATCATGGAGTTTGTTCCAATGTGCTCTATAAAAATCTGACCACTCTGCACTCTTTCTTTCACAACCAGAGACTTGATGTCAATATGCTTTGACTTCGTTGAGCTTCTGTTGTTGTTAGAATATAAAACCGCTGATTTATTGTCACAAAATAATTTGAGTGGTCTTTCAACACCCTCTAAAATACGCAGCCCAGTGACAAAATTTCGCAGCCATATTCCATGATTTGATGCCTCATAACAAGCCACAAATTCTGCGGCCATGGTGGATGAAGCCACAAGCGTTTGCTTGGCAGACCGCCAAGAAACTGCCCCACCAGCCAACAAATAAACATAACCAGATGTGGATCTCCTGCTGTCTTGGCATCCAGCAAAATCAGAGTCGGAGTACCCAATGATCTCTAACCGATCTGATCTTCTATATGTGAGCATATACTCCTTTGTTCTCTGTAAGTATCTCATAACCCGTTTGGCTGCTTTCCAATGATCCATGCCTGGGTTACTTAAATATCTGCCTAACATGCCAACTATGAACGCAATATTCGGACGCGTACATACTTGGGCATACATTAGACTCCCTACAGCCGAAGCATAAGGAATCTTCTGCATTTCTTTAATTTCAAGGCTATTCTTTGGGCATTGGCTGAGACAAAATTTGTCTCCCTTAGAGACTGGGGTTTCACCTGGTTTGCAATTTTGCATGCCAAACCTATTGAGAACTTTCTCAATATAATTCCTTTGTGACAGTCCCAATATACCCCGAGAGCGATCTCGGTGTATCTCAATTCCTAATACAAACGAAGCTTCACCAAGATCTTTCATTTCAAAATTCTTTGATAGAAATCTCTTGGTGTCATGCAAGATGCCTATGTCATTTGTGGCAAGTAAAATGTCATCGACATACAAAACCAGAAAAATATGCTTACTCCCACTGAACTTGTGATACACACAATCATCAACGACATTCATCTCAAAACCGTGCGAAACAATGACTTGATGAAACTTGAAGTACCACTGACGAGAAGCCTGCTTGAGTCCATATATGGATTTCGTCAATTTACAAACCATATTCTTTGAATCTCCTAATACAAAGTTTTCTGGTTGTACCATATAAATTGTTTCTTCAATGTCACCATTGAGAAACGCTGTTTTGACATCCATTTGATGCAACTCAAGGTCAAAATGTGCAACAAGCGCCATAATTGTCCTAAAAGAGTCTTTCGTGGAAACCGGAGAGAAAGTTTCTTTAAAGTCAATTCCTTCTTTTTGAGTAAAGCCTTTGGCTACAAGACGTGCCTTATACCTCTCCACATTACCCTTTGAATCCCTTTTGGTTTTAAATATCCATTTACAACCAACGGGATTCGCACCAGCCGGTAATGGGACAAGTTCCCAAACTTTATTGTCTTGCATAGACTTATACTCCTCATTCATGGCTTCAATCCATTTATAAGAGTTGGAACTTTGCATGGCTTGGCGGAAGTTGATTGGATCATCTTCCGACATTCCACTTTCTACCTCATGTTCCTGGAGATATACAACATAATCATCTGAAATTGCAAATCTCCTTTCTCTCGTGGATCGCCTTAATGGCGCGGGTTCTTGAGGTTGTTGAGGTTGTTCCTCAGGAATTGGTTCCTCTGGAACAATTACCTCATTTTGAATGAGGGGTTGAATAACATTGTCTTGCCGAAGATTTGAATTCATCTCTTGATTAATGACAGGTATGGAAGCCTGCACATCGTCAAGAAAAGTAGTAGCAGGAATTGGGATTACTCCCTCTTCCTCCTCAAAGACAATGTTCCTAACTCGATTTCCCCTCCCAAACTCAACATCCTCAAAAAATGTTGCAATTCCCGTCTCAAATATAGACTTACTAGTAGGATCATAAAACTTGTAACCCCTTGATCGTTCTGCATAGCCAATAAAGTAGCTGCTAATGGTTTTGGAGTCCAATTTTCTTGCATGAGGTTTATAAGGCCTCGCTTCAGCAGGACATCCCCAAATACGCAAGTGTTTTAGACTAGGCTTTCGCCCAACCCAAAGTTCATAAGGCGTTTTTGCAGCTGCTTTAGTTGGCACCCGATTCAGGATATAAGTTGCTGTCTTTAGAGCTTCACCCCAGAGTGACTCTGGTAAAGTAGATTGACTAATCATACTTCTTACCATGTCCTTAAGAGTCCTGTTTCGTCTCTCAGATACACCATTCATGCTAGGCGACCCTGGCATAGTGTATTGAGGGACGATTCCACATTCCTCTAGGTATTTAGCAAATGGTCCCGGACGTTGTTCACCTGATTTGTCGTATCTACCATAGTATTCACCACAACGGTCAGATCTGACACTCTTTATCCGTTTGTTGAGTTGTAACTCAACTTCGGCCTTAAATATTTTGAACATGTCCAAAGACTGTGATTTCTTATGTATAAGAAATAGATACCCATATCTAGAATAGTCGTCTATGAATGTTATAAAATATTGTTGACCATTCCAAGATGCTGTAGGGAATGGACCACAAATATCCGTATGAATCAATTCTAAGACGTCCGTAGTCCAATTTGCATCTAATTTCTTCATTTTGGTCTGTTTTCCCTTGATACACTCAACACAGACATCAAAATCTGAAAAATCAAGGGATTCCAAAATCTCATCAGACACAAGTCGCTCAACTCTAGATTTAGAGATGTGACCTAAGCATTTGTGCCATAATGAGGCTGAAGTTTCCTTATCTAATTTTCGCTTTGTAACTCGTGACTCGACATGCAAGGTTTCATTATAAGATGAAACAGTTTCCAGCAAATATAGATTATCAAAAGTATTAAGTAAACCAGTACCAATAACATTTGAATTTAAAGACAAAGTAAACTGAGTATTTCCAAATGAACAATAATAACCCAATTTGTCCAAAACAGAAATGGAAATTAAGTTCCGTCTAAAAGACGGTACAACAAAAGTGTCTTTCAAATCCAAATAACAACCAGTTTTTAATAACAATCTAAAATGCCCTATTGCCTTCACTTCCACCGACTTGCCGTCACCCACAAAGATACGTCTTTCAGCATCAGTTGGCTCTCGGTAGTTTAGGCAACCCTGCATAGAAACACAAATGTGAGTAGTAGCACCAGAATCTACCCACCAAGTGTTTCTTGGTACAGATGCTAAATTGATCTCAGAACAGACCAAAACATGAATTATACCTTTCTTTGCACGCCATGCGCGATATTTGGCACATTCATTCTTTTGATGTCCAGGCTTACCACATAAGAAACAACAGTCATTACTTTTCTGTTTCTTTTGCACTGGACCCTGAGGAATAGCAACTTCCTTTCCTTTATCCTTCCTTTTACCCTTGCCCTTAAAAGTACTTGACAGATGAGCACTTTCAGTCCTCTCTTGCTTCAATCTCTCTTCCTCTTGCACACAAAATGAAATGAGCTCATTGAGAGTCCATTTCTCCTTTTGGCAGTTATAACTGACCTTAAATTGACTGAATTGTGCAGGAAGAGAGATCAGAATTAAATGCACGAGCAAATCATCTGATAAGTCGAGCTTTTGTGCCTTAAGTTTTGAAGCAAGATGAGACATCTCCATGATGTACTCTCTGACATTACCTTTGCCCTTATATTTCATTGAAATCAAGCTTGCTAAGAGCGTGCTTGTTTCAGCCTTATCGTTTTTGACAAAACGATTCTGAATTTCCTCAATGAACTTACTGGCAATGATACTGTCATCTGTTATTGCACCTCGAAAGGCTTCTGGAATTCCGCGCTTCATGATCATAAGACTTAGCCTGTTTGAACGGTCCCACTTTTCAAAGTACGCAATTTCCTCAGGAGTACTTTGTGCAGTGAGATCATTCGATTTTGGCATTCTTAATGCCAAGTCTATGTCCATGCAGCCAAGAACAATCAATATGTTCTCTTTCCAATCCTTAAAGTTTGTTCCATTTAACATTGGAACATTATTCATGTTGGCAGATATTGTAGCAGTAGACATTAAAGCTGAATAGAGAACAAAATCAAATAAATAAACTATGCTCACATAAAATAACCAAAGTAGACAGTCATTAAATTGATTAATTACATGACAACATTTCAAGATACCAAGCACAACATTAATATCAAGTCTTTGGACAGTGATATTAATTGTAAGTAGTACTCTTGTTGCAATGATCAAACAATGACAATAAGTTATGTCAAATAATAAATCTATGTTTGCATCGATTCATCATTCACATGAGGTCACCTTGATAATTGTCATATGATTACCATCGCAGGTGCGTGTGTAATTCGGCCAAATATGAACCCCTCTTTGGATTGGTTAATATTCGTATGAATTACACATACACAAACATCATATCTAATTATTCTCCCAATATCAATATACACAAGAGTGGCCACTTTGGTGACATCATGCATAAATTGATGTAATTAGAATACCAGATAAGTGTTAAAAAAAATGTGTATATAATTAATCAAAATTAAAAGAAAGTCTTAATTCATGTATTAAGCTTCAACAAAATATGTAATTGATATATATATATTCATACCAAAGAATACCATCTAACATTATATGAATATGTAGTATATATCTAACTAAAGTTATATATATATATATACCACCAGAGGACTCAATTTTTTTTTTTTTTTTTTTTTTTTACATGTGCAGTTGCACCAAAAAAAAAAAAAAAAGGAAACCGAAAGTGAGGCTGTGAACATCAGAAACTGAAAAGGACAGTTACATATATATATATATAATCTCATCCAATCTTTATATTACATATATAAATATATATATATATATATACTAAACCGTATATTATATATATATATATATATATCAGATAGATTGCGGCAAACACCCAAACAGTTAAGATACGTGCTTTTCTCCACACGTATATATAAAACACCCAAACTGTTACGCAAAGAAAAATAAAATAAAATAAAAAAAGAACCGAAATATGCAGTTACCCAAAAAAAAAAAGGAAACTGAAGGCGAAACTTCAATGCACAGTTTCGGTTTTCGCAATTTTGCAGGAGGCACAGTTGCACAGATACTTATTTTACAGAATCCATAGCCGGTGAAGTATATATATATATATATATATATAAACAGATTTATTCGTATATATGCGGAAAAAAAAATAGGTTATAAATACGAAAGAAAACAGGTTTAGAAATCTGTTTATTAATATGCAAATATATATATACGTTTTCGAAAGAAAACAGATTTCATTGATATGCAACATATATATCTTCCAAAAGAAAACAGTGGCCACATAACAACAAAATTCATCACGCACCAACCAGATTTTGTTAAAAATAAATTAATCTCCAAACTTTATAAATTCTTTTGAATCAAACATGGGTAGGCTCTGATACCACTTGTTAGAAATTTGTTTACCAAATTGAAAATCATGTTTTCTAGATCCCATGTTGAATCAAGAGAAGAAGAAGAGATTATTGCGGAAGCGTACCGGAATCCATAGCGTTCTTCTGTCGAACAGGTTCAGATCTTCCAATTGATGCGCAGTTGTCTAAAGAGTTTTTCTCTGTTGATGGGGATACAGAGAAAACTTATGTTCTACAAGCACTGCGCTCAAATGGGGACCATGACCCCTTTATATAGATAACTGCCAAAGGCGGTTACCAATTATTGGTATTTTTAAATTGGCCCCTCATCAACTTAAAAATACAAGTCCGGTCTCTACACATTAATTCCACAATAATTTAATACCCGATAGCCAAAATTAAACTTTATAGATCACCTTTTAATTGGCTAAACTATAAGATAGCATAGCACATTTAAAACTACATGTGTGGCCCCACAGATTAATAATATTTTTCCAACAAAAGAATCATAAGTTCTCGTAGAAAGGGTATGGGAAAAGCCAAACAAACCAGGAGAGAGAGGAAACGATTTTAAAACAACAAAAAGTAAACAGCGATAAGAACATACAAGGAATAGCAAGGAGTTAAATGATATCAACCATGGAAAACAGAAGGATCACAATCTGGAATCACAAACACAACCGGTTATAAGCCCCAAATTGCGAAATATTTTTCCCTTTATTATATTGAAAGCAAAACAAAACAGGAGCTAAAACATTGTCAAAGAGAAGATTATTGGAAGCAAAAAATGATCAAATTGCCGAAGTGACCGGTTTAAGCTTGCGGCAAGCGAAAGTAGAACCCGAATAGTATTCATTTTGGCAACCGAAGCAAATGTCTCATCGTCGGCAAGTGACCGGTTTAAGCTTGCGGCAAGCGAAAGTAGAACCCGAATAGTATTCATTTTGACAACCGAAGCAAATGTCTCATCGTAGTCTACACCATACGTCTGAGTGAATCATTTTGCTACAAGGTGGGCTTTATACCGATTCACAGATCCATTATATTTTACAGTAAACACCCATTGACAACCAACTGCCTTCTTGCCTTGTGGTGGAGGCACAAGTTGCCAAGTATAGTTCTTCTGTAATGCCTTTATTTCTTCCTCCATTGTCTTTCTCCATTTTGGGTCTCCCAACGCATCCTGCATTTTGTTAGGTGCTGATACAGCAGATATTTGATTTACAAATGATTCATATGACTTAGACAATCTTTTAGTGGACATGTGTATGGCTATTGGATATTTTAATTTTGCATGGATATTTGGTTCATATCTTTTTGCTAGTTGACCCAGAGTAGACCTATTTGGTAACACAGATTGTCCAACACTAGACTCAATGCTATGAGTATCAGTAGGTGTACATACCTCAGATGAGTGACATTCAGTACCAGGGAGCTGTTGATCAAGGGTATGAGTGATGCTTGAGGAAACAGTAGTATCTTCATTTTCATTTTCTATGAGCGGATTTGGTGCTTGGATACTTGGAACATCTGCTTCTTTGATGACTGGATTCAATGGATTAGGAATCTCAATTGGACCCATAGAAACATCAGTTGGTGATTCTTCTAATTCCTCCCTCTCACCATGATACAGTTCTTCAAAATATGAATTATTCCCTTGACGAGCAGTATCAAGTGAGAAAAAATATCTCATGTCCTCAAAGAAGGTAACATCCATAGTGACATAATACTTTCTGGTCGGTGGATGGAAGCACTTGTACCCTTTCTGATAACCTCCATAACCAACAAACACACACTTAATTGTCCAGGCATCTTACTTAGACCTCTGATTTTTAAGAACATGTACAAAAGCAACATAACCAAATACATTGGCAGGAAGATTATAGAAGGATGACAAGGAGACATAAGATGCGAGAATCTGAAATGGGATTTATCCATTAAGGACACTATATTAGAGACGATTGATGAGATGGGCGGAAGCTTTTACAGCATCACCCCAAAGATATTTTGGCATATGAGCACTAAATAGGAGTGAGCGAGCCATATCAAGTAAATGACGATTTTTTCTTTCAGACACCCCATTTTGTTCTGGTGTTTGTGGGCAAGTAGTTTGGTGAACAATCCCATGTATTTTGAAAAATTCTTGAAAAACATGATTAACATATTCTCCCCCATTGTCAGAACGGAGGATCCTAATGATGCTATTGTATTGTGTTTGAACAAGGGTATGAAAAGTTTGAAAAGTTGAAAAAACTTCATCTTTTGTTCTAAGAAGAGCAACTCATGACAACCCTATAGAGTCATCGATAAACAAAACAAAATATCTCATACCCGATACAGTGGGCTCTTTAGATGGTCCCCAAATATCAGAGTGAATTAATTCAAAAGGAATAACACTTTTATTAGAAATACTAGTAGAATAAGTAATACGATGGCTCTTGGCCAAAACACATGTCTCATAATGTAAAACGGACTCACTAACACCAATAAACAAAGTAGGCATGAATTTTTTCATAAGACTAAAAGACGGATGCCCTAAAAGGCGATGCCACAATCAAATTTCACTTAGCTTGTCAGAACTCGAAGTCAATGCAATGCGTGTCTGTGCTCTTAGTTTCTCCCCTGCGTAGTTCTGATCCAGACAGAACAATCTACCCCTTAGATACATTCGACCAATTATTTCCCTAGTAAGAAGATCCTGAAAAATTACATACATAGGATAAAAGGTTACAGAATATTTAGACTCAGTATTCAACTGTATGACAGATATTAAGTGATGAGATAAGTCAAGCACATATAAAACATTAAAGAACTGTAAACCTGGAGTGATACGGACTGTCCCCTTCCCTAAGACAGGAAAGACCTCACCGTTAGCATTCGTAACATAAGACACTGTAGGGAAGATAACTCAGTAAAATAAGATTTATCATAAGTCATATGATCAGATGCACCAGAATCAATAATCCAAGTATTAGACCTAACAAAGTGAGAAATGTTTAAAGCCATACCAATCTTATCACGACCAGATATTGAAGCTGTAGGGATACCTCCACATTCCATATGATAATCATGTCCAGTCACTCCATAGTAATCTGGTTCTTGGACTATTTGCACTGCAGCTACTTTTGCTCTGGGACAATAATTTTGCCTTTTAGGTTTCATGTGTGGGTTTAGTTTCCAACAAGTTTATCAAAGATGTCCACCTTCATTGTAATAAGAGCATTGAGGACGAGGGCGATTGACAAAGCCTGGTAGAGGTCCTTGCTGATAAAGTAAAATTGAACTTTGCTGCTGGAGGAAAGTTGCTTTTGATTTGGCTTGAATGGCTAGGCTTGATACCTCAACTTGTGCCTGATTAAGACTTTCTTGTTGAGATTCATCTTTATGGATGTATATAAAAGTTGTAGTCAAGCTCGGAAGGTCTGGCATTCGAAGCAATTTGCCCTTGGCACTATTATGTTTCGTATCAAGTCCTCTCAAGAATGCATGTACTCGCTCCAGCTCCTCTTTCTGGTACCATAGAAGGTCCTCTTGATTTTTAATTTTACACAAACGCTTCTAATCAATTTCAGTCCATACATTCTTTAGCTTGGTATAAAACATAGATACTGGTTGCCCATTCTGCTGCATGCCAACATCTTTGCACATCAATTCCTGAACTTGAATAAAGTCAGACCCATTTGTATAGAGTTCACCTAGGGTATTCCAAATGGCCTCAGCAATTTCACACTCCTCTACCATCTGTAATACATCATTAGTAATTGCTCTAAATAGAATTGACATTACCAGGCCATCATCATCTTCCCACTTAGTATAGGCCTCTACATTATCTTGACTAGGAGCCTTGATTGATCCAGTCTCTTGCCCCATCTTGTGCATTCCTCGAAGATAAACAGACATAACCATTTTTCATGTTCGAAAATTGGTACCATTGAGTTTGGTACCCCAAAAGAGCCACTTTCTGAACTCTTGACAGAGACTTCAAATTTTGGAAGTTCATTAGTCTTAGAACTCTAATGTTGTCTTGAATCTTCCATTGAAACAAAAAAATAATAATGTGTAGCGGAATAAAATGTTTTTTTTTTACTGGGCTAAAATTTAAATTGACTGGCCTATTGTTGGGCTAAAAAATTGGACTTGGCTGAAATTTGGGCTTGGCTAAAAAATTGGGCTTGGGCTTGGATTTGGACTTGGCTAAAAATTGGGCTTGATTGAAAATTGGACTTGACTGAAAATTGGGTTGATGGGTTTGGTTGAGTTGATGGGCTAGGGGGTGCAAATGGGCTAGGGTTTCATATGAGGATAGGAGGCGGCAGATGAGGATAGGCTAGGGATGAGGATAAGAGGCAATAGATTTGGAAATCTATGGGAGTTCAGGCGGTGGCAAGCGGAGCAGAGACAGGCGCTGACAGCGCGCGGAGGGACAAAGCGCGGATGGAGGGACAGAGCCTGGACAGAGAGGAGAGACAGGCGCGTGGAGAGACAGAGCACGGGCGGCGCACAGGTGAGACAGAGAGACGCGCAGCGGTGCTGACAGCGTGCGAATGACTGCCGATGGCTGCTCGGAGAACGGACTGAGCCGTGAGAAGCCGAAGGGTAAAAAAAAAAATTTCCTGCTCTAATACCAACTTGAATAAAATGAAATAAAAGTATTTATATTAATATTCATTCAAAGGAATTATGAGTATATATAGATTACATTTCATTTATTAATACTAACTAATTAACACCTAATACCTAATATTTATTACTCACAGACCACATTTATTACACACACTAACATATTCGAACTCGCATCTCACATTATTTATTGAAATAAGAAGCTTATCAAAGACATTGTAGATACAGAGCTACTATACAAGACTTCCGTGAGCTCCTATATAGTAGGCAATGGATAATAAGGGATGGGAATTAAGTTCAAATCAGTTTTTCTTCTGACAGTTGCCCCGAAATCCTCGACCATATCTAGATCTTCTGGCTTCATGTCATATGCAAATTTCCAATCAAAATGGAAAAGCAATTTTGCTAGAGTTAGCTCAACAGTGGATATACCAAAGAAGATTCCTGGACAAATCCTTCTCCCGGCTCCAAAAGGAATGTATTGAAAATCTGCACCCTTGTAATCGATTGAACTGTCCATAAATCTTTCGGGCATAAAGCTCTCAGGATCATTCCAATACATTGGGTCTCTCCCAATTGCCCATACATTAACAATAACCTTGGTTTTGACAGGTATCTCATATCCATCAATAACACAACTCTGGCTTGACTCTCTTGGAAGTAATAAAGGAAGAGGAGGATGTAACCTCAAGGTCTCTTTTACAACTGCTTTTAGGTATTTTAGTTCATGAATGTTTTTTTCATCTACACTTGTTTTTTCCTTAAAGAGCTGTCTCACCTCAGTTTGTGCCTCTTTCATTACTCTTGGATTCTTCAGCATTTCAGACATTGTCCATTCCACAACTGTTGATGATGTCTCACTTCCAGCGCTGAATACATCCTAAAAAAAGGATTCGCTTCCGGTCAGATTTCCTTCTTAGATAGTTTCATTTTTAACCCCCTTCTAGGTGGTAAACATATAATTTTTTTATAACATGTATGTTTATTGCAACTTCATAAACGCACTAAACATATATTTTTTTAGGGGGTTTAGAAACGAAACCAGTCGAATGAATTGGATATATATAAAACTAAAGAAAATGGAAATTACTTACAAAGACTACTGCTTTGATGTTGCTTTCAGTTAGAGGATGATCAAGGTCAGCACTCTTCTGAAGCTCTAAGAGAACATCTATTAAATTTTCCTCTTTTTCTTCATGATTTGTTATCTTTCTCATCCTCCTCTCTCTATTATCATTTATGATACTTGAAAGAATGCTATCAACCTGTTCACTTACCTTCTCCACTTTATACTTCAATCCACTTACCATTTCAAGTACTTTAATTGAGGGGTACAGATCAGCAATCCAGAAGCCTCCAACTAGCTTTGTTATTTCCTTGACAGCTGATATGAATGCTTCTTGCCCTTTGGCTTTTTTACCAAAGGCTGCCCTTGCTGTTATACTATATGTCAATGCAAAAATTTTATCACTTAGATTGATAGGTGATCCTTCACTTGAATATATTTCTTTGATAAGATTTGAGACTTCCTCTTCTCTCAATGATCCAAATGACTGAACACGTTTTGGACTTAATAGTTCCATGGCGCAGATTTTTCTCAGATGTCTCCAATAACTCCCAAAAGGTGCAAAGGCTATATCTGTATATCCATAAGACAAGACTTCCAGAGCAATAAGAGGAGGCCTATTAGCAAAGATAATATCATGAGTTTTCATAACCTCTTTGTCAATTTCTGGTGAAGAAACAACTATGTGAGAAACTTCACCAAGTTGAAGGTGCATAAGGGGTCCATATTTTTTTGCCAAGTTTCTTAGGGTCTGATGTGGTGGTAAGAAACTTACTAGATTGTGCAAGTTTCCTATAATTGGTAGTTTCAATGGTCCTGGAGGCATTTTTGGGTTCTTTGTTTTGGATCCCCATATCAGTTTGAAGACCATCAACACAAAGATCAAAATTGAGAAGATGGAGAAAAAATTAAGCTCCATGGTTGTGATGGATATTGGAGAACTATAGAATATAATGGCTTTTTATTGTTATAAGAAACCGCCTCTTAGAACAGTTAAAATAAGAGTGTATATACAAATATGATTAGTTTAATTGCATTATATAATTTATTTTATATAAAAAAATTCATTTTTAATCCTAAAAAAAAATATATTATGTTTCTTACAATATAAAAATATATATTTAATTTTTAAAAATTAAAATATAATAAGCGGGTCGTGGCGTTCTATGAATTTTCTGAGTACTACCCTGTCTAACCACCGCTATTGTAGTAAAAAAGATTCCATTATTGGAAGAATAAATTGGGTTTTGGCTGCAATAAAAATATTTTAGTGAATAATCTATCACGCTGTCTTCATGAAAAGTAAAAAAAAAATTATCACGCTGTCCACCAGTTTTGACCTCTGACAAGCAACCTCTACCGCAATTATGGAAATTAATCACTGTTTATTCTAACTATCCTTGCGTAAGTGCTTATGCACGTTGTAGTTTGATTATTAATGTTTTTTCATTGTAATTCTCTTGAAATTGTGCTTGTATTATATATAAATGATTTTCATTTTTAACTATATTTTTTTAAATTTAAATGGTATTTAATGATCTGTTATTAAGAAGAAATATATAACTTTAGCAAATATATATCTATATTTATATTAGAATGTAAACATAGAAGATTGCTTTTAAATGTTGAAAATTTAAATCAAATTTGCTTATGTAATAAGGGATTGCATGTCAAACTTAAGCTTATGTGATCGTTAATCTGCTTGGCATATTCTTGTCAAATTTCTAACAGCATTTATTAAAAGAAATTAATTTATATATTCTTTGATAAATTAGGTACATGTATGTTACTAAGTACATCTAAATGTTCGAAGTTTGTCATGGGAGACTTAGTAACTCTTTAATGGCATGTTCCCCATTTTGTAGATATAATTATTAAATTAGCATTTATATTTGTGTCTCATATTGTCAATTTTTTTTGCTGTTATAATGTTTATATATGTTTGAACACCCTCCTCCTTTGAACTAGCTTTTGGGAATGAGACTCCAACTCATTTAATTGAGGGTGGATATTTAATTGATATTTTCATTTGTGTCACATATTGCCAATTTGCTTGGCTGTTATAATGTTTATATATAGTTAGACACCCTCCTCTTTTGAGCTAGCTTTTAGAAGTGAGACCTAATTTTTTAACATTGTATGAGAATAAGATTTCTTTAGCCTCCTCTTTTCCTCGCTTCTCTCCTTTTTCTCTTCTTTTATTTCTCTTTTAAAAATATTAAATTTAAATAATTACTTGAGCAAACTTTTAATCCATTGTTTTACTTGAGCTTACTCTCAAACTCTATATTATAAAAGAGTGCACTTAAATATGGTAAATGTACTCCACAATGTCTTTTTTTTTTTTTGGGCTATGCTACTGGTAATCCTTCTTGTAACTTTAGTTATGAAACATGAATATTTTTTACTATAAATCATGTGAATATTTTTTACTATAAAACATGTGCTACTTCAATCATATTATAATCTTTTAAGATTTAATGGCTCATAATTTTAATAATGGATCCAAACGTAACCAATTGCAATGATATATACCTACGGGTATTGAAAATTTGAACTTTGTACATATACAAAGGCAAAGCTTCTTTGGGGGCTACATGGGATTATAACTTTGGATATTTTTTTACAAAAATTTAATTACATATATATTTTTAGCATTAAATAAATATTATATATGTAGTAATATATTGTGTCTAATTTTTATATACATATTTTAGCATATATTAACAATATTTAACAACTAATTGATAAAAATGACATGAATGATGATTGAAGTGGTTAAATATGTGTGTTATTTTTTTTATTAAAAACCTAAAAAAATTATAACAAATTTCACATTTGATACTTATTTGTTTAAAAAATTTAATTGTCAAATTTTTAGCTTTATTATTCAATTTAATTTTTAGTTTATAAATTTTTTATACAAATTTTATATTATTAATTAATGTTTCATATGAGTTTGAGAGGGAGAGAGTATGGTTATTAATTTCATAAATAAATAGAGAGCAATGCATTTCATGTTAAGGAGTCTCACATCGATCAGAGAGCTCAGTAAAGAGTTAGATATAAGTTTGGATAATTCTTAACTCAATAAGGTCTTATTGAGTTGGGTTAGGCTTGGATTTCTATATGATACATGTGGGACTCTTCAACATTTCAAACATACATTTAATCATTTTGGCGCACTTCACTGTGTTAGACTATTAGTTGAATTCTAAATTAACCAGCGGTCCATTTTTTAGTAGTTAAATAAAATAATTTCAACGTATAGACTAGTGCAGAAGTAATTTGAATTTCAAAGCTGACGAACAGAGGAAAGAAAAGGAGCAACACCGGCTCAATTCTTATTGCTTTAAAGAGAAATTTCTCTGAAAAGTGGTTCTCATATCTGGACTCTAGTAGCTGAAGGTGGTGTTGCGTGTTGACGCGTGCAAGCACAACGGACCAGCCAAAACTAGAAAAGTATAACTCACGTGACTCTCTCATGCAAAAATGTTAAAAATAAATTTTTTTATTGTCTTATTTTATGTATATTATAATTTATATGATATAATTTAAATAATTTTTTTACTCTTCAACATTTCAAACATACATTTAATCATTTTGGCGCACTTCACTGTGTTAGACTATTAGTTGAATTCTAAATTAACCAGCGGTCCATTTTTTAGTAGTTAAATAAAATAATTTCAACGTATAGACTAGTGCAGAAGTAATTTGAATTTCAAAGCTGACGAACAGAGGAAAGAAAAGGAGCAACACCGGCTCAATTCTTATTGCTTTAAAGAGAAATTTCTCTGAAAAGTGGTTCTCATATCTGGACTCTAGTTGCTGAAGGTGGTGTTGCGTGTTGACGCGTGCAAGCACAACGGACCAGCCAAAACTAGAAAAGTATAACTCACGTGACTCTCTCATGCAAAAATGTTAAAAATAAATTTTTTTACTGTCTTATTTTATATATATTATAATTTATATGATATAATTTAAATAATTTTTTTTATTAGTAAGAAATCTTATAATTATTTTATCATATATTTTAAAGTTTATATTTAACTAATAATTAATATATTAGGTATAATAATTTCATGTATATAATAATACTATTTATTCAATTCATTACGTGTCGCATACACCTTACAAAGGGTGCATGTTGTAGGTCTGATCTAACTATATGTTTGTTACAGTGTTAAAGACGTTATCGTTAACTATAAATTCATGCATTTTACTGACTTCTTGTACAAAATAAAGTCATATTATTAAGTAAATTTTTTTTTTTAAATCGCTATGAAGAAATTTTGATATATAACTAAGTTATTTATTTATTATCATGTTATATTATAATATCAGACGCAGATTTGTGAAGGGATTGGAGAGCTCGAGTCCCGGCCATTTTTCCTTTTTTTTTGTTTTAAATATAAAAATATCATTTTATCCCCTAACCTAATATTAATTCACCTCCAGATGCGCTCGAGTTTTCCATTCCATTTTAGCTCGCATTCGCACAGCCTGCCTGCCTCCACTTGTCACGTGACTCACTTCGTTTAGCCCAGCCTCCAACCGCCAGCCTCGACGTTGTCACCGCCAGCCTCCAATGCCAACCTCCTGACCTATAGCCTTCACCCTTCAATGCCTTACAAGTTAGGCCTCCAGCTCCAGCGCCTTCAACGGTTCAAATCCAACCGTTTCGTTCACCATTCAACGCCTCTACTCCAGGCACTGCCCACCAGCAACAGCCACCAGCCACTCCAGTCAGGTACTCAACTTCAGGTCAGCCACGCCACCTGACGGTACCTTTTAATTTATAAAATATATTATTTTTGTTCCCTGATTATTTAATTACTGATTGATATGCTTTATGCTTAATATTAATAATGTTATTGTATAAATAATGTGCATTTTATATATGGGGATGGGCTGATTGGGTGGAATAATTTTATATATACTTAATATTAATAATGTTATTGTATAAATAATGTGCATTTTATATATGAGGATGGGCTGGTTGGCTAGATTTGGAATAATTTTATATATGCTTAATATTAATAATGTTATTATATAAATAATGTGCATTTTATATATGAGGATGTGCTGATTGGCTGAAATAATTTTTATTTAATTATATATTTACATGTTAATAATAACAATATATTGTGATATAACTGTTTAATTGATTTATAAAATTTTAAATTTAGAATTTTTGTTATTATATTTTGGTAATAATCAATTAATTAAGTTAATAAAATAAAAAATAAGTGTAAGTATAACTATAAATAATATAATGACATAAATTTAATATTTAAAAGAGTGAATATTTTTTTAATATTTAGATATCTATTTTAATAAACTTTGATAAAATAAAGATTAAACAATACTTTAATATTTGTAAATTTTTATTAGATGATAAGTTATAATGGAACATGAACGTGAAAGCTCAAAGTTGACTAAAACTCTTCATTCGTTTTTTAAGAAAATAGAAACAAATTCAACAAAATCAAGTGTGTCTATTGATTCTCCAAGTGTTGATGAAACTCATTGTTCTAAATCTCAAAGAAGTGAACTTGGAAGAAATGATACTACTTCTCTTCAACGAGATCTAAGTTTAAGTTGTCCAATTTGATCATATCATGTTAATGAATAAGATGATATTCGAAAGAAATATATTAACATGGGACCATATCAACCCAAATTGGATTTATATCTGCCAACTTCTTATGAAAAGCAACAACGTCAATTTTAATATTCATGGTTCATAAAATTTCCTTGGCTTGAGTACTCTCCAAAAAATGATAAAGTGTTTTGCTTTCCATGCTTTCTTTTTTAGAATAATCCTCCAAAGCATCCAACATTTACTATTAAAGGATACGGAGATTGGAAGAAAATTAATGATAAAAGTAGATGTGGTCTTTTTACTCATGAAAGGGAGCCAAATTCATCACATAATGGTAGTATGCAACAATGGCATGCTTTGAAAAATCCTGCAACACACGTTGACAAAATGATCAATAGAAAATCTTCAGAACAAGGAATGCAAAATTATTTGTGACTCAAGGCTTTAATAGAAACGGTTAAGTGGCTTGCAAAGCAAGCATGTGCTTTTAAAGGTCATGATGAATCTAGCACATCATCTAACCGTGGTAATTTTATTAAAATGGTAAAATTATTTGAAATAATTGATGAAGATATTGCTAATGTTACCTTAGATCATGCTCCATCAAATACGAAATATACTTCTTCAACAATTCAAAATGAGGTATTAAATATTATTGCAAACAATATTTGAAAGAAAATACGCCAAGAAGTTGGTAATACAAAATTTTTCATTCTTGTTAATGAGGCTGTTGATAAGTCTACTATTATCTTAAGATTTGTTGATTTTGATGGCTTCATTCGAGAACGCTTTTTTGATATCATTTATGTTTAAGAAACTAAAGCTTTGAATCTAAAGGAGAAAATTTGTTTAGCTCTTTCTAAATATAATCTTCAAATTAAATGAGTTGTAAGCTTTATTTATGGAAGATTCTCCATGTGCGCACTATATTCATTGCTTTGCACATCGTCTCCAATTAGCATTGGTTGCAACATCTAAAGATGTTCATGATGTGTGAAATTTTTTTTTCAAAGTTAAGTTTTGTTGTAAATCTTGTTGGAGCTTCAGCCAAACGTTACTCAAAACTTAAATGTGCAAGAAACCTTGAATTGGCAGAGTTGTTAGACTGTAGAGAACTTGAGACTGGAAGTAGAATTAATCAAATTCACACTTTACAACTACCTGGAGTTATAAGGTGGAGTTCTCATTTTGCTTCTGTCAATAGGCTAATTGAAATGTTTAGTGCAACATGTATTGTTCTTGAAAGCATTGCTAAAGATGCACGTAATTATAATATAAGAGGAGAAGTTAAAGGGGCATTCAGAGCAATTAGATATTTTAATTTTGTTTTCATTCTGCTTTTGATAAACAAGGTTATGGAAATTACTGACTTTTTATGTCAAGCATTACAATCTGAATCTCAAGATATTTTGAATGCTACAAGACTAGTCAAATCCACAAAAAACTTTTAGAGAAATTAAGATCATGTGGTTGGGACGACTTTTTACAACTCGTGTTATCATTTTGTGAAAAACATGATATTAATACACCTGTTATGAGTGATATTTATTTTAATGGCACATGTCAGGCATGCCTTGAAAAAAATTGTCTCACAGTAAATCATCATTATCAGTTTGATATATTCAATGTTGTAATTGATTTTCAATTACAGGAGATAAGTGTAAGATTTTCAAATAATGTAATAGAGCTTCTCAATCTTAACTCTGTTTTAGATCCTATTCACTATTTTTTAAGTCATTTAACATTGATTATATATGCAATCTTGCTAGTAAGTTTTATTCTGAAGACTTCACTCAAAAAGAACTTGAAGACTTGAGAAGACAATTAATGCATTACGAGATTGATGTCGTCAAAGATTCAAAGTTTTAAGAAATTACATCTTTTTCAATCTTGTTACAGGAATTAGTTAAAGATGGAAGGTCAGCTATATATTTCTTAATTGATAGATTAATACATTTAGTATTGACTCTTCCAGTATCTACTGCAACTACAGAACGTGCATTTTCAGCAATAAAGCTTATTAAAACGTCTCTTCGAAACAAAATGGAGGAGGAATTTTTAGCTGCTTGTATGGTTTTTATATTGAGAGAGAGTTTGTTGAAACTATCGATTCAGATTGTGTTATAGATGAATTCTATGCTTTGAAGCTTCGCAAAGCTCCACTTCGATAGTTTTTCTTTCCGCTTAACAATGTGACATCATTTTCAAGTAAAATATAAATGCTTTTTATGCTAATTTTATTTTTATTATTAACTAATATAATATTTTTAAAATTTATTAAGATATTTTATTTATTTTTTATTCATATTAATATGTTATGTAAAAAACATCACCCCCAGATATTAATTTCTGCCTCAGCCCCCTATATTATTCATTAACTCAAGACAATCTATGTGTGGTTTCACGACTATGAGATTGAGCGGCAAACTATGACCAACCAATCAAAGGATGTTCATATTTTTGACTGCAACTTCTATAGGCATCTTAAAGTAATATATTTACTAATTAACAGAGAACTTAAGTGATAATTTGCTACAACAAAGAGCACTAATCAGTTACTATCATTTACAAGTCTCCCTTTTAGCTAATAAGAGGGCCTCGATACTCATTCATAATATAAACAAGGAGCTCTGAACAGCCAAAATAAAATTAAAGTTAAAAAAATTGAAAGCATTTATTCAAATTACATAGTTAGACCACTCAAATATGTGTGAAGTATGATTCATAGTAAAACTGGGAATCTTGTCGAGCTTAATTGGATTTTCCTTCCCTCAATCAATCTAGTTGGGTTCCCAACTGCAGTAGTTCTTGGTGGAACATCTTTAATAATAACTGAACCAGCTCCAATTTTAACACGATCACCGATCTTAATATTCCTCAAAATAATAATCAACACTCCATTACCAATCTTTGGGTGTCTATCACCACAAGTTTTACCAGTCCCTCCCAAAGTCACATTGTGTAAAATTGACACATTGTTTCCAATCACAGCAGTCACACCAATTACAACACCAAGAGCATGATCGACCAAATACCTTTGGCTCCAGGATGAATATCAACGACAAATACCTTTGATACTCTGTTTTGAATCAATAAAGCTGACACCTTTTTGCCCTATGACCATAACTTGTGTGCAACTCTATGAGCTTGACATGCAAGAAAACATTTGACATTTAAGAGAGTGAACATAGCTTATGCAAGGTAGATCTCTCTCTTTAACTGCTCTTAGATCATATTTGATATCTCTCATGATTTCTTTATCCTCTGCTAGCACCCCCATGAAAATATCATAAAGGGTACTACTAGGAAGACTTAAATGGCTTAGTTTGACCGAGAGATGATTGGCTAATGCGCTTGCTAAAGATTTTTGAGACAAAATTGAAGTGAAATAATAGTTGGACAAGATGGGTACTAGTTCGATATCTGACCTAGCTTCATCTTTCATTTTCAGCCATGGATCAATTTTGTCATCATCTTGATCATACTCCACAAATGTGCGCGTTTGCGTGGTATTCGTTCAATTCTGACAAATGGGTATGCAGTAAAGTTGACTAAGGTAGTTCGGTTGACAGAAAGTCGCCAATTTGAACTTGTCAGCATTATGAGACCTGTTTGGACCAAGAGAAAGTGGATTGCGCTCGGATGTACCATTTCTACAAATGTTAATACAAGTGGCCATGGGATTATAGAGTTTTTCTTGGTTGAAATGCAAGAAAATGGGTGATCCAGGTAGGGAATTTATGTTGACAGAGAAATGGGATGAGATACGATTTAAGGAAGACGGTAGTACATAGAAACTATTATATAGAGGAGGAGTTCTGATAAGAAGTTTCACGGAAAACAAAATTGTGTTGAGAAATATGAAAGAAAAGGAAAAAGGACAAATAAAGAAGAGAGAAATGAAAGATGATAAAATTGTTGATGCTCCGTGGTGCAGCGAAAAAAATTTGAAAATTTACTATAAATAACACCTTTAAAATTTATAATAATAAAACTAATATAATATTTAATATTGAATAAATTTAAATTATCATCGTTCAATTATAATTAAATGAATGTTAAAAAAAATGACATATTAATTATTTTTTTAATTATAAAAATATACATTTAAATACAAATGTGCTAGTTTTATTATTACAAATTTTAAGGGTACTAATTTTGTTATTTTTTAAAAAAAATTATGAGTGAGGTACATATTTAAAAAAATATTATTAATATTTATAACAAAAAGTTGAAGCCATTTATATATAAGTAAATACATCAATGTAATAAAATTAATGAAAAAATTTCAAATATTACCTATAAATCAAACTCATATAAAAGTTTATTGATAAAAGACACAAATTATTAATAAATAATTATTTTGATAAATAAGTTAAATAATTCATTATTAAGATAAATAAAAAAACATTTTACATGTTTATGGATTTTGCATCAATATATTGGATTAATATGTGACATGATGGTGGAATGATTGTAAAGTTATTTTAATAAAGATTAATTAAAATATGTAATAAGATATTTTAATAAACAAATTTATAAGATAATCATTTGTAGACTATAGATATAGATAAAATGCAATATTCTTGCCATCAAAACAAATGCATAGTAGAAACAAAAAAAAAAAAATAATAATAATAATAATAATAATAGAAAATGCATAAAATAATCTACAACACAGTCCAACAGTCAGTTAAGGCACTAAAAACATGCTTAATGATTGATTTCCAATCAAGTCTAACATTATCTTATGTGAAATGGAAATTCTTTAAGTGGATAACTCTAATGAAAGTGGCCTGCTTCAACACCTGCTTTAACTAATCCCAGCTATTAGTGGTTTTGTTCAAAAAATTTATCACCAAATACTTCAAAATTAGTAAAGTTCACTAGTAATATTTGTCGCAAGTGCAAAGAATACCATAAACGTTAATCCTAACGCTTAAAATTCCATGTGAAAAGTTCTCTCAAGGCAAATTGACACGACAATCGGTCCTGCCAAATCCCCGAGAGTACAGCCTGCAGATTCACATAATTGATGATGGTTGAGATATTACAAAGATGTGGACGATGGATTGCAGAACTTAAATTACAGAAAGCTTTTAAATGAAGTGCTTACCAATCCATTGACCAGTTGAAGGTCGGATAATGGTGGCACCGATGCCTGCCCCAATAGATGCAAAAATAAGTGACACACCACACCTGGCCGTAGCAGCAGCAATCTTCCTCCCAAGCAGTTTAGCTTGTTCTTGTTTATTAACATCATTGACAGATTTTGAATTTGTGAGACTACGAGCAAACCGGTAGATCTCAATTCCAACTTGGACAATCCAAGATGCAGCAACTCCTAGGAAGTGTCCTGCTCAAGTAATGATAAAGCTGATGCATTTAGCACTTTTATCAGTAAAGAATAATAAGATTTCTAGATAGTTGACCTCTAAAAGTTGTTTTGCTAACACGGAAGAAGAAAATGGTCGTAGGCAATCCCCTTTGTGCCTTACGTGTGGCAGATTTTGGAACATCTGTACAAATTAATCACATCCATTAGTTGGTCGCACGGTATTTGAAGAATCCACAATAACATTGTGGTACCATCACTTTAAACTCAAAACGAACCAATCTTTACAATCCACAACAAATATTCTTTATCGTCTTAAAGATAAAAAATAATATGGAAAATAGTGAAGGTACCTTTCAAAAGCTTCCACGCCATTCGTTGGGAAATGTAATGGACAGCAAGTCTCTCAAGAATTCGCCGAGTAGTTACAACAGTAGTCTGTCATATGATAAAAAAAAAATCATTTTAATGAACTATGTATGATAAACTACTTCCTGAATTTTACACCTTTTAACAGACACATCAAAGAAAATGCAATTTTTATATTAGCAGAATCAATTCGAGGAAGTATGACAAATTCATAATGCAGTTATTAGTGCAGAGTAGAAAATAAATTAAAGTGATATATTTTTAATACGAAAGGGCTTGCCAAAGATGGAAACTATGCAGGACATTGTTATACAGATTTTTCAATTATGATCTGGTTTTAAAAAGTTGCAACAGGCAACTATTTGACAAATTACACCATAAAATCAAACACCAAATAAAATTAAGGACAAAAATCCAATCGTCAAGTGGACGAAGCCAAATCATTGTTGGATAAGAAAGGATAAAAAGCACGACAAATACTCACTTCCCGAGCTATTTGTTTGACTGATTTTTTCAAGGGAGCAACATAATCAACATGCTGCTCATGATGATTCTCCAGGATTTCATCATCCTCTTCTTCCAAATTAGTATGGGGCTCCAAAAGAGGTAAATAGAACAGTAAGAATGAACGCAAGGATGTTATAGCTAGTGTCTTTATTTCAAAAGCAGAAAATAAAGGCTTCAACTCAATTTTGTACTCTTTTGTACTGTATTGCAGAGAATCATTCTGAAAGAATTTTTCAGATGCACTTCGTATATTTGAAATATAATCTTCAGAAAAAGCCGCACCTGCTTCACAGTGAGCAACTGGTACCCTGAAAGAACTATTGCAATACCACTAAAAATTAGCAGACAATCAAAGTTTAGATAATATAAAATATGTCAATAGAAATAATATTAAAAGAAGAGGAAGATCAGGTAGCTGGCTTCACATGAAACCAGCATAACATTAATCATAAGTCGGATAAACGTTGCACTGATGATAGAAACTTATCAGCAAAAGAAAACAGTAAATAATACCCAGTGTACCATCCATTATACATGCCCCTTTCATACAATAGAGACTTACCACATTTTTAAACATAAGAAAGTGGTCGCCGTTTAAGTTTGCGTTAGAAAGTCTGCAACTATTTATTGTAATATGCGCAGTTAAAAGAAAAAATGTTTAATCCATCGATTGAGTTGTGAAGTAGCAGATAAATTTAAGGGCTTTTAGACTTCAATGAAACAGGTAACGTTCCATGTAGCATGAGCATACTGCCTCAAAGGCAAAGTAAACCTAGACATCTGACAACTATATTACATTTTCTGTTCCAAGAAAATAGTGGATTTATTTATGTGCATTAAAAAGATGAACCAATTTATAACCTAGGATACCAGAATACTAAAGTTTTGAATTTACCCTATTCTTTCTTTGTCTTCTGTTTTACGTCCCCAACTTATCACTCAAAGCATATGAAGTTCAAACAATACATAGTAAATTCAAACCCAACCAAGAAATTAATCAATCTTAATACGACTGTTTCCATCAATCAGTAACCTCAGGCATATTTATCATCAGTTTTTCAATAAGAAAATCATAACCAAACATAGCTGAACAACACAGGAAATTAATGATTGATCCATAAAAAACATAGCAGAAATGTTTATTCTCAATCACAAACACATGTTAGTGAGGCGTAAGATCAACCAGTTGATATCATCCCAATCCACTATATATTAGGCAAATATACACATAATTACATATGGGGAAAGAAAAAGAGAGAGAAGTTACCCGAATAGAGCCTTATATGCAAAAGGAGTTCCGGCAGCAACGGAGGCTGCGGCAGCAGAAGCAGCGGCGGAGGCTGAGAAAACCCCAGAAGAGTGGAAGCTTTGAGTTGTTTGAAAACTTGGGTTTTTCCTCAAGAGATCCAAAAGTATAGCTATGCCAGACATTGCTCTAACCTCTGAGCCCAACTAAACCAAAATGTAAACGCTCAAGTATTGACCTTCAGGCAATTTTCTAGGTTGATTGAAGCTGAAAAAAAGATGATTACTTAAGAAGATGATGTTTTTTGAGAATAGGAAGAGTTTTGGAGCTGTGAAGTGCAGAAGATAGTGGGACAAGGGACCAGACCGCCCTCTGATGTTAATTGCAACCAATCAGGTTGAAGCTCTCGGGTTACTAGGAACTAAGCTCATGCTCAAACTGCCACTTTGCTTGGGCTTTTGGTTTTAGTATATCCTTACGTACTAATAAATTGCATATCTTATTTTAAAAAAATTATATATACCAGTAAAATTTTAAGTATAAATTGTATAATAATATAATAAATTTATATTAAAATTTAAATATGATTTTTTAGTTATATAGAATCTTATAATTAGTGATACAATCGATAATATTTAATTGCAATTAAAATGATATAAATTATCTATTACTTTGATAATTTTTCTCTTTTAAGATTATGGTGTAGGACAATTAGAATTCATAATTATTATTATGTTTTCCAATAATTAAAAACCTCAATGATCCAAATACATATAAATGAGGTTCATCCTTTTAATAGATACGAAAATGAAAGTGATAGGATTTTACGAAACAACAATAAACTTAGCAGTTAAACAATATTCAAAAGAAAATAATAAACTTAACAAATCAATCCAGTTCACTAAAAATAAAAAACAAATTGTCTTGAATGAGCTATGGGCCTAGAGCCATCAGCTTATAGACTCAGGCCTATCATCTTGTGGGCTCAAACCAAATAGTTCGAGTGATTTGGAGGAAATAGAAAGAAAAAAAAACTGTTTTATTCAAGATTGTTTTATCATCTTCTAACTTCTAAGATTGTTAGCTGCACCTGCACCCACGATTCCAAGGTTCTGCAACCCGCCAACCACCAAACTTCGGCACTTCCCATATCCATGGCCTTCACAAGATATCTTCTTTCTCAATCTCCAGCCTCAATTCTTCGTCGCATTTTCACTGTGTTTATCTGTTATACCTTGTACCCAATTGAGCATTCGCAGAGCTTCCTGATCATGCCGCTTTGTTGAGGCTTTTCCACGCCGCCATAGTCTTTGCTCTCTCAAGTAAAGCCCTCAAGCTCACTTTTTACGTGCCAAATCTCCATTGTAGTCCCTAATGCTAGATGCCCATTTGAACTTTCGGACTACTTTCTTGGGAAAATCAGATATTTCTGCAGTTTTCTTTGAGATTACAGGCTCAATTTGGGTTCTCTTGAGTAAGAGGGTCTTGATCTGCCTGTTACCATTCAAAAAAAATTATAATTTGTTTTTTGGGGGAGGGGTTTAGTGAATTTCTATCTAACTAATTGTTGTCTGTTTGGAATTCATTGTGTATAAGCAGAAATACTTGTGTGTTTCTAGGGTTAATGTTATTACGCTTAAGGGAGTTAAATTTTGTATTGATCGGATGTCCAAACATATCCAAGAATTCGCTTTCGGTTTTCTGAGCGTTTCGTTATTTACTAGGACTTCCTCAGCTATAAAGTCTTCGCTTATGATCCGTCATTTCTAGTTGACGTTTCTCAATTCTGGTCGATCTTTAGATTTTTTTAGGTTTTTTGGGCCTGAATTTTTCTGCTTTGAGCAGAGGAGTAGTGATTTATGCTTAAGTTCGGGTAGAGAGTAGCACCAAGTTTTTTCCCCCTTGCCTAAGATAGCTCGATCCTAGCCTTTGAGGTGCCTGAACTCTGTGTGTTGAAATCTATAGTAGCTTCAGCTGGCATCTTTAACCATGTAATTAGAAATTCATAGTTGGTTTCTGGGCTTTTATTAACCGCATTTGGTGCTTTTGTCGCAATGTCTGGAAATGGCCATTATTTCGTGGAGTGGAATGAACAATTTATTTCTCGGGAGCGGGGGAACAGAGTGGTTCACTACTTCCTGAAGGATTCGGCTGGAGGATCCAGCCTTGCAGTTGTTGGCACCGAGAGGAGTCTTAGGCATATGTTTTATGTGGTTGCTGAGGAGTTTCTAGAAGCATATGGTAAGGAATGTACCATTCATACTGGTTTCAAATGGAGGTCGAGAAGGGAGGTTGTAGATTGGCTTACTTCTATGCTTTCAAAGCAGTATCTGAATGGAGATCCGTCTGGTACGTGTGCCCTTTTAGACTCTTGGATTTCTTGTAATCAATGGTTCTTCCAAATTTTGCTGTCCTTTATTTTTCATACTAGACTTGGGTTTCTTTGACTCACCTGAAGTAGCTGGTTAACAATATGATTTGTTGGAAATCTATTTATGCTTTTAAACAAACTAAAATAGCCATAATTTTTTTTCGTTTGATTCATTAGATTCTAGTGCTTGGTAGTACATGTTTGAGACAAGTTGTACCATGTATCTGTTATAAAACATTTTCTTATATGTACTTGTGAAAATTTTGTTTGGAAGCACAACTGGGATGAACGAAATTTCATTACTATTGGACACAAACAACCAAGAATTTCTTGCATGAAATATTCATTTTTCTATCAGCATTGGAAATATTGAGCATTAACCTTGTTCTTTGAGAATCAATCATAAAAGTTGTGGAATAACTTGAATTGGTATTTTTACTCACCTGTGTGGAGATAGGCAATGATGGTTCAGTCATGAACTACTAACATTTTAGCAGATAATAACTTGTGGCATGATTGGATTGTACTGTTTATCTTAAGTACCATAATGGTTAAACCCTTGTTTGAAGTGGAACAACTGGTGAGCAAGCTATAGTTATTTTTAGTTAGTTAAGTATAAATTGTGGTATAGCAAAAATGTTGCTGATTACCCTTACCCCTTATCAATATTTCTTACTTGAGTAAAGAACTGTGTTTTTTTTTTTTTTTCAAATGGTACCCATACTCAACTCATCCAATATTTGTTTCACTAATATGAATTATGAACAATTAATGGCATGACTAACCGAGAATCATTGTCATTTTACTTTCAAACTACAGATACAAATGGTTCAACCCAAGCTTCAGGGATTCCTGAACATTCAAGCAGTGTTATCAGCACTCTACACATTCAAGCATTAGATAACCAAGTAAGTTGTTTCTATGTACCAATGTATTGTCATATTTTAATGTATTTTATGTCCATATTTTACTTTCAATGAGTCTGATATTCAAACCTGCTAAAAGGATCGTCTTTTGAAGAATTTCAAGGGACATGATTCAGATATTGCCTGGTCAGGCATTGCGTGGACTTGTGGCAAGCAGCTCAATCATTACTCAGCATTTTGTAGGAATGGGATTAGAATAGGGGTAAGAACTTTCAAGTTGACTTAAGACAAATGCATGCGATTGAGTTTCTGAACAAGTCAATGAGGAAGGATTAACGTTCCTTGTGATATTATACTTTTTTTTTTTTTTGGGAAATTGATAAAAACCACTTTTTCATCACAATTTATTTTTTAATACTCTCACAGTTGTCCCTATGTTTTGTTCTCCAGATTCAATCTTTTGTCTTTATTATGGCAAAGGGAGAAAATCATTATATTGCTTATTTGGAAGATATGTATGAAGACAAGAGGGGTCAAAAGAAGGTTAAAGTGAGATGGTTTCACCATATTCAGGAAGTCAAGGGGATAACCCCTCTACAAAATCCTCACCCAAAAGAAGTTTTTATCACCACTTATGCACAAGTCATCAGTGCAGAGTGTGTTGATGGTCCAGCCACAGTATTAACTCGTGAGCATTATCAAAAATGCTTGGATGCATTGCCTCATGCCTTGTTGGCAAGAATACATCTCTGCTATAGGCAATTCCGAAGTAACAGGGTGAAGCCTTTTGATTTGAGCAAGTTGCGTGGCTATTCTAATCAGCCAATTCTCTCCTGTTTGGATTCTAATTGCTTCCTGAAGCCTGAGTATATTAGCAGTGGCCTTATTGGGGAGGATCATCATGAATTTAGTCCAGATGAAAGTGCGAGAGTTGGAGTTAAGAGGATCAGAAGCACCAAGGATCTTTCGAAAGTCAGAAATCATGCTATAGATGGCCAGATGTTCACATATGGACCGCATCAGAACCTAAATGATGGTTTATCAGGCAGAGGGCTGATTTCACTCAAACATGTTGGATCTCGGCCCTTGTTATCCCCTCCATTTAAGGTTGATCAAGTGATGGAAGTGCTATGCCAAGATAGCGGTATCCGTGGTTGCTGGTTCAGGTGCAGAATCTTGCAAGTGTCAAGAAAACGGTTGAAAGTACAATATGAGGATGTCCAAGATGAGGATGGATATGGCAATCTTGAGGTATGCACAGTGATGCAATTGCTTTTGTATTTCTTTATACTGAAGTCTGAAGTTTTTGTGTATTGTTGAAGTGTTCACTAAATGCCTTGTTCAATTATGCAAGATTTTCATTACAGTTTCTTATATAATCAAGTGTTGTTTTTTACTCAAGTGTGGATGCTGCATCCTATGCCATATTATTTTAGCTGTAATGTATCTACCTTGAAGAGTGATTTAACTTGTATTATTTGAAGTTTTTGGATCTTGAATGCTTTGATCCTGGTAATCCACTGGATGGACCTTATGTATTGATTCTAACAGCACAATATGGTGGGTATTTTGTAGAGATATGTTTGTTTTTTTTATTTCTATGAAGCTTACTGTTGAAGGATATATACAAAACTATTGTAGGAATGGGTCCCAGCTTTTAAACTTGCTGCGCCTGATAAGATTGGCATGAGGCATTCAAGCCGCCCAACTATTCGTCCAGTTCCTGCCAAAGATCAAACAAACCTTGTTATTGAAAATGGAGCTGCAGTGGATGCATGGTGGAGTGATGGCTGGTGGGAAGGGGTTGTAACTGCTGTTGATAGTTGCAGTGACAGTGTGCAAGTTTTCTTTCACGGTAAGTACTTCTTAGACAAAGAAATGCTAATTTCATCCACCTCCTATATTTTCTGCTATATTTTTATTCTTCTTAATAATCTTATGATTTTGGTGGTGTTAGGGGAATCCTTTTTCTTGGACATATATAAAAAGGACCTAAGAGTATCCAGAGATTGGATAGGTGACCGGTGGATTGATATTAAGTCAAAGCCTGACATAGTCTCAGCCATATCTACAACTATCATCTCAGGAACTAAGCCATCCTGGAGTTCAGCTTACGAGGACATTTCTGTTGGTTTACCTCTTTTAGTTGTAGAAGATCCTGCTACTATGAGGCAGACTGTTGTTGATGAAGAAAATATCAACTTGACTGCATCTGGTAGTTCGGATAGCCTTTGTAAAGTTAAGGACCTGATCAATGGTGAGAAGTCACCATCATTGGAAGGCATTGGTACTTTCGATGATGGAGCTGATGCCATAGACAGCTGTGATAACGTAGACAATGTCCAAGATAATCATGATGATGACAATGATGACTTTAAGAACGGAGCAGGCATAAAAGTATGTGATAATTCTGGGCATAGCTGTGAAGCTGTAGAAGCAACGGCATTGGCTGCTGCTGCTGATAACGCGAGTTAGTAAGCCTGAAATTATGATCATTGTTATTATTATTATTTTCTTGGTTGAGAAGAGGGAAATTAGGAGGTTTGATTTGTTAATCCTGAATAACTTCTTGGTTCTTAGTGTTTTATGTGTATAGTTGGTGTAACATGTTAATTGAATAGGTGGTTATTGTAGTTGTAAATTCCTCATGTTGAATTCGTAACTGAATTTTTATTAAATATGGATTGATTGGATCTTAGATTCTATTATTGGATCAATAGAGGGGCAAAAGAGGAAAAGGGAAGAACGATAAACATATAAACAATATTTCGTCAATAGAGGGCAAGATTGTACAATGTGGTTTTAGGCAATTCTCACAATCCATGTTTTTCTGATCCAGAAAAGGCGCGTGTCTCCTGAGAGTCAGGAAAGTTCTCTTGTACGAAACCTTAACTCCTCTGTCTGCTGCTTGGTCATTGCAATTATATTCTCCAAACATGCAGTCCTATAGGAACTCCACAGAAAAAAAAAAAAAAACTGTTCTTTATTTATTTTAAAAGCAGAAATCGTTTGAGTTTAATTCAGAAGACTATAATAAATCATACTTCTGTCTATTTAGGCGGTTCCAATAGGACCATCGAGCAATAATATCATCGAGAAAAAGAAAAAAGAAAACTCTTCCCTTGATCCTCCCACTTTTTCTTTGACTATACAGTTCACTAACTTTTGTATTTATGTAGAACATATTTTATTACACAAGTGAATTGAACATTTAATGATCGATCATCGGAAAAAAAAAGGGAGAATAATAAAACTAACACCCCTCAAAACTTTTAATAACAAAACTAGCATCTCTTGTATTCAAATTTATATTTTTACAATTAAAAAAATGATTAATATGTCATATTTCTTTGAACATCCATCCAATTAGAATTGAACGACAATAATTTAGACTCGTTTAATATTTTACGTTCAAATTGAATATTGAACGTTCAATATTATTGAGGTGTTAGTTTTGTTACTATAAATTTTAGGGTGCTATTTTTGGTAATTTTTCAAAAAAAAATTCATTCATTGGACTTATCTTTTCTTATTATTCCTCCCCTCTTTTGTCGAAATCAGAAAACTTGAGGCGTTTGGGCGAACCAGTCTTTGTCTTGTGCACTTGGGCCCAAAATGGTGATGAGACTAAAAGACTTGCCCAGTATCGATTTCGTCGTTCCGTACCTACCAATTTTAATATTTTATTTTGTGAAAGAAAAAGAAAATAATGTGGATAATCTAAGGCAGAGTAAGCAAAGCACAGAAACGCGAAACTCAGACTCTCGAGTAAAAACAGAGAGAGCTTATTCCTAATCAATGGCAGTTTCTTTCACATCTGCGAACCTAATTCATTTTCTTCCGCTCTCCAATTCTTCCTCCTCTCCCATTTCAAACCCAAAGCTTTCTTCCTTGTCTTTGGTGTATGCCAGTTGTTCCTTAAACCTCAGAGCTTTAAAACTTTCACGCTTATCAACTAGGGTTAATACTGCTGCTGAAGTAGAAGCTCCCCCTGAAGCGCTAGATGGGTCCACCTCCGAGAACTTCGAGGTTTTATCTTATGTCCTTTTGTTTCACTTTTCATCTTGCGATGTGATGTTCCGTGTATTTGCTGAGAAATTGCCGGAAATTTCAATCTTTTTCTGATGTTCTCTTTTAATTTTTAATGTACGTGCTAATAGTTTCTTCAAAGGAGGACAAAAGTTGGAGTGCATTTATTTACTCTAAAACGTTATAATTTGTGTCTGTGTTTGTTACCTTTTAAGAAGATGAAACAAGAATTAATGAACTGTTGTAGTAGCGCTCTGCTGCAATTTTTTTTCCCTATTTCTTTTTCTAAGCATTTTCTGAGTTATCAAACTTAGCTTAGCAGTCGTATTCCAAGCTCTGAGTTGTAAGCTGATGAGGGGAATTTATGGCTATGTCTAATGTTTTTCAGGTAGGAGGTTCTGAGATTCCCAGCACTTCATCGCTCAGTATCGGTGATGATGCGGACAAGGTCTTTTCTTTTTCTCTTTGTTGCTGCTTCTTTGATTCTGCTATGAAGAAAACTATTGCAGATGTGGAGTTGAAAGATTTGTACTTACAGATGTCATATGTAAAATAAATAAGTTTTTTGGGCTGGGAAAATAGTGATATTTTAGATCAACCATCAGGCCAGTTTAGATTCAGTGTTATTTTTCCCTCACTTATAATATATTTCTTCAATAATTGACATTGAGAAGTAAAAGATATGTTCCACTGAGTTTAAGATAGGGCTCAAATTGTGTTCTAAATAATTTTGCTGTTCACTAATGTGGTGAAATCTGTGCAGTAGATGGATAGGCATATGATAAGTAAATGAGAAGATTGTAATTAAGGAATGATCAAACCAAACCACTTAAAAACCTTTAGAAATAGAATGAATGACTGACTACTTATGGATTTATTGCCATGAATGCCATTAGGCTTGGAGTTGTGGCTTGATTCTTTCATGGATTTCCTTTGTAAGTAAGTTGCATGGCCAAATTAACCCCATCTGATTGATCATTCACGGGATGGCTGTTAGAACTTGCAAAAATTGCAGGAGAAAAATGTGGTTAGACAACAAGTTCTTTTGCTAGTGTAAAATAGACTGTCTAAGGTCTGAACGTATTTTTCTCTTAATTCATTTTGTTTGCATGCGCCCAGTAAGACCCAATTTTCTCTTAATATCTCTCATGCTAAAATAGTTGTCTTAAATCTAATGCTGTTTAGTGTTTATGTTGCAGATGGCACCAAAACAGAAAATTAGGATCAAACTTAGGTCTTACTGGGTGCCCCTGATAGAGGATTCTTGCAAGCAGATAATGGATGCTGCAAAGAATACTAATGCGAAAACTATGGGACCTGTGCCCTTACCAACCAAAAAGCGCATTTACTGTGTACTCAAATCACCTCATGTTCACAAGGACGCAAGGTTTCATTTTGAGATTCGTACACATCAACGGCTTATTGATATTCTTTACCCTACTGCTCAAACTATAGATTCTTTGATGCAACTTGACCTCCCTGCTGGGGTCGATGTGGAGGTCAAGCTCTAAGAAGCATGATTGCTGCTCATGGGTAATTCTATCCGAGCCTTGAAAAAAAAATTCTTTTTTACTTGCACTTTTTTTTACATCGTTGTTATAATGCATTCCAATACTGTTATTTTTTGAGATTTTTCATATATCTCTTGCTGTTCTTTGCAAACCTTATTCATGTAGCATTCTAGCTCTCTCATCGAATGGTGATTTTTGAGTCTTGGGTAGACTTCTGGTTGATTGTTTAGCCACACCTCGTATCAATATCATTCTTTTAAATATGTTCCTTTAACCGACTAATTTGTATTGTATCTTTGACATTTCTTTTCCTCAAAAACTTTTTTCCCTAAATATTTATTTAACCTATTGATATTATATTAAATGGTCTTCGCACTTCACATTATTCAGGTGCTGGATATATTCGGACTGCATGTGGTTATGAGAGAGAGCCATGGTTCAGATTTTCCGAAATCCCATATCGAGCAAGCAGTGTTATACTGCCAGCTTTGTATCTGAAGCAGAGTAGGCCTAATGAGTCTCTCTGGCTGTTTATATATTGAGAATGAGCCACAAGTTTTGTTAATGACATACATGTTACTGTATGAATGACATGATGGCAATGTTTGTTATCGTATTAATATAATTTATATGCATTTTGCTATAAAATTAGATCATATAATACGATATTAAAATAATAATAGTTATGTAAAAAATTTATACGACTAGTGGTGTGGGGTTAAACCGTACTAAATAAATAATCAACTTAGTCTATCTGAATTTTTTATTTTAAAATTATGTAATTTAATTTTTTTTTTATCTTAAATTAAAAATAACATTTTTTTTATTTTTAAAAATGTAATAAAAATATAAAAAATGAATTAAATATTAATTTAAATAAATTTTATAATAAAAAATTATTTTAAATATAAATTATTTTAGTAAAATATATATAATTAATTTAATTTGATTATATTATATAATTTTTATTAAATATTATATAAATTAATTATAATATAATTTAATTAATTCGATTATAGTTAATATATTCGATAAGTGCACTAAGCATGGCTTGCCTGTTTAAACGATTGATTCGTCAACCTGTTTGTCTTGCGGGTTTAAAGGATTGATTCGTCAACCTGTTTGTCTTGCGTGTTTAAAGGATTGATACGTCAATCTGTTTTATTCATGAACTATTATTCAAAGTCAAGAGCTGTTGACAAAAAAGAAAAAGAAAGAGAGCATAACTAATGTATTACAGGTTTGTGGGATTGCGATTCTTGAAAAGGCCATTTCATCAAGTAATGCCAGACAAGAATAAGGATCGGCAAAAATAAAAAGGAAGAGCGAGAGAGACAGGAAAAAAAAAAAAACATATCTTTTGACAAAAGAAGAGGAAAAAAAAACACCCTTCCAATAAAAAAGAGTTCTATGCTATAATACAAATTTTTTATGTAAATTTTTTAAGGCTAAAGTAGGTAATTGATCTTTAAGTGTCCCAGATCATTACAACGGCTATTACTCCAATACCAAACATCACAGCCAAGAATCTCCTGTGAGGTGTATCGACATAAACAGGCTTCTGAGGAACATATCCCTTCGACAGGAGATGATTGATGGATACATAGATGAAGACTCCACATGCAAGACCCATTGATATGGCAAAAATCCAATCTGCCACAACACCTTGGGTTGTAGCATCTATTATGATTCCAATAGCTACACCAATTGGACTTGAAATTGCAAATGCAAAAGCATAAGCTACACATGATAAGAGTGGCCTATTAGGGATCATTCTAAGCAGAGCTATTCCCATTGCAATTGCTGCAAAAATCTTGTGCAATGAAATTGTCCACAAGGCTTTCCAAGCATCGGCTTTTGTATCTGCTACTCCTATGGCAATACCTTCAAAAACTGAGTGGAAACACAAGGCTACGATTAACAAGATGCTATCCCCCAATGAACCAACTGTAGCAACAGCAACTGAAGGATTTGCAGAGTGGTTGTTGCCATGGCCCTGTTACAAAAAAAAAACGGAGGATGTGTGAGTAGGGGTGTTTAAAAAATCGACCAAACCCAACCAAAGTTACACAATTTTCTCAACATGATTGGGTTGGTTTGGATTTAAAAATTGCACAACTGATCCATCATGGATTGGATTAGTTTTTTAAACTAAAATTTTCATAAAATTGATCCAATCTATACTTATATTATATTATAATATAGTATATATTTTTATTTTTAATATAATAACATTATTAAATAATAAAGCTAAATAGCTAACAATTTTTCTCTATTTACAATTCTCACTTTGCACTTCCCCTTTTAATTAATTCTTATTCTAACCTTGTCTAATTTCTCAGCTCTAATACAAAGGAGACCCAAGGCTAGCATCAAGTCGCTGACCCTCCTCTAGCTTTTGTTGTTAGTCTTTATTATTTATTATTTCAAAAAAAAAAAAATCCTTTTAGACCTTAATTTTAATCAATTATTAAAGCATAAAATTTAATACAATAATTATTTAATTATTGAAAATAATATTTAAAAAAAATTAACATGGAAAAAATATAACACAAAAAATAATAATAAAACACAAAATTCGATCAACGCAATTCAATGTGAATGATTAATTTTATATACTTTATGATAAAGGCCTAATCTCATACACATCACACCTGAATATGAGATTGTGAAACTCTTCCGTTTTGTTCCATCTTTGCTTGATCAACAGCACCTCCTGTAATGAAGTAAATCAAAGTATATATTAGAGCATCCTGCTTCAGTTATAAGCCGAATAAACACAAAAATGTCAAATTAAACTTGACTTTAAAGAGAAAAGAAGAACAAAAGAAAATCAGTTTTTCCATCAAGGAAAAAAAAAAAAACTCATTTCCTTAGACTTGGCAGTTATTACTTGTTACCTACCTTGAACCTCAAGATCACGAAAAGACCCATTAGCTGTCTGCTTCGAGAACACATAGGCAATTAAACAATCCGCGAACATTGTAACCAAAAAACCAACACAGGCAAGCATAAAAGCAAAAGGGTACTCTTTTTCAGTCAAATCCTTGAAAGTTTCATTAGCATCACTCAGAAAATGCATCAGAGCAGTACCCAAAAACACACCTCCAGCAAACTGCGTGCCCAAAACCAAAAAACCCTCATTCCATTTGAAGAAATAAGGTGACACCCCACTGACAAAAGTCCCAATAAAGATCAATATCAAGCACCATATCTTCACGAGTACCAGAGGCTTTGATCGAAGGTGATGATGATCCGTGTCTATGTTGCTATCTTCGTCGTGGTCATCTCCATGAACACTGTGAGCAAAGGAAGAGAAGATGAGGCAGAGAAAGATGGAGAGGACGAAGAGAGTATGAGGCTTAAGAGGCATTGTGGATTGGAATAGAAGGAGAAAGAGACATAGAAGAGACTAATTGGGTCTGATGTCTTTGTTATATATTAGTTGGGGGTTTAGATTAATAGTCGTAGTTGCAGTACAGACTGAATGTTGACAGAGACCCGGAAAAAGACAGAGTACTGCAAACAAGAAGAAAATGGAAAGTGTAGTACAAAGGTTGGATACTCTTTTTGTTATGGTTTGAAGATGCTTACCGATCAAGGTAATTAAAATAGAATAATTTTATATGTATTAAATCGTTATATTATGTTAATTATTATTAGATGTAAAATTAAGATTATAGTTGGAAAAATAATTGTAAAATTTTTTATTAATAAAAATTAATTAAATTATAACATTTAAAAGATAATACATACGATAAAAAGAGATTCATTAAATTATTCTAATAATTTCTTTTCATTTATTTATACAATAAAAATTTAAAAATTAAAACTCACGCAAATATTAATGATTAAAATTACTGAATTTTATAACTTAACTTCCTTAAAAAAAAAATTAAAAATAAATTTATACATAAAAATATAAATATTTTATTTTATTTTAGTAAAATAACCATTATTTATTTCGATTACATTCTACAATATTATAAGTAAATACAATAAAAAATAGTTTAATTTTTTATTCTCCTTCTTTCTAATTTTCTCAAATTTTAATTCAATATTTTTTTTAATATTTTTAAATTTTATTACGAATTAATAAACATAATTATTTTTTAATAACTTATAATTATCATGGGAGAGTAAAAATTAACTTCTTTTAAAAATAATTATTTTTTGTATTCAAAATATATTTTAATAAAATAATTATTTTTTATACCAATTTTACAATAACATAAATAGACACAATTAAAGACAATTTCGTTACCATTCAATCTACTACTCAATTTTTTTTTAAATTCAGCTACGAATTAGTAAATATGTATGTATCCATTCATTTCCAACTACTCACCTATCCCAACACAAAAAATATTAAATATTTTATTAATTAGTTGTAATGATGGATGCGCCAATACAAAACTAAACTATTTTATTTATTTTTAAATTTTTATTAAATTTATATTTAAATCCAAAAAAAAAAAAATTTATAATTTAATCTTCGAACTTTTAAAATTTTACACATAAGTCCCTAAATGTTTAAATCTTATAATTTAATTTCTAAACTTTTAAAAATTCATATGTCCTAAAATTTTGATTAAAAATATATATTTGAGTACTTAAAATAAAACTTATGTATAAATTTTTAAAAATTTGAAACTAAATTGTAGAATTTAAAAAATAAAAAAAATGACGATACTCAAGTGTTCAAAAGTCCTTTAGAATAGGAAATAATTTTTTTTTATCTGTTGTTATTAAAAAAGGAGTCCACAAAGAAAAAAAATATATATATATATATATATATATATATATATATATAATCCAATTCTAAACTAAAATATTATTATTTATTTAAAACGTTTTATAATTATTTTTAAAGTGTAAATGTGGAAATAAAATTTCACTTTAACAATTTTATATTCTCCTAACCCTCTCTACTCCATGATTTCATTTCGTCTCCTACCCATGATATCATTGCCTCTGTCCAGCTTGTTCGTTACTCTTTAGATTTTCATAATTTGTTTGCCTCTGGTGGGACAATGGATTCGTCTGAGGAGTTTGTTGTTACAAACTGTTAGTTTAATAACAATTACAGTTTATAAGAAGGATGGATTGAGCATGTCATTTTTGTAATTTGCTTAATAGGGAACAAATAGTTTGTACTAGTTTGTAATCTGCTCAATAGTGAGCATATAGGGAACTAGCATTTTTATTTTTGTAATTTGCTCATTAGAGAGCACATTGTTTTTGTAATCTGCTGAATTACAGTTTGTAAGAACATGTTATAATTTGCTCAATAGAGTTCTTATGTTTGGAGTTGAACAATGATAAGGATCAATTTCTCCATTGAAAAAGTATGGTTAGTTGTCTGAGAAACTGCAAACAGGTTGGAGATATATGAAATGGTATGATTTTTTTTTGGATAGTAGAATTAAAATGAAGAACAAAGTTGAGGGAAGTTACTGTCATATATGAAGTGTTATTAGTATATTTTTTTTGTACTTATTTTATAATGATAAATAAACAAATTAACTGTTCATATTCCACATCTATTATTCCTATGGAATGTTATCAAAAGAGAGAGAAGAAGAATTATAAACAAAATAAAAATTATATGAGCTGTTGACTTTAAGTCAACATTATATTGTACGTTTTGGCACCAAAAATTAGTTTATTAGTGAAATATAGAGAAGGAATAATAATATAACACTTTTACCCCTCTTTTAAGTCAATTCATGAGCCAAGGCTTTAGTAGCCAAGCGGCATTGTAACCACCAAAATAAGGTGGAGCTCTCGGGTTCGAGACTTGAAAGTAAAAAAAAAAAAAAAAAAGTCAATTCATGATTAAAATAATATTCTTTTTTTTCCTCGCTCATTTCTTAAAAGCAACAAAACAAAAAATATTATTTTTTTAATTTATAAAATTAACTGCTACAAATAACATAATTTATAAGACTATAACGACTCATTATCCTTTAAAAATTTTAAAATTTATGTATAAAATATTAAAAATTTGATGAACTAAATTATAAAATTTAAATTTTTAAAAATTTAAATATAAATTTAATTAAAATTAAAAATTAATAAAATAGACGATATATAATTTTCTTTTCTTTTCCGTCAAGCCTAGATACAATTAGTCAATATAGAATTACTCCTAGTTCATCTGCGGTTGTTGTCCTTTGCTTTGCTTTGCTTATACAAGAAAATTACTCTTTTCTTTTTATTTCTATGATTTGTTGTATATACTTGTGTGTACTTCACCCAAAAAACAAAAACAAAAAAAAAAAATTCATAATAACTTTTAGTAAAGCACGTTTTATTTTTGACATAGACATTAAGCAAAAAATTAATTTAATGTAGCTATAGCAATACTGATGATGTTTTCTTGCTTATGAAACTTGGAGGAAACGTTAGGCAAACACACACATTTTTTATTTATTTATTTTAATTAGAAATCTTATGGTTGGATTTAAAAGGAAATAAGAAACAAAGGATGCTGACCCTGGTAGAAAATTTAAAATTGAATTTAATATATATGCTTACTTAATTGCCAACAAGTACTAACATATTAAGACTACACTTTTATAATTTAGTTGATAAAATTGTAATGTCAGTTGTTTTCTTTCGGCTCGAGAATTGGAGTTTTTGTGATCAAATAAATTTTCGTTCTGGTTTATTTTATTTGCAATTCATATTTTATTAATTTTTTAATCTATGTTTATATTATGTATAAAAGTTTAAATTAAATTTAATATTTTTTTGATAAAATTAAGTATTGATATTAATTATCATTTTAGAATTTATCATCACAATAAATAAGAACTTTAAATATAATAATAGAATTATAATAATATCTAATAAGAACTAGAATTATATCATAATTAATATATTTAATAAAGACTTAAATATTATTTTATTTTTATAATTAATTTAACAGTATAAAAAAATTAATTTATTATCTATTTTAAATATATTATAAAAATTAAATTATTATCAAACAAACAAAAATGTAAAATAATTCACTTGCTATTAACTACTAGCTTTATACATATTTAAGATTCAACTTTTTTTCTTCAGTTTAGAATCCTTAGCAAATTACTGTTTCTTAATAATTTATTTTAGTTGGTTTTTCGATATAAAGAGCTTTTAGATGATCACACATTTTTTATACGTTATCTCATCTTTTAAATAAGACCACATAAAATATAAAAATTAAAATTTTAATAAGTGAAGCCCACAAGCATTCATATTTCACCCCTTTCATATTTCAAAGTTTATAAAGGCATACAACAACGTCGTAAGCATGGGCGGATCTTAGTGGGATCGGGGGCTGCAATTTTGGCTAATTTATTTTTAAAAAATTAATTATGTATTTATTTTTAACATTAAATAAATATTTTATTTATAATAATATATTATTTTTAATTTTTATGTACATATTTTAGTATATATTAACAATATTTAACAAATACGTTGATAAAAATAACATGAATTGTCAATAAAGTGGTTAAATATATACTTTTTTTTCCATATATTTGGTAACTATTAGTAACAAAAATAAAATTAAAATAGTATACTACAAAAAATTCTTCTTAAATATAAGAATCCAAATAATGTTTAAATATTTTTAAACTCAATATTATAAAAATAAAATTAAAAAAAATATATATGATAAGCTTCATATTAAAAATTTTTAAGTTTATGTTTATTATATTTTATTTCAATCTAAATTTTAACTTTATTTAATATTATATTATTTGACATTTTATTTTAACAATCTTTTAGAATTTATTTGAAATTTTTTTATATAAAAATTTTATTATTTTTAGTCATTCTTATATTGTTTATAAACATATATTTTTAAATATAGTTTTAAGCTTAAAATTATAAATTATATTTTACTTTTTACATTTTCATACGTTTATTTTAGTTTTAATGTCTATAAATCTTAATGTATTTGATTGTGCTTTTTATTTACTTAGTTTTTTTAGTTAATAAATTTATTTTATTCATGAATGATACTAATATTTATTAACTTGTTATATTTTTGTTTAATTTTTGTTTTAAGTTAATTATAATGTGTTAACTCTATGTCTCTATTTTAATATGAAATGAAAAAATTTAATATTGAATTAAGTATAATTTATTATAACTTCCACTAATTTTTTATTTTGTATAAAAAAAAATTACCCCTCCCCCCTACCCCACCAAAAAAAATTTCTGACTCCGCCCATAATTGTAAGTGAATCCGCATATTTATACTAAAAAATTAAAAATTATACCATTAAAATCTTGCTATTCATAAGTCTTCTAGGTACTAACAACATTTTCCGAATTAAAGAAATGAAATAAAAATTTTGAAATGCACTTTTACTTTATTTTTAAATTATAATTTAAAAGAATATAGTTATTTATCTTTAAACTAAAAATAGAAAGCTTGCTAATTTACAAGCTAAGATGGAAATTTTTTTTGTTTTGTTTTGTTAAAAAAGTGATTCTTTATTCTAAATTTAGTAGTTAATTTACTTAGTTTTATCACTTCTCAAAAATGTTATACATACAATGCACTTGAAATTTCATTTCATAAATATTTTGAAATTAATAAAACTGTTTAAATGATGAAGTATAAGATAAAAAAAAAAAAACAAAAAGACTAACCAAATTTTTTAATTTTGTAAAAGAAAATACCATCACGGTCTCTTATTTATTTAAATGTCATGTTCATTTTATTTATATTGTTATAATTAGAAAGTAAATGTACAATAATAAAATTAATTTATTTTATTTTATTTTACATTTTTTAACTATATTAGGTAGACATTAATAATATGCAGATGAAAATTTGAAGAAAAAAATATATAAAAAAAGGTCATTTGTTATTATGATAGTTTTTACAAAATTATAAGAAGTAATAATAAAAATTAAGTTTGAGAATTAAATTTTACTTTTAAAATAAATATGAACCTCTTACTTGGAGAGTTACTATCCCTTATTTTATTTGTTAATGGATGGACAAAACTTAAACAAAATCTGTACTTACCTAGAAACATGCTATAAATAATAGGCCTAATGTTAACTCTCTCCTATGCGGTTACGTACATGCTCTAAAGGGACTTCTGAAAACTTTCTTCTTCTTCTTCTTTTTTATAATTTTTGAAAAATTTATATTGTATGTTGTTTTTGAAACTTTTCTATTTTTTGCCAATTTAGAAATTTTTTGATTTTTTTTTAATTCTTATAAAATCTCTTTTTTTTTGGAATTTTTTTGAAAATTTTATATTTTTAAAAATTTTGAAAACCTTCTATTTTTAAAATTTTTTTGAAAACTTTCTACTTTTGAATTTTTTTTTGGAAATTAAGAGAAATTTCTTTTTACAAAATTTTTTTTTTGAAAAACTTTATATTTTTTTTTAATCTTTCTATTTTGAAATATTTTGAAACATTTTATTTTTGGTAATTTTTGAAAGGATTATATTTTTATTAATTTTTAAAAAATTTCTATTTTTTTTTATTTTTGAAATTTTTTGAAAACTTTATATTTTTGGAAAATTTTGAAAAAAAATTCTATTTTTAGAAAATTTTGAAAATTTCTACTTTTGGTAATATTTGAAAACTTTAAATTTTCAAAAATTTTAAAAGTTCTATTTGTATTTATTTTAAAAAAATGATTAACATATCTATTTTTCAAAAAATTTTGAAAATTTTATTTTTTTTTAATTTGAAAACTTTCTATTTTCAAAATTGTTGAAAATTATCTATTTTTTGTTTAATTAAAATTAAAAAAAAAATTGGTTATTTTTGAACAATTTCAGTTTTTTGTAAATTTTTTAAATCATTATATTTTTGGTAATTTTTGAAAAATTTCTGTTTTTGGTAATTTTTTAAAACATTTTATTTTTGGTAATTTATAAAAACTTTCTATTTTTGAGAAACTTTCTATTTTTTGTAATTTATGATATCTGTATTTTTTTAGAAACTTTCTATTTTTTGTAATTTATGAAAACTTTCGTTTTCTTTTTTTGTAATTTTTGAAAAGTTTATGATAACAGAAAACAAAGAAGCCAAACAAAGAAGCCAAACGAAAAAGACAATGAACAGTAGAAGTTGTGTATTAAAGATCGGTTAGAAGTCTGATACAATACAAGCTTATATATAGCACACACAACACGTGATGTGCAAGTAATATAACTGAATTAGTAAATCAGTTTAACAACCCCCATAAACTTACAGTGCTTTAATCACTGTGAGTTTAGTTCTTAACTCACTAAACCTTGTACAAGAGAGAGCCTTAGTCATTATATCTGCAATTTGTTCCTGAGAAGGTGTGTAGGCTACATGCAACAGACCAACCATAACTTTTTCTCGCACAAAATGAAAATCAATATCTATATGTTTAGCTCTGGAATGAAGAACAAGATGTTTAGCCAAATAACCAGCACTAAAGTTATCACAATAGACAATAGGGGGATCACTTAACTGAATACATAATTCAGTTAAGATTTTTTGAATTCAAGCTAACTCTGCAACATTATGGGCAAGAGAACGAAACTCAGCTTCAGTACTTGATCTAGAAACAACCTTTTGCTTACTTGATCCCCACGAGACAAGAGAGATACCAAGAAAGACACAATAGCCACCTGTAGAACGTCTGTCATCAATACAAGAGGCCCAATCTGCATCAGTGTAAGTAGTAAGAACCAAACTATTAGAGCAACTGAGTAACAAACCATGATCAGGAGTGCCCTTTAGATATCGCAAGAGATGTTTGGCTGCAATCCAATGTACATCAGTGGGAGATTGCAAGAACTGGCACAACTTATTAACAGCAAAGCTGATTTCAGGACGTGTTAATGTGCAGTATTGTAAAGCACCAATAACAGTGCGATATAGAGTGGCATTACTTAAAAGAACCCCTTCAGTTTTGGAGAAATGATGTCCAGCAGTCATAGGAGTGGATATAAATTTAGTATCTGTGAGCTGCACTTTGTCCAGCAGGTCTCGGATATATTTTCCTTGACTTAAATGAAAACCAGCTTCTGACCGAGTGACTTCCAACCCCAAAAAGAAACTAAGTTCACCTAAATCTTTTAAAGTGAAAGAATGTTAAGCTGTACAATCAGATCAAGAATGAAAGTTTGATTGTTACTGGTGATTAATATATCATCAACATATATGAGAAATATAACAAAGACATCATTCTGATCATAGAGCATCATAGAAGCATCTGAATTAGAACATTTGAAACCAAAATCAGTGAGGCAGCCACTTAATTTCAAGAACCAAGCTCTGAAATATTGTAGAGTCCATCTTTAGTTTCCCCCATTAAAAGTATAGTCTTGGTATTCAAATCCTTCACACAAAAGGTGTTAAGAAAGAACTCAACAGAAACATTATTATCCTCACAAAGTTTCTTAACTGAAATCAAATTCTTTTTTAACTGAGGGACACAAAGTAAATTGTGAAGCTGCAATTGATAAGGACTACAAGATAAACAAGCACTTCCTAAGTGTGTAATAGGAATTGTTGTACCATTTCCAAGCAATACAGTAGCATTACCTGAATAAGTGCTGGAAGAATGAAGCAAACTTTGATCTGAAGTTAAATGATGTCTTGCACCAGTATCAAGGAACCACGGATGAGTTGAATTCATAGTAGTGTTGGTTGTAGTTAACAAAGCCTGAGGAGCAAATTGAACATTTGGAGATGATTGAGGAAAGACAGTAAAAGCTTCAAGATTATCAGTAGGCTCAACATATGAAGTTTGAGCAATATGAGCTTGTGGTGCAGGTGATTTATTAACAAAAGCATTAACTGAAGCACTATTCTTTGATTGAGAGTAGCGAAAGTAACATCGAGCAACAGTATGGCCAAACTTCTTACAAATCTGACACTGTATATTATCGTATTTGAAGGTTTTAGTGCTATCTTGAGAGGCATTAGATTTGAAGTTATGAAATGAATTAGTAGAACCTGATCCTTGTTGCTTTTTATAGGCATTAGACTTGGCAAAATTGGCTTGTATAAACTGTGCATCAGGTAGATCCATATGATCACGTTGTCTTTCATGCATTCTCATGCGTGTGAAAACCTCATCAAGACTAAGAACTCGTTTCTTGCCAGTTATGTTAGTTACAAGAGACTGATAATTGGAATCCAATCCTCCAAGAACATACAAGACTTGCTCTCGATCATTGAGAGTGTCACCAGCAACTAAAAAATGATCAATTAAATCTTTAGATGCACCAATATACTGCTCAATTGTCAAATTTTCTTTTCTCAAAGACTACAGACGCCATCGTAGATCCATCAATCGAGATTGTGAATCATCATTGAAAGCTTTGGCTAAAGCAAGCCAGTATTCTAAAGCTATTCGTTTACCAATCAGATATTTAAGATAACTTAGTGAAACAGAAGAGTAAATCCAATTCTTGATGGCATTATCTTGTCTTTCCCATAGAAAATATTTTGTACCGTAAGGATATTATAGTTGCACACAATACCAGATGTATCTGCAGAAGTAAGAACTTTCTTGATTTGTTTTGGAGGTATAACTGATCCTTCTTGAACCAGTGATTTAAGTCCATATACTGTAATTACATGTGTGAGTTGGTTCCTTCCATATCAGATAATTTGATTCATCAAGTTTGATTGAAAAATTAGGATTTATCAGACAGGTTGGGAGAGAGTTTAAAGATGTTGCAGAGGAATGAACAAGAGGAACAGATTGTTGAAGTGATGCGGGTAGAGTTTCTGTATTTGCACCAGCTTCATTATGCATTGCGAAAGATTCTTGATTAGCCATAGTTATGACTCTGATACCATAATAACAGAAAACAAAGAAGCCAAACGAAGAAGACAATGAACAGCAGAAGTTGTGTATTAAAGATCGGTTAGAAGTCTGATACAATACAAGCTTATATATAGCACACACAACACGTGATGTGCAAGTAATATAACTGAATTGGTAAATCAATTTAACAGTTTATATTGTTTGTTATTTTTGAAAATTTTTATTTTTGGTCAATTTGATAACTTTCTATTTTTAGTACATTTTGAAAACTTTTTATTTTTAGAAAATTTTGAAAACTTTCTATGTTAAGAAATTTTTTGAAAAATTTCTATTTTTGAAAGTTTTTCAAAATTTATATTTATATTTATTATTATTTTCTTTGAAAAACTTTCAAGTTTTTGAAAATTTTGAAACTTTTGATTTATGGTAATTTTTGAAAGGATTCTATTTTTATTAATTTTTTAAAACTTTTATTTTCAATAATTTAAAAAAAAAATTGAAATTTTTTGAAAACATTCTATTTTTGGTAATTTTTTTAGTAATTTTTAAAAAAAAATTATTAAATTTTCTATTTTTGGAAAATTTTCAAAATTTGCTATTTTTGAAAACTTTTTGTTTTTGGTAATTTTTTAAAATTTTATATTTTAAAAGTTGTTCAAAATTTTTTATTTGTCGTAATTTTTTTATTTTTATTTTTGGTAATTTATGAAAAGCTTATCTTTTTGGTAATTTATGAAAACTTCCTCTTTTTTTTTTTTTGGTAATTTATGGAAACTTTCTATTTTTTGTAATTTATGAAAATTTTCTATTTTTGAAAAATTATGAAAAAATTCCATTTTTTGTAATTTTTTAAAAAATTCTATTTTTGAAAATTTTTCTATTTTTGTAATTTTTTAAAACGTTATTTTTATTATTATTTTTGAAAATTTTGGAGAAATTTATAAAAAATTGAAAATTTTTTGATTTGGACATTTATTATTAATTTTTTAGTGACTTTGAACCTAAAAATTTGAAAGTAATAATAACTTTCATGGTATTGTTTCCTCTCTCGATTACATGTTTCACTAGAATAACTTGCTAACTAATATTGATATATGGATGTGGAGAAGAAATAGTTGTAGTTGGATGAAAATTTCAAAATTGTACACATGGGATGTGGATTTGGACGTGATTTCCTTTTCTTCATGAATGCAAATTAATGATTGATCTAAAAAATTACTTCTCGAAAAGTTTTTGAAAAATTATTATTTTTTGAAATATTTGAAAACATTTTATTTTTGAAATTTTTTGTTTTTTGATATTTTTGAAAAGTTTTATTTTTGGTTATTTTTGAAATTTTTCTATTTTTGGAATATCTTAATTTTTTTTTTTTTTTGTAGTTTTTGAAAGAAAAAAAAAACTATTTTTAAAAAATTTTGAAAACTTTTTATTTTATGTAATTTTTGAAATGAATAATAGTTGATTGGTCATTTAACTTTACTAAAAGCCCAATTTAGTGTTTCTAACTTTTAGGTTAAGCATAACAAAGACACTAATTATTTTAAAGGTACAATTTAATCCGATAATTTTTTGATTAAGTATAATAAAGATACTAAATTCATAGAAGTGTCAATTAAGTTCCAAAAAATCATGTTTAGATGCCTATTTTGGTATATATGGGACTTATTTAATATTTTTTTTTGAAGTTAATATCTTTATTATGCTTTACCAAAAAGTTAAAGGATTAAATTGTATCTTTAGATCAATTAGTGTCATTTTTCTGTTAAAACCAAAAGTTTGAGGATTAAACTGGATATTTAGTAAAGTTACATGACTATTTCAGCATTACACGTATCTATTTTTTAAAAACTTTCTATTTTTAGTATTTTTTTTTAAATTGAATTTTTTTTTTGATAATTTTTGAAAAATTTCTATTTTTGGAAAAAAAATTCTAAATTTTTTATTTTAATTAAATTTTGAAAACTTTTTATTTTTGGAATTTTAGAAAAAATGATATATTTGCTAAATTTTAAAAACTTTGTATGTTTTAAAAATTTTCTACTTTGAATTTTTATTTTATTTTATGAACATTGAACATTGAACCTTGAAAGTAATAAGTTTCATGATATGCTTCCTCTCTCAATTATATGTTTCACCAAATTAACTTGCTACTTAATATTTATATATAGATGTAGAGAAGAAGTAGTAGTAGTAGTAGTTGGGTGGAAATTTCAAATTTGTAAATGTGGATGTGGAAGTGATTGCCACTCCGTGAATGCAAAGTCAAGAAAAAGCCTTGATCTGTGTAACCTTAATGCCTCTTCTGAGTTCTAGTTCGTTCCTATCTACCACATAATGCCTAAGAAATTAAGGTGGGGAGGGATTCAGGTAGTTTCAAATAAGAGGACAAGGTCTTTGTGTAAAAGCTGTAGAATGTCAAGCGTTATGGATTCTAATTGAGGTGATATGTTCGGCTTTATCAAATATCAGCAATCACGATCCACGGGTTCAAGCCTTAGAGGGCTAGTAATGGTGGCTTTAAAAATCTCTTGTTATTTTCCTTGGGCCATATATAGCAAGAATGCCCAATGCTTTTATAGTTTGCTATATATAGGGAAAACTAAAAATATTACTCTTACATTCAAACTAATTATGATTGTTACATGGCAAAATTTTATTGAAATCTAAAAAAAAAATTAATTTCAAAATTATTTTATTATATATTACACCATAATTAATTTAAGTACAAAATTATTTGTCCTTAGCATCTCTCAGTTCCAATGATACAAAGATTGGACTTGTTAAAATTCTAAATTATTCTATTATAATACTATTATATATCACAAATATTGTAATCGACGTATCAAATTCTCATTTAATATAACTATATTGGTTCGATTATACTTATCAATAATAATACACCCATTTTTTTTGTTGCTTTAATTTGATTATTTAACTAAAGTTATTATATTTTCTTGATTAATTAGTAATGATTTTTCTGTTACGAGGATGATAATTGAGGTTTCTACTTTTGTACTCCATGTCTGTAACAACCTGATTTGAAACATCAGATGATAACTTACCTTCTAAATTTTGTGATTTCAGAGGAGCTTTATAAAGTGTTTGGTGCTAATGCTACGTGTGATAAACTATTACAGTAGTTATTTTTACTATTTAAATACCAAATGTGCCTTTCTTTGCTTTCTTGATCATACATGATTTTTCTGTTACTGTCATTATAATAATCAACAGCAACACCTTTTTGTTCCTTTTCTTTTCTACTTCATGGCAACAATCTCTCTCCTCTATAACAACTTACCATTTATCTAAATTTGATAAAAGTTCAAACAAGAATATTCAAACTCTTTTGTTAACAGAGCAACATTTTGAAAATGCTGAACCAAAGTAAAAGCAGGGTTTTAAAATATTGGTATCTCAGAGTTTGGAGAGTATATAATATTAAGGAAGATCAACAAACTTCACATAGAGCCATGAGATTCACTAATAAGTAAGAACATTTTCAAGTAGTCCTGGACCCACCTTTATAGCATATGGGACTTGATGGATGTACTATATATGGTATGTAAAAGAGAGAGTAGATGTGTCAATAGTATTCTTATCAAACTTGTTATCATAATCAACATATACTTGAGAGAACTTAACTACTAAATATAAAAGATAAAAACTTTTTGAGTACTATCCATTGTTTGTATGCTTAACTAGATTAAAGAAAAATAGAATATTTAGCACAACTTTTCCTTTCTCTCACTTTTGTTTATTTTTTCTTCTTTATGAATTCGATTGACCAGGACATTGACTGTGGATCACTTTGTCATTTTACAGATAAAACTCTCTTCACTCGTTTTAAATGTATTCGATACATACTAAATATCATTTGTTGTAAAAAGATTAAGCAGCTTGATCTTATGCTCAATGAATGCTTGAAATATTAAGAACACAATTGCTTCATTACAAAACCTGCATGACTTTCCTCAAACTCATCATAATTATTACAAGGTTTAAAGGAAACTAATAAGAAAATGATATTTGCTTACATCTCAAGATTCAAAGAAAGAAAAAAAAATTCAAAATAAAACAAAACAAGAAGCGCCACAATGCCATGATTAATTTTCAAGCAACAAACCGCAAAAGTTGAAATTTAGCCCACAATAGAAGAGCTTGTGGGTCTACAAATATGTGTGTATTGACACTTGTGCCCATTCTATATATAATCAGTATTCAATCATAGTATTTTTATTTATTTTTAATTCTGTCCCAGATATTGAAGGAGTGACACATCACAATCTTAAAGACCATGAATATAGCAGTCGACTTCATATTGGCAAACAAGAAGATATTACAATCACCTTATGGGTTCTGACAGCTAAAGAAAGTCTAAAATAGTCAAGCAATAAGGAACACAAGGGTAGTTTCGTAAGACCACCTATACCTTTGTAATTTAAACTATGTATATATAAATGGACAAAGCTCTCCGAATTTTGATACCAAACCACATTTTTAGTCTCTTATTAATTCAACCTCCTTTGTCCCTTCCACTTCCCCTTAAATCCAATAGCTTCTTTTATCCGAAGATAAACAATAGAGAGAAAAATGAAAGAAACTGATCAGCATCAAAATGTACACACCATAACACAATTGATCAACACTAGGTTTCTAAAAAAGGTGACTCAGTTGTTGATTTCAGTTACAGTGTTTTCATATTTATTTTCCCAATCATCTTTGCTTACTTTTCTTCATTCTTACAACTTCTACTTCTCTACATTTCTTTACCAACTTATAACTCACACGATTGACAAAAACTACATGTTCCTTGTATGTAATGGACTTTTAGTTTTCCTAGTAAAGTACTCTGGTCTCTTCAGATCTTCGTCCCTCTCTAATCGTCAAGATGAATTCTTTAGAAATATTATGGTAGATGGTACTAACCCATCTCAGAATTCAAAGTCACATACCAAAGAATTGATCTTGAATTTTGAAGTTGCTGTAGAAAGTTTTGCTTCGGATATTGAAGAAGAAAAAGAAAATGATGAGTACTTGAATCATGAAATAGAGGAAACAATAGTGGTTGAAGATGAAGAAGAAAGTGAAATTTATGTTACAAACATTTCAAAAGAGGAAGAAGGGGATGGAGAAGAAGAAGAAGAAGAAGAAGAAGAAGAAGAAGAAAGTAGAGAAGGTGTTGTAGAATATGAAGAGGAAGTGCTATGGTCAGATGGTGACACTCGTTTTGTAGAAAGAGTGGGAATAGAAGATAAATATGAAGAAGAAGAAGATGGGAAGCTGAGTACAGAAGAATTAAACAAGAAATTTGATGACTTTATTAGAAAAATGAAGACAAAATTAAGGATTGAAGCTCAAAGACAGTTGATTATGGTTTAGGAGATATTATGTTAGTAGTAATCAAATATTATTCTCTAAATGGTAATCTCTCTTCAGAATGTTTCTTTATGAAGATGGTTTTCTTTGTCCTTGTAGACTTGTAGTTGAATACTTGGATGTTATCAAACAGAGTCTTCTCTGTTTCTCTCTGTTTTCTTTTTCTTTTTTGGGATTTCTAGTTTTGGGCAGAGATTATATTATTAGTTGTTTTATTGTAATTCATACGCGATGCCCTAATTAATTAGTTCATATTTTTGTCTCTTATACACTCTTTTTGTCAACATGTCTAGGAAGTACATCAGATTAAATATCTCCTTGGTAAAGAAATTAATATAGATACTTTTTTTTTTTAGAAAAACATTATATTATTGAGCATAATTGAAAGAAAAAAAAATAGTGTTATTGTTATAACTATTATTTTTCACTAATAACAATTTTATTAATTAAAGTATAAGCAATTATAAATATATAATAATAAACAACGAAATTGATCGTGACAACATTATTATAAAAAAAAAATTAAGTGAAGTTATGTTAAAAACTAGTATAAAAATAAAATAGTAATTCAACTTGTGCTATAGATATTTTTTTAATTTTAAATAATAAATTCGAATAAACCAAAGAGCAATAACTTGTTAAATCTCATAAAAAATTGGAAAACAAAATGTTTATAAAAAAAGAAGAAGCAACAGCCGAAGAGATGTCACTAATATCATAAAGAGAGAATGACTATTTTCAGACCCATTTATGATTTATCAACTTCATTAATGGAAAATTAATTAAAATGAACGATTAATGGGTCGTATTTATCTGTTAAAGAAGACCTGTTTCTTTGTAAGATCTCTATGTAAAATTAGAAAAATATCTTATGGCTTATGACGCTATAAAAAGAAAAAAAAAATTGGTTAATAAAAAAATACTCATGTTTCCATGATAGGGGTAATTAAGAAGAGGGTGTTCTTTTTTTTTTAGTGCTTGTAGGTAAAAAAAAAAAAAAAAAGGAAAACAAATGATGTAGACAAGCAATAAGCCCATACCTAGTAACCAAACTCTAATGAATTAACAATTAAACCAGAAGCAGAAATTACTTGGACTTTATAGACTAAGGATATGACTTCGGCTATTAAAGTCGTCATTGATATTTTAGAAAGACGGAGTAAAACGAACTACTTGGTCCCCCCTTCACTAGCAACCATATTATTAATTGAGAACCCCCATTTTATTCATGAAAAATAGAAGGCTTTGTTCGATCTTATATATATATATATATATATTCGGCTTCTAAGTAACCTGTGAAAAATCTTAAGTTTTAGAAAATATATGATAAATCATAATTTTATAATTTATATGCTTTTCTCATGATTTGTTTCTTCTATATATTTTTCCAAATCTATGTATAAATGGGACTTCTTCAGCGATTTCCGATCGACACTCTAAACTGAACAGCCCCTTGTGCTAAAGATCACTTAAGCTTTAAATACATATTCATAAAATAAAAATAAAAACCTTAACTTTAAGTCTTTAATACACACAGTAGAACAATCATGCCCTTACTTGATCTTTATTCTGTCCCACCACGAAGCAAGAGATATCAGATATCCAACAACTCCCACTCATGGGGGAGCATTTCAGATCAACTTTTAAAAAAAAAAAAAAAAAAAATTTAATTATATTTATATTCTTAATATTAAATAAATATTTTATTTATAATAATATATTATATCAAATTTTTATTAATATATTTTAGTATATATTAATAATATTTAATAAATATATAAATAAAAATGACTAAATTAAATATTTAACTTTAAACTCACTGTTATAAAAATTAAAAATTTAAAAAGTAAGCATATGTTAATTTTCATATTAAAATTTTTAAATTTTTATAATTCATATCTTCAAAGTTTTTAATATTTTGTTTCAATTCAAATTTTAATTTTTTTTAATATTATATTAGTAGACATTATGTTTTAATAATTTTTGAATTTATTTGAAATTTTATTTATATAAAAATTTTAATACCTTTTTTGTCCTTTTTTATTCATTTTATTTTTATTAGTTAGTTTTATATTGTTTTAGTTTCAAACTTAAAATTATAAATTATATCTTATTTTTTACATTATTATTTGTTTCTGTTAATTTTAATTTTTAGTTTAATACTTATAAATTTTGATATATTTAATTGAGCATTTCATTTTCTTAAATTTTTAGTTAATAAATTTATCTTATAAGTTAATTATAATGTGTTAATTTTATATTTTTTGAGTACTAACTATATATCACTATTATAATATGATATTAAAAATTTAGTATTTGATAAAAGATAATTTAACATAATCTTTACTAATTATACATTATGGTATATTTAAATTTTTAAATATTTTAATAAAAATTTTACTTTAAATAAAAAATAAATAAACTTCGCCTCCTCAAACGCTTTTCTAGCTACCCACATACTCCCACGTGCTTCATCTACATCCTGCCAATACTTCTTTCTCTTCCCCCCTTTCAACACTACACTCTAAACCGACATCCACATATTGTAGGAACTAGGAAGCCAAAATCAAACTTGAAACGACATCGTTACACTCTTACATGACAAGCTAACCCCAATATTTACTTAATTTAACCTCGCAGTTAATACCGACAATGAAAATTAAAAGATGCATAAAGAAAACAAAAACAAAAGTATCCATAACAATGAAGACAGCCTCAAATCTTTTTGGACATATGCAAAATTGATAATTATGATTGCTTAATTACTGGCCACATTTCCCTGACCTCCCTCATATAATGGATTTCCCAAAGACTCATACTTTGTTGTTTATGATTTTTTTTTAAGGGTTATTTTTTTTTTATTATTAATAAAGATAAATGAGATTAGAAGTTTTTGTTATTAAATTTGTAATTTACTAATACCGTACAGTCCAACTGGCACGCTAATCAACGAAGCGTTTATGCTCATGTGGTTGGAGTTTTAGAACGAGTTTTTTTGTTTAAAATGGGCAATTCTCGTATAATAATTTAAAAAAGAGAAAAGTGCTATGGAGGTACTTCAGATTATGTCATGTGTATTATTTAGTCTCTTAAATTATAAGTGGTGTCATTTGGTCTTTTCGTTTTAGAAAAAGGGGCCAATTAAGAACAAAACACATGATTTTAATGATTTTTTAATTAAAATATTATTTTTTAAATTAATATTTTAATATCATAAACATTAAAATAATACAATTTTTCATTAATTGACCTCTTAAAAAATAATATTTTAATTAAAAAATCATTAAAATCATGTATTTTGTCCTTAATTGGCCCCTTTTTCTAAAATTAAGGGACCAAATGATACCACTTATAATCTAAGGGATCAAATGACACACATGACATAATCTAAGGGACTTCTATGGCCCCGCTCCCTTTAAAAAAAGGCTCATTTAAGTTTTAGTGTAAAAATAAGCAATTTTTGACTTTAAATCTGAAACTTCTAAGTTAGCAGGTCTCCTCTTCCTCTTTTTCTCTCCTCTTCGTCTTCGTCTTCCTCTTCCACTTCCTCAATTCTCTCACTTTTTTTAACAACCCATATCATATTTCGACACTGAACAAAATTTGATAAAATCAATGCCGTGACTGTGAGACGGAAAGGTCTTCAACGAAGACTATCTAACATTGAAAATCAACGAAGAGAAAGAATAAAACTATATAAAAGAACTGTCAATTGCAAAATATTCTCCAACTAATTTACTATTTAATTGAAATTTATATTATTCAGATTATACGTGTTACTTAAACAATATAAATATTTATCGAATTTAGACCAGAGATACCACAGATAGACGAGATATACTAAAGATATACCAAATATACCTCAGATATACAAGAGATATATTAGATATACCACAGATATTCCAGATATATCAGAGATATACCACAGATACCAGAGATATAACACAGATATACCTCAGATATACCAGATATACTAGAGATATACCACAGATATATCAGAGATATACCACAGATAGACGAGATATACCAAATATACCTCAGATATACCACAGATATACCAAATATACTAGAGATATACCACAGATATACCACAAATATACCTCAGATATACCAGATATACTAGAGATATACCACAGATATACCAGATATATCAGAGATATACTACAGATATACCAGAGATATATCACATATATACTAAATATACCAGAAATATACCACATATATACCAGATATACCATAAATATACTACAGTGCGATGCAACTTGAAGAAGATGATGAACAGTGCAATGCTGGTTAAATTTGATTAGCACCAACTTGTGCAAGAAATATAAGACATTATTTTTGTTAGATTGCCCACGTGTTCTCTGATTACAAGTAAGAGAAAGAGGAAGAGGAAGAGGAAGAGGAAGAAGATGAAGAAAGAACATGAAGAAAAAGGAAGATGACGAAGACGTAGAGGAAGAAAAAGGAAGAGGAAGAATAACCGGCGACTTGTAGAGGAAGAAAAAAATTGCCTCTTTTTAAAATTTAACATAAAATAGTATTTTTTTAAACTATAATATAGAATTTGGCCATTTTAGACAAAAACCCTTTTATAACCTTTCCTTTTCACCCTCTTCAATGGACTTATATCACAAACTGAAATCAATTTCACATTGAATAGACTAATTTCATTCTCACCCTCTGTATAGTATTCATGATTCAGGGTCTGTTAGATATTGATATGTATTAGGGCTCCCCCTATATCTGTCTTCACGAAGCAGCAAAAGCCACGTCTTAATACTTGAATGAAACAGAGCAACATTTCATTGTAGATAAACAGTTCTGTGAAAGTGCGAGATGAACAAGAACTAGATTGTTAGTCGTTATTAAGAAGTGGAATTGACTTAACCCTTGAACGCGTGTTGTTCTTAGATCATTCTAATTAATTGATCCTAACTGGTTAAAAATTGATGGTGAGGGCAATGAAGATATAGTCCATATTATTATTGTTATATGGATCAAATAATGCAATCTGGCTAATCAATTATGAGGTGGGGTCTGTGCATATGTATAAACAGTACATAGAGTGAGTTTGATTTAGTTGCTTTAAGCAAAATGCTAAAGAAAACACCCTACAATGATATTGAAAAGTAAGATTTTAGTCAATGAATTGCTTAGTAGCCTCCAAAAAAGAAATATCAAGCATTCAAAAGTTTGTGGAAGTTCCTCCATGAGGATCGAATTATTGATATAAACAATCAGTTCAGCAAGATAAGGCTTCAAATATTCTGGCTCAAATAAAATTCCAAATCTTGCCCTAACCACATTTAAATATCTATTTTTCAGGCATAGATACCACGTATTCAAAATGTTTGTCCAATTTATATCTGTAATTTATAAATATCTAAAAAATATTCGTTTAGTATACCATCCAATGTTGTACCATTTAGGTACTATCGTACAAGAAATTGATTATATCTCATTGTGATCAACATTATTGAATGCCTTTATGTGCTATACATGATTTTGCTTCATATTACTATCTAATTTTGCAAGCTTTTTATCACTTAAGTCAGTCACTGTTCCAAAAAATATGTATCAGCTTAAGAGGCTTTTTATAATCTTTTCCACAAAAAATAAATAAATAAATAATGAAAACATGAAATATGAAGTGTAACTCTGAAAGACAAGGACATATTTCTAAATGACTTACATGCATTAATTAAGTGGATGCTCATACGTCTAACACAATCTCATAACTTCATTTTCAAGCACCAACTTCAACACAATAATATATGCAAATATACATGATAAGAGGTTTCATGTTACTCACATCCTTTTCACATAACATAGTCCACAAAGTGAGTAGACAATCAAGCTACCCTACCAACAACGCACGGGCCCATTAGTAATGGCTCTGGAGCTGGCCTTGGAGGTGGAGATCATGGCAGTGGTAAATGAAGGTGGCTAATGTGATAGTGTTAGTGGTGTAGTGGTAGTAATGGCTCTGGCCAAGGTGATCATACCACTGGGAAGCTCTCCACACAGCAGATAAGGTTTAGACACTGTATATGGAAAAGAGTCTCTCCTCCTCCAAGGGGTTAGAAATTGTTGAAGATTAAGTGAAGTCTGAAAGCTTAAAACATTTGCAGCAATTTTAACAATGACCATGGGTCCAACTTAAACTGCTTTATTGTGAAAACCGGTTAAACTTGAATTCTGATTTTTGAAGCAAAACGAGGCTGGAAGGATGACTTCGATCTGTGTTAAAAGTGAACAGCTGAAGAAAGATTTCACAACTTTCAACAGTTGATAGACATATGAGCTAAGGTTTAAAACAATGAAAAAGGCATCTCATTACTCATTAGTCATTAGGTATACCCTAAGAAAAAGAGAAAGCTTTCCAAGTTTCAAGGTATAAACTATAACCGTTATTGGGACCAGGTTCAATAAGCAGTTTTTCAGGTATGTGTTGGATTTTACTTGCCCATAGTTACAAATCTATTTATTAAATAGTCATTGAATTTACTGAAAGATGGAGTTATTTCACATTTTCTACTGCTTTGTCATTAAAACACCAACCTGATTGTCTCCTGTCATTTTATGCTAGTTTGTTAGTAAGAGGACTTCCAATAAAGATGCCTAACCATTGAACTAAAACGGTATGTGTACAGGATGTAGAAACCATATGTATCAGTCTACCATGCAATAGGTAGGGAGATAAAGAGTACCAACAAGAAGCCGCAAAAAAGCCCAAAACCTGGTCAAACATGTAAAGAAACTTTCTACCTTCTGGTGGGAATATCAAGATAACGTCGTCCCCGTAAAGATAACCAAAGCACCAACAAATTAAAGCCATTTAGAGAATAATATAGGTCATAGGGCATGCTTACTGTGGTAATTAACAATGCAATGATTTCTGTTGCAGAACTGGTCATTAGGGAAAAAAAAAAGTTGGAACACTGTAAAATAGATATAGAATGACAATGATTTTAGGCTAGAAACAAAAACACTTGTGACTTGAAAAAAAAAGAAATATGTTGCATTAGGGTTGCTGACAAAAGCTCTTATCTGATTCTTTCTCCACAAGAACAATTTAGTAGAGCAGAGGACAAGAATTTATCAGATAAGATAAAGAAATAACACCCATCGTTCTTACAGAGATAGGTTTACTCAAGCAACCTATTTTTGTGCCAGCCCATTACACAAGCCTGTAATGGGAAAAAGGCCAAACACAATAGGAGTCGATAGCAAGCAATGCATGACCATTGTACAGCAAATCAACAAAAAAACAATAAAAAGTATATTTGTTCTTGTGATGTGGGGTAGGTAAAGACTGAAGAATATGAAACAGGATGCAAATAGTTGATGGTAGAACTAGTGGCAAAATTTTGCATTATCTCTTCATGGCATCATTAATTTAACCAAAAAGGAAAAATATTCTGTCATTTTGAAGGATTTACGGCGAGCCTTGATTCATACCCTTTTCCAACAGGTCAGGCACATGTTAAAAAGAGGCAAATGAAGTAAATAAAATATGAAAAGACAATTTGCATGCGACTTAGCTAAGCCAAATTATACTTAAGTTCCCGTTAAAACAATGGTAAGAGAAAAGAAAACAATTTCATTGAGAAAAATAAAGAAATAGAACACACCACATTTAAATTATGCCAACTACATTGCAAAAGGATGCAGATATCTTTTATTGCCTGGTTTTCAACTAACTGCTCTGTATAAAAAATTAAAAATTAAAAACAAAGAATATTGCACAAAGGATCCAATGACATTTAAAAAAAAAAAAATCTTCCAAATGAAAATGTTGGTTGAGATAAATCAAGGTTCCAAAAGTTCTTTGACACAAACTCTAGACTTACATAATGTGATCATAGCTGACATACTCTATTTGGTTATTGGCTGTGACGGTTTGACACTTACAGAAAAATGGCACCTTATAATGACTCTTGACATTTCTTATTCCTTTCGCTTTGTTAGACTGTTCTACACGAGTGCAACAGTAGTACTTGTATGCTCATGTTAACTATTAATGTCGTTCAAATGTAATATTTTTTATAAAAATATAAGGATTGTTTTTTTAATGAACAATATAGGCGTTAATACAATCATTCTATAAAAGAATCGTCCATTTTACACGTTCATAGTTGATTAATATAATACATTGCTCCATATTATTGCCTTACATTTTTTGAAAAAAATTTATTAGATATTTCACTCTTTTATTGATCTTATTTTTATGTGATATTTTTACTTAAGGTATGTTTGATAACTTGATTTTTAATTTTTTATTATTTTGAAGTAATTTTTCAAATAAATATGTGTGATAATTTTTTTTATTTTAATTTTCACATTTTTAAAAATTACTGCCAAAATATGAGTAATTTATAAATCTTTAAAATAAAAATTTTCCATCAAATTTTTTATTTCTAAGTTTTATTTTCACCGAACATGTTTTTAGAAAATAAATCAAAAATAATAATTAAAAATTCCTTTGTATTTTGGTTTTTGAAAAGAAAAAAACATTACCAACAACTTGTAGATTTTTTTTTTTCCTTAAAAATTACTAAATAAAATTATTATCAAACATATTAAAAATCACAAAATTAATTAATTATAAACTATAAATTATAATCATTATCATGACTTTAATTAGTTTCAAAATGTGCATATTATTGACTTTTCGTAATATTAACACTCCAATTCATAAATAATTCACTTATTCATAAAATTTTACTTTTAATTTCAAAAAAAAATTTACTTTATATAAATAAATAGAGGAAAAAATATGTTTTTTTTTTCAAAAACATTATTTTTTTAAGCTTTAAAAATAAAATAAAAATATATATGAAAAAATAAAGCTCATTTCTAACTTAATTTTAACCTATAAATTATAATCATTATCAAACATGATTTTAATTAATTTCAAATGTGCGACTTTTCGTATTATTAATGCTCCTATTTATATATAATCTACTTGTTCATAAAATTTCACTTTTAATTTAAAAAAAATTACGTTATAAAAATAAATAGAGGGAAAAAATTAAGTTTTTTTTTCAAAAACATTATATTTTAATCTTTAAAAATAAAATAAAATAATATATATATATATATATATATATGAAAAAATAAAGCTCAATTCTTACTGAATTTTAAATTTTTTTTATCAGAACTTAATTTTAAACTTAAAAATAAAATTAATTACTAAACAATATTTAAATTGATTACGCTCTCTACAAGCTTCTTAGACCCAGTTGTGCCCGTATATGGAATCTTCTTTTTCGAATTTAGTTGAGTTCGAATTACTTTAAATTGCATGACGTGATATTTTTTTATATATATAATTTTATTTTTAACTTTCTTAAAAGTATATATTTTTTGCATGATAAAAAAATATTTTTTTAAGATTTAAATCAATTAAACAGCTTAATTTTATAAAAACTAGAGGATATTTATACATTAATGTTCGTATTTTTCATATTTATTTCTATTTGGCATTTCATAATCCATGATAAGATCTCGGGAATCATAATTTTAAGAATGATTTTTTTATTATAATTTTATATATATATATTAATTTATATGTGATATTTTAAATAATTTTTATTAGTAAGTAATTTTATATTTTTTCTATAATATCATATTTTTAATTTTATATTTAATTTATAATTAATATAATATTTAATTTATAATTAATATAATATTTAATGCATATAATATTATTATAATTTTAAAAATTATTCATAAATACGTGAGTACTGTTTAAAAAATATCATCTTTGACAAATTATTAAGAAAGAAAAAAAAATAGAGCTGTCAACTTTGGAGGAGAATTTTAGAATTGTTTATGTCGGTAATGACAGTGACTTTGTGTAATAAACGTTTTACTTATTCTAATCTTAATTTTTTTTTTTAATTTTTATAACATATTTAAAATATATAAAAAATTAATTTTTTATATTTTTAAATTAATTATAGTAAAATAATATTTATATTTTTTTATATGATTAAAGTACTTGTTGAATGTAGTATTTTATTATCATGTGTTTAGAGTTCTTATTGAATATGATAATCATTATATAATTAAAGTACTTGTTGAATGTAATATCTTTATTGTATTTTAATGTTTAGAATTTTTATTTAATATAATAACATATCATAAAAAGATAAGTAATGTAAATAGTTTAATATATGGATAATTTTATCTAAAAAATTAGGTATGGTTCAAATTTATATATATAATATAATATAGGATGAAGTGTAAGAGAAGTTCCTTAAATTAAATCATTTGTATTTTTTAGTTTCTTAGATTAGGTTATTTGTGTTATTTAGTCTCTTAGATTAAAAACTGTCTTATTTAATTCATTAGATTTGTAAAAAAGGTTAATTAAGAAAAAATTATATTATTTTAATAATTTTTTATTAAAATATTATTATTTTTATCAAGTAATTAAAATGTGATTAAAATATGAGTTTTTAATAAGAATAAAAGTAAAATTTAATATGAAATTATTTAAGAAAAAAATTAACAATAATAATATTTAATAAAAATATTTAAAAAATTAATAAAAATATTAAAATAAAATAATAAAAATTAACAAAAATTCAAAACAAATATTTTGTAAATTTTTTTATATTAATTGAGTCTTTAATATTGTTAAAAATTTGTGTTTTAATTACTTAAAAAAAAAACGATAATATTTTAATAAAAAAAATTATTAAATAATATGATTTATTTTTAATTGAATTTTTTATAAGATAATAAATTAAATAATATTAATGTTTTAATTTAAAAAAGTTTAACATATTTTCTCTATCATATATACTAGTAGGTGCTTTTGTGTAGTGGGTGAGAAGATCGAATAACGAGTGATATGTGAGTGACGTGAAGTGATAAGATTCAGGGATCAAGTGCTTAGATATTTTTGTTGCGTTTATATTAATAATTATTTGTGTAAGAAAACCTTTTCTTTTCTTTTTATTGTACTGTGAGAAAACTATTTTGGCATTTCACTTTTTAAAAGGTAGTATTGTATGATCGAGTTTTCTAAATAAATGTGTGGGATTATTTTACTCTCACAAACTCAACAACTACTTTGCAGGTCCACGTCGGAAGAATTGGGTCAGTTCTCTCTTATTGTAAGTTTCTAACCAAAAGCTTTAGAATTATATTTTATATATGCCTATATTTGATTGTTGAATATCATTAATAATGTTCTATTCGTTCACGGTCATAAATTTATAAAAATTATTTTTATACTCTCTTTTGGTAATGTATGGGTATGAAACTTTAGAAATTATGACCATGTTTTAACGGGAAACCAGAAAAACTATGTCAGAATTCGATAACCGACAGAGTAAGGGTAGCTGAGTAGCCATTCAACGCTAATTAATTTAAATTTTGCCGGTGGCTTCAATTATGGTAGGGATTGAAACTATGTTTTCATATACAATGTCACCGATGAATATATGCTTTTGAGCAATGTTCATTTTTTTTTTGGGTTCAAATTTTAAGCAATGTTCTTGTATATTATGAGAATATTACATGATCTAGATTGGACTCCTTAGTAACTATGCAGGTCTTCTAATACTTGTCTTCGTTTGCTGAATCATCATCATAAAGGCTTGTAATGGAATGAGACAACCCTTATAATACTTTCAGGATTGATGGATCACATGCCTAAAACACTTACAAAAGCTGCTCCAAATAGAAGATTTCGTCATTGTAAAAGTGCCCCCTCAGGGGATTTCGTTCCCCCGAACACTGGCTCACTTCGCCGTTGTAAATCCATATTTGGGAAAGTACACCCAAGTTTTATTAAATTGTCCGTCTTATTTTCTGTCTACTTAGGTGCAGGAACTCTCTGTTTCTACCTTGTTAGACATCAGATTGAGGGAAAGAAGACGGATGGAGTTGTTGACGCCGTTTACTTCTGCGTTGTGACAATGACCACTCTTGGGTATGGAGACCTGGTGCCTAACAGCACTCTTTCAAAGCTGCTTGCTTGTGCTTTTGTGTTCTCAGGAATGGCTCTAGTTGGAATAATATTGAGTAAAGGAGCAGACTATTTGGTAGAGAAGCAGGAAATATTGCTTGTGAAAGCCTTACATAAAGATAAAAAAACCAATGGCATTGATATTCTTAAAGAGATTGATATTAACAGAACTAGATACAAGTGTGTTGTCACATTTGTCCTTCTTTTGTTGCTTATAAGTTCTGGGACAATCTTTTTAGTTTTTATCGAAAAATTGAACTTTGTAGATGCATTTTATTGTGTTTGTGCTACAATTTCAACCCTTGGTTATGGGGACAAGAGCTTTTCAACTAAAGCAGGGCGTGTATTTGCAATTTTTTGGATATTGATCAGCTCTATCTGTTTAGCTCAGTTTCTCCTCAACATTACTGAGCTTAAAGCTGAGGCTAGACAAAAATCATTGGTGAAGATGGTTCTTACTCGTAGGACGACTAATGTTGATTTGGAGGCTGCTGATCTTGACGGTGACGGAAGTGTAGTGTAAGTTAAATGTCCTCTTTGTAACTCTTCCTGTATTAAGAGCTTCTGCTTGAATCTTGAGTAATGCTAATTGCACACATTATTAGGCTCAAACTGATCGGTGCATGTAACTTTGCACTGATACCTAGAAATTTGAGAAGTTCTAATTACTTGTAGATACTCTTAGCATAGAAATATTGGTTCGAGTGCCAATTTATTTGTAATTAGCATTCCTCCTGAATCTTTGCCACTTCATTCATAATTTCCATAACTGTTATTTTGGTGATAATATTGATGGTTTGTACATGATTAGTTTATCACTAATGCTTTTGTTCTTTTTATTTCATAGGGCTGCCGAGTTTATCCTCTTTAAGCTCGAAGAAATGGGGAAGATTACCCAGGAAGATATATCACTTGTGAGGGAGAAGTTTGAAGATCTTGATGTTGACCAGTCAGGAACCTTGTCAGTTTCTGATATAAAGCTTGCTCAAGCATCTCCAATTCAGAAATGATCATACTGTAGCAATGAATGATATGTTTTCGTTATAGTGCTTCTAATTAATTCTTCAGAGTTAAGAGAAAGCTAGCAGGTGTTAATAGATTTTCTATTCTATTTGAGTTTGAGTATTGGAGCACTCCTAAATCAACGACGTGTTGTGAAAATAACTGAGAACTGTTACAGAAATTATCTGCCTATTATCTTGATTCCTGTTATTATTTTTGCCACACAATCAAAGAAATTCTTGAGATTTCCTTTGCCATGTGCAAAATTGAGTATAATGCTTCTTTTCTTACACAATATGATCATAGCTGAATAAACTCTAAGCATGAAGATATACTTCACACCATATTGCAGTAATAAACTTATACTAGTCGGACAAAGAAAGAAAAAAAGACTTTGATTGCAATTATGTGATCTCAACTCAAGTAATGCTAGAGCATTATCATATTAAATAAAATTACCACGTAAATAAAGTTTTATTTAAATTATGTTGAGCTCTTAAAATATATCAAAAGGGCCTAAAAATGTCGGTTGTATCTTATCGTTATCTTTTTCTGAGGATACGCGTATAATAACTATACGTATATTTTTCGTTTATGCGGCGAAGGAGTATTATAAGATAAAATATACGTATATTTCATATCGATCTGATCATATTCAAAGTTTTCGAGGAACAAATTTTAGAAAGAAAAAAAAAATGGGTTTTTGTCTAAAATAGGCAAAATCCTTAAAAGAGTTTAAAAAAGGGCAACCTTGTGTAAAAGTTTAAAAATGGGCTTTTTTTAACCGCCCACCCAAAGACCCATTTGGTAGCCGGTAACTCATTTAAACCGTTTGAAATAAAGAATTCGAACAGTTCAAACAAACCCACAACTCTGAGCATTACTCTACCTCTCAAGAATCCCTCGTCACTATCTGGTATTAGCGAAGCTCTCCCATTTTCGATTGAGGAAGAAGACGAACAGTATCAACGCAGAAAACACTCGACCATTACTATCAACTTTTGAAGCTCTGCATTATTCGGTAAGTATTTTAAACAAATTTGTCTTCCTTGCACGAAAACACTCGACCATTACTCACCTTTTGAAGCTATGCAGTTTGGTTTTTAATTGAGTTTTCGTTGAAACTCAACGAAAACCCCTTATTTTTGTATGGTTTTTTGTAAAATGTTGCTTTAAGGTTAAATGTTTATGTAAAATGTAGGTTTAGGGTATATTGGGATTTTGTAATTATGGATGGATAATCTGATTTCTGGTATATCTGGTTGTTAATCATGAATAACATTATCTGGGGGTATATCAGTGGTATATCTGGTATATCTCATGGTATATCTGGTATATCTGAGGGTATATCTGGTATATCTGGTATATCTCAGGGTATATCTGGTATATCTCATGGTATATCTGGTATATCTCATGGTATATCTGGTATATCTGGTATATTTTGTGTTATGTCTGGTATATCTGGGGGTATATCTGGGGGTATATCTGGTATATCTCACGGTATATCTGGTATATCTCACGGTATATCTGGTATATCTCACGGTATATCTGGTATATCTGGTATATCTCACGGTATATCTGGTATATCTGGTATATCTCATGGTATATCTGGTATATCTGGGGTTATATCTGGTATATCTGGTATATCTCAGGGTATATCTGGTATATCTGGTATATCTCAGGGTATATCTGGTATATCTGAGGTATATCTCACGGTATATCTGGTATATCTCATGGTATATCTGGTATATCTGGGGTTATATCTGGTATATCTCAGGGTATATCTGGTATATCTCAGGGTATATCTGGTATATCTGAGGTATATCTCACGGTATATCTGGTATATCTCATGGTATATCTGGTATATCTGGGGTTATATCTGGTATATCTGGTATATCTCAGGGTATATCTGGTATATCTGGTATATCTCAGGGTATATCTGGTATATCTCAGGGTATATCTGAGGTATATCTCAGGGTATATCTGGTATATCTGAGGTATATCTCACGGTATATCTGGTATATCTCATGGTATATCTGGTATATCTGGTATATTTTGTGTTATGTCTGGTATATCTGGGGGTATATCTGGTATATGTGGTATATTTTGTGTTATGTCTGGTATATCTGGGGGTATATCTGGTATATCTCACGGTATATCTGGTATATCTCATGGTATATCTGGTATATCTGGGGGTATATCTGGTATATCTCAGGGTATATCTGGTATATCTCACGGTATATCTGGTATATCTGGGGGTATATCTGGTATATCTCAGGGTATATCTGGTATATCTCAGGGTATATCTGGTATATCTCATGGTATATCTGGTATATCTGGGGGTATATCTGGTATATCTCAGGGTATATCTGGTATATCTGGTATATCTCAGGGTATATCTGGTATATCTGGTATATCTGAGGTATATCTCACGGTATATCTGGTATATCTCATGGTATATCTGGTATATCTGGGGGTATATCTGGTATATCTCAGGGTATATCTGGTATATCTCTAGGTATATCTGGTATATCTGAGGTATATCTCACGGTATATCTGGTATATCTCATGGTATATCTCACGGTATATCTGGTATATCTGGGGGTATATCTGGTATATCTCAGGGTATATCTGGTATATCTGAGGTATATCTCACGGTATATCTGGTATATCTCATGGTATATCTGGTATATCTGAGGGTATATCTGGTATATCTGGTATATCTCTGGGTATATCTGGTATATCTGGTATATCTGAGGTATATCTCACGGTATATCTGGTATATCTCATGGTATATCTGGTAGGAATGGTATATTTTGTGTTATGTCTGGTATATCTGGGGGTATATCTGGTATATCTCATGGTATATCTCACGGTATATCTGGTATATCTGGGGGTATATCTGGTATATCTGGGGGTATATCTGGTATATCTCATGGTATATCTGGTATATCTGGTATATTTTGTGTTATGTCTGGTATATCTGGGGGTATATCTGGTATATCTCATGGTATATCTGGTATATCTGGGAGTATATCTGGTATATCTCACGGTATATCTGGTATATCTCATGGTATATCTGGTACATCTCAGGGTATATCTGGTATATCTCATGGTATATCTGGTATATCTGGGGGTATATCTAGGGGTATATCTGGTATATCTCAGGGTATATCTGGTATATCTCCTGGTATATCTGGTATATCTCACGGTATATCTGGTATATCTCAGTGAAATTATGGTATATCTCACGGTATATCTGGTATATCTCAGGGTATATCTGGTATATCTGGTATATCTCAGGGTATATCTGGTATATCTGAGGTATATCTCACGGTATATCTGGTATATCTGAGGTATATCTCACGGTATATCTGGTATATCTCACGGTATATCTGGTATATCTGGTATATCTCCTGGTATATCTGGTATATCTCATGGTATATCTGGTATATCTGGTATATTTCATGGTATATCTGGTATATTTCATGGTATATCTGGTATATCTCGGAGTATATCTGGTATATCTCAAGGTATATGTGGTATATATTGGTCTATTTCTATAAGTTTCATTTATATGAACCTAAATTTGATGTATTTTTATGTTGGTTTAATGAGATTGATGTTTTTCGCATATATATTGTAATTTTTGTATACCTGTTCACAAGTATTAATGAAATTGTTTTCCGTAAATGTTAAATATGCAGGAAATGGCAGGAAAAACCTCATTCGTGCCTTATGTCTCCTCATCCGATTATTATGTTGGTAAAATAACCAACCTATCACGTCTTCAAAATTTTGCAACATTGAAGACGACCCTACAAGGATTTGGGTTACTGAATAGATTTCAGGGCTTATGTTTTGGTTTCATCACAAGGATGAAACATATAGAGTTTACAGCTGGATTCTTGCATCATATATTATTGATGCAAGATAGAGATCAATCGGGGAAAGAACTCCGAGTTATTGTAAATGGTGCACCCCACCTCTTTGGATATGAAGAGTTTAGCCTAATCACCGGTATGATGTTTATCGGTGACGAAGGAAGTCCAGCTCAAAGTGGTCGGTTGCGTAAAAATTTCTTCAAGACCGACAGGCCAATAAAGAAAGTCGAGTTGGAGAAGGTATTTGCAAACCTTCCATTGTCCACGGAGCCTGAAGATGTTTTGAGGTTGGCTCTGATATATACTCTGGAAATAATACTTTTGGCCGATCATAATTTGAGGGCCATTAATGATGAATATTTGGATTTAGTTGAAGACGTTGACAAGTTTAATATCTACCCCTGGGGTAAGATAGTCTATGACTTCACCGTAAGGAGGTTGAAGAATATTAATCTCCAAAAAGTTGGAGGGGTCGCATCAACTTACAGTGTCTATGGTTTTTCTTGGGCACTGCAAGTTTGGGCCTACGAGGCCATACAAGTGCCTATTACTGATTTAGCAACTTGTACATCTCCAGATGCATTGCCCAGGATATTACGCTGGGAGAATGAAAAGAAGGGGCACTATTTGAAGTTTTGGGACATAAACCATAAAATATTCCAGGCTTCAGATGTAAGTTTGTTGCCTATATGTTTTTGTTATTAAATTTATTTTATTTATATTTTCGATTGTACTTAACTAACTGGTATATGTTTCCGTTGTATATGATACAGTTTCATATGCTGACGAGACTCACTCCTAATGAATCGGAGAGAAAGAGTCCATACTTAATTTCGGCACAACAATATGCGAGGTTGCAACCTGGCCTTGGTGTGCCAAACGTTAGTGGATTGAATGATGACTTGCCTTCCAAAGGCGATGAAGATCAACACACATCTGGTCACAGTGGTGATAAAAGTGACCCTATCCCGGAAGTCCAAAAAGATGAACCTTCATCTCATTCATCAACTTCCATTATGGAGGTAATATAATACGGCACATATAAAACCCTTGGATTTTGAATTAGTTTATGTCATTAATTGCAACCTTGTACGAATAAATTTTTATGCTTTGTAATTTTAGGTGTTGCAAGAACTTCGAGATTTGAAGAAGGAGGTCATCTCAATAAAAGAAAACCAAAATTGGATGAAGGATGTGTTGAATCAGTTGTTGAGACAACAACAAAAGTCTGCAACAGATATAGAAGCAGTGAAACCTGGTGGGAACTCGTCCAGGAAAAAAAGTGTCCCACTGACTGACCCACATAAGGTGGCCTCTGTACATATTTTAGTGGACGAAGATGATGTGACGTCCACTAAAGAAGAGCCAGTAGTGGGTACTGCTACATGCAGAGAAATGATTCTGTTTAGCACAGAAGAAATTGGGGAGGAAACAACCAAGGTTCATTCTGATCATCATGAAGAATCAGTGGGTGTGACTGAAGAATGTCCCACTGAACTGAACCTTGGAAAGCAGCCAGTCCATGGAACCGAAGTAGATGATAACTTGACAGGTCTGAATTTTTCTACTTTGGAATATATTTTAGAGGCTGCCCCTATCCGCACCGGTACCACCTCAGTGCGATTAGGATCGATAACATCAAAGGGCGTTAGTTCGACTGGCACGTCCGCACCCTTTGGTAATATATATAATAGGAGGAAGAGAAAAGTTGGTCCCTCCCTAAAATCTCCATATGTGCAGCCCAAGAGGAAATCAGGTATATCAATAAAGTCCCACCAATCGGACGAAGCACAACAAGCTGGTGTTTATGATCCGATGAGAGGGTTTGATGAATCCAGATATACCTACTTCTTGGAATGGTTATATCAACATTATAACGACAACCAGTATGTATTTCCTACTACTTATTGTCTTATTTATTCATCCAATTTAGCCTCTATTTTTTTTAACCCACGTAATATGGTTAATTACTGATGTCTTTGTTATTCTTCAAAATGTAGGGAAAGTATTATTGTTGGTTGCCCAAGTAAGGGTATGGCTAACTCTTCTTGGTTTCATCGTATATTGAAACCACAATCATCTTTACTCAATGAGGTACATGTTTTGGTTATGTTAATTTATGGATATTAGTGGTTATATGTTGTTATTTGGTTTATGGATTGTTATTCAATATATTTGGTATTCTAAAGTGAAACTAACAACACATATATCTCATATGTCTGGTATCAACGATGCGTAATTTTAAATTGGCAAAATAACTTCAGCACATAGATTGCGGACTATGGCTGTTGAGGAAGAAAGAGGAACTTCATCCGCACTTGTTCCTAAATAACAATTGGACAACTGTAGACTCGTCGTTTTGTGTAAGACTTTTACTTAGTATATCTGGTGTTTATTTAAAAATATCTTGTATATATCGTAATTTTCCATGTCATATCTGGTCAATTTGCAGATGATGTAACAATTTTTCTTTAAAATTACTATATTTGAAAATGTAGGCTTACATCGATGCAAGTGCAAGTGAATGGAAGAAGTTGAAGAAGAATGACCACTTGTCTTTTTGGTTGAATGATAAGAAGTGGTTTGATTACGTGACTGGTAAAATACTTTTAAACTTATGATTCTGTGTTGCATATCTGGGCAAACTTGAACATTTTATCGTTTCATATAATAATATAAATTTCTTGTTTGTTTTGAAACAGGTGTCCGGCCTGATTATGGTAAACCATGGATTCGTGTCTCCAATATATATGGTGTTATATTGGAGAAGGGTCATTGGATCGCTATCGGACTTGACATCAGACAACAACAAATTAACGTATATGATTCACTTCCTAAACATATAAGAGATGGAACTCTCAAGAAAAGGTTACATAATTTATCTGTCATGATCCCAAACTTGATTCATAACTTGGACGTGGTTGAACATGACAAGATCATAGAGAAGTGGCCCATATATCGTAATGCAATAGCTGTTCCACAGCAGGTTCAAGTGTAAGTATATTTTATTATTTGGTTAGTGACATCGATTTAATAAAGATTAATATTAAGTTATATTGTGTTACTTATACGGACTTATTGTTTACTTCAATATATTACACAGGGGTGACTGTGGCATATATGCACTGAAGTTCATTGAGTATTTAGTAAATGAGAAGCCACTGACTGACATCAAAGACGAGGCTATAGGTTTCTTCAGAAAGAAACTTTGTTGTGAACTTTTCTTTGCGGACGATGAATACATAATTGTTTAATCTGGTATGCAATAAAGATTATATTTTTATATAATTGATCAACTACTTGATTATGATGGTGTGTTGCAGAACATTTATGTATTATTGCCTCTGGACTTTATGTGTTAAGGTATTTTTGTGCATTTTACAACTTAACGGGTATGGCATATATATAAACTTATCAGTTTTATTTTTTATGGCCCATATTTGGTAATTTTGTTATCTGGTTATTTTTCTGGTGGCTTATCTGATAATATAACACTTTTTTGGTAGGTTGTAAGCAACTTCCAAATGGTATCTGATGTTGCTTTGGTATTCTAAAGGCTTGGGGTACAACAATGCCTATTTAGGCTTTCTCTGGAGTGCTTTGTTGTGAACTTTTATGCAGCTTGACATAGGCTTAGTATCATGGATTACGTTCTGGTAATATTGTAAAACTTATACTATCTGTAAATGTAATGGTTATGAGAACATTTATGTAATGTTTGTAATTATACATGTGATCAATTTATGTAAAATTGTACTGATACATTACTTTGGTGTAATAATGAAATGAAGGAAATCGGTTTTGGTTATGATTTATTCCATCTGTTACTGAAATTGTAATATCCAAATTCTGGGATAAATTTTTTGTAGTTCTGGAACTCATTCGTAGTTTATCATCTGGTATATCTGGTATATCTCAGGGTATATCTAGTATATCTGATGGTATATCTGGTATATCTCAGGGTATATCTGGTATATCTAGGGGTATATCTGGTATATCTGGTATATCTGAGGGTATATCTGGTATATCTGATGGTATATCTGGTATATTTGGTATATCTGAGGGTATATCTGGTATATCTGATGGTATATCTGGTATATCTGAGGGTATATCTGGTATATCTGATGGTATATCTGGTATATCTGGTATATCTAGGGGTATATCTGGTATATCTCAGGGTATATCTGGTATATCTGATGGTATATCTGGTATATCTGAGGGTATATCTAGTATATCTGATGGTATATCTGGTATATCTAGGGGTATATCTGGTATATCTGAGGGTATATCTGGTATATCTGGTATATCTCAGGATATATCTGGTATATCTAGGGGCATATCTGGTATATCTCAGGGTATATCTGGTATATCTGACGGTATATCTGGTATATCTCAGGGTATATCTGGTATATCTGAGGGTATATCTGGTATATCTCAGGGTATATCTGGTATATCTGATGGTATATCTGGTATATCTCAGGGTATATCTGGTATATCTGAGGGTATATCTGGTATATCTCAAGGAATTGTGTGCCGCGGCGAAAGGTTCTCGGGTTGAAACATGAAAATCATGAAAACATTGTGCGCCGCGGCGAGCAAAATTTATGCCGCGGCGAGGAGGTTTCTGCTTTCGACCCAAAATCATGAAAACATTTTGCGCCGCGGCGAGGAAAATTTATGCCGCGGCGAGGAGGTTTCTGCTTTGGACCCAAAATCATGAAAACACAAAGTGGCCGCGGCGAGGGAAAGTTATGCCGCGGCGGGGAGGTTTCTGTTTTTATTCGTAATTCAATATCACATGTGCGCCGCGGCATGGAAAAAGGTGCGCCGCGGCGCGCGCGCGCGGATTGGACTCCTCCTGGGCGAGGAGATTTACAGAATATTTTGGAAACCCTTACAAAGAAAAGGAAAACCTAATGGGACACAACCTCCTCCACAGCCTCCAACAGTTTTGAGATTATTCAGGGTATATCTCAGGGTATATATAGTATATCTTCTAAAATAGTATAACAACACATGTATATACGTGATACATGAAAATTCAGAGACAGGGCATAATATAAAACTATCATTAATACAAAATTCAGATACAGATAATATAATACTTGAAATCATAATAAAAGATTACAGGGTACATAAAAATGTTCATTCTTGAGAAGCTAGGGAAGGTTCTACAATCATCTGACGAAAAACATTACAAGTCCTCCTGTTATGACCACTAATTCCACAACGACTGCACAATATTAACTTCTTTATTACTTCCCCACGTGAACGTATGCGTCGCTTCCGTGGTCTACCAGATTTTTTCTTTGTGTTAGGAGGAAGTTCAACTAGTTCTATGATTTCTGGTGGAATGTCCCACTGACCATTGTCAGTTGCTGGAAATATTGCCTCCGCATATGCGATAATATAACAATTGACCGTGTATAATCGGTCAACAAAGGACTGGACATCAACATCTTGAAAACGGGCCGCTGCAATGGCATGACAACAGGGGATTTTGTGAACATCAAATTCTCTGCAGCTACAACTTCTGTTAAGTAGATCAACATCTTCACTAGTATCACCATGTACAACCTATATTTTCATATGAATGAACTAGTTACTTTATGGTTTATAGGCTTACAAGAGATACAACAATATATATGCTGTTAAGTTTACATATTTAAAAATTCAATAACAATATAATGATGTACGAATCCCATACCTGGAAAACATGTGCATTAATTCTGAAAACCCTGTACCTTAAGGACTTATTGTGATTTGCACGCATAATTGATTCAACCTCATCGGTAAGGAATCGAGTTCCCCATCTCATCCCAACCTCCCTACGTTCGACAAACCAATGTTGTATTTTGCTACGGTAGTACTCAGCAAGCATGGTTATAGGCAACTCACGAGCAGATTTCATGACATTATTAAATGATTCTGAACCATTTGTGGTCATTATACCGTATCTGTTTCCAGGAAAATGAAATCTTGACCACTTCTCTTTACCTGCTTCCAATAAGTACTTCTCTATATCTGGATCGATCAGTCTCAAATCCCCCATGTATTTGTCAAATTCACGCTTCGTATATGCCCTTGCGCAACATCTGAACAAAGGTGTGATATCGGGATTCTTAAATTTGTGGTTTAAATTCATCTCCATGTGAAATGCACAATATCCATGCAAAGCATTGGGGAAGGCTTTAGGAACAGATTGTATAATACTTTGGTGTCTATCTGAAACAATAACAAGATCATCAATGTGCCCAAATATACCGGATAGTTTTAACAAAAACCATTCCCAGGCTTCATTATTCTCAGAATCTCCAACACCAATAGCCAATGGATATATGTTGTTATTTCCATCTGAAGCATTTGCTACGAATAATGTCCCAGCATACCTACCTGATAGGAATGCACCGTCGACTGTAATTACATGTCTTATACAAGATAAAAATCCTCTGATACATGGACCTAGTGCCATAAAAAAGTACTTAAATCTTCTGGACTGGTCAACTTCAATATGTGTGACGCTACCAGGATTTCTTTCCTTCAAAACATGACAGTAGGAAGGAAGCTTCAGGAAAGATTCCTCTTCACTGCCACGTAGCAAATAAAGAGCCTTCTCTTTAGAACTGTATGCTGTGGTGTAACCAATCTCAATCCCAAACTCATTTTGACAATCATCAATAATATCTTTGGGCTTATAAATTCTTCCTGGTCGGACCAACTTCATTTTTATGGCATTTCCTATCACTCTTGAGGTTGCAGTCCTATTCTTCCTCATGTAATTGTTAGGATCACAAGTATGTCTTGATTCGTATTCTTTTACCCTGAACCTATCAGATCCAGTGATCCTATTACATCTAATCATCCAACTACAAGTAGATTGAATGCAACGTATTAGAACACGGTCTTTCCTACTAGTCAGTGTCCTCGTCTCAAATCTGTTTCTTATGGCATAAAGACCGACATGTGTTGTGAAATCTATCTTATTGTCAAACACTTGATCAACTTTCAAATCAAGCTCAACATGTGCCACAGACGACGAAACGTCACCATTAGAAATAATCTCTGTGGGTGTACTGGATGGACCGATACGTAATTCATTATTGTTTCCAATTACAGTTCTTCCTTCAGACTGGGATAAACCATAATTCTCATGATTTCTAACAATGACCCTTTCTGTTTCAACTTGTGTCTTTTCATTATCAATTGCATGCAAACCTCCCATTGAGGACATATCATGATCAACGTTTTCGTTGACAGGTATATCTGGTAATTCATATTCTCTAATCATATCAATACCTCCATCATCACCCATTTGCGGCGGAACTAAATTGTGATCTACATCATCACGAATACTATCAAGTACATTATCGCAACCACCATTTGGATTTTGAGATCCTTCTTGCATATTAGTATCGCTCAAGAAATTTACATTACGGCCTCCGGTATTAAAAACTTGCTCATGGCAAATAGAATGACTTGTACCTACAGATCTTATCTCATTTTTTGTGACATATAGAACAGCCTTCCTTTCATTATCTTCAACGTGAAGGTCAAAAAACTCTTCCAATTCTTCATCATCACCTATTAAAACAGATGGTAATGTCAAATCATTCTTATAGAAGTATCTCACTTCAAGTTCATACTTGAACTTATCCATCTTTAACTTGAGAAACAACTTTTCTTTAAGTTCATTATACAACCATCCTTTTTTTATCTTCATCACCAAACCTTCACCTCCTTGATATACTTTTTTACCATCCTTCAATGACCATTTACCATTGTGAATGATTAGAATACTAAGGCTATCCATTCTGTAAAATGTTTAAAAATAATTAGGTCTATCTCATTCAAAAATACGTAAAGTTTAATAGATATATCAAATAATATACAACATATTGAACTGCGTTATTAGTATATAACATATATACCTGATTAAATGTGTAATAGATGGAGATATACCAACATATACATAGATATACCAGATATACCCACAGATATACCAGATATACCAGATATACCCTGAGATATACCAGATATACCGTGAGATATACCATAATTTCACTGAGATATACCAAATATACCGTGAGATATACCAGATATACCCTGAGATATACCAGATATACCGTGAGATATACCAGATATACCGTGAGATATACCAGATATACCCTGAGATATACCAGATATACCGTGAGATATACCAGATATACCCTAAGATATACCAGATATACCAGATATACCCTGAGATATACCAAATATACCGTGAGATATACCAGATATACCCTGAGATATACCAGATATACCAGATATACCGTGAGATATACCATAATTTCACTGAGATATACCAGATATATCAGATATACCCTGAGATATACCAGATATACCATGAGATATACCAGATATACCCTGAGATATACCAGATATACCATGAGATATACCAGATATACCAGATATACCCTGAGATATACCAGATATACCATGAGATATACCAGATATACCAGATATACCGTGAGATATACCAGATATACCAGATATACCATCAGATATACCAGATATACCCTGAGATACCATGAGATATACCAGATATACCATGAGATATACCAGATATACCCTGAGATATACCAGATATACCAGATATACCCTGAGATATACCAGATATACCCTGAGATATACCAGATATACCCTGAGATATACCAGATATACCCCTAGATATACCAAATATACCAGATATACCCTGAGATATACCAGATATACCAGGAGATATACCAGATATACCCTGAGATATACCAGATATACCGTGAGATATACCAGATATACCCTGAGATATACCAGATATACCCCTAGATATACCAAATATACCAGATATACCCTGAGATATACCAGATATACCAGGAGATATACCAGATATACCCTGAGATATACCAGATATACCGTGAGATATACCAGATATACCCTGAGATATACCAGATATACCCCTAGATATACTAGATATACCCCTAGATATACCAAATATACCAGATATACCCTGAGATATATCAGATATACCCTGAGATATACCAGATATACCCTGAGATATACCAGATATACCCTGAGATATACCAGATATACCCTGAGATATACCAGATATACCCTGAGATATACCAGATATACCATGAGATATACCAGATATACCCTGAGATACCATGAGATATACCATGAGATATACCAGATATACCCTGAGATACCATGAGATATACCAGATATACCATGAGATATACCAGATATACCCTGAGATACCATGAGATATACCATGAGATATACCAGATATACCCTGAGATACCATGAGATATACCAGATATACCCTGAGATATACCAGATATACCCCTAGATATACCAAATATACCAGATATACCCTGAGATATACCAGATATACCCTGAGATATACCAGATATACCATGAGATATACCAAATATACCATGAGATATACCAGATATACCCTCAGATATACCAGATATATCCTGAGATATACCAGATATACCCTGAGATATACCAGATATACCAGATATACCCTGAGATATACCAGATATACCCCTAGATATACCAGATATACCAGATATACCCTGAGATATACCAGATATACCAGATATACCCTGAGATATACCACATATACCCTGAGATATACCACATATACCCCCAGAAATACCGGATATACCAGAAATACCGGATATACCAGATATACCCCCAGATATACCGGATATACCAAATATACCCTCAGATATACCACATATACCACATATACCCCCACATATAAAAAACTGAATATAGCATTTCATAAATGTTTCGATTACACGCGGCCAAAAATATATGTTTCTATTAATTATTATTGAATTGGGGTAACAGTTTAATAGGATTTTTCAACCAAAAATCTGTTTAAATAATACCCATATCAGTTCCTCGCAAAAGTATGAAGCAAATTGTTGGAAATTTTTCGAAAATATATCAGTCCAATCGCATTTTTCTGGTAGTTATTATTTAAAAATCCTGGTACAAATTTCAACATTTACATCTTAATAAAAATTGCAAATATTGTTGGAAGATATTACTAACCTCATTTTTATAATTTTTCCACGATGACACGCAACAATGGTGAGAAGATCAGTGAAGAGAAAAAGAGAGGGTGCGTAGTTGGAGGGAGAAGAAGAAAGAAAATTATTTTGGTGGGAAACTAAATGACCCAACCAAACCGTCTACTGGGAGAGTAAATAGAATTTTGCCTATTTTTAAACTTTTACACAAGGTTGCCCTTTTTTAAACTATATTAAAAATTTTGCCTATTTTAGACAAAAACCCAAAAAAAAATACTGTCGTTAATCCAATGGTAAGATCTTACTTCTTCTACTGAAAAACCACATCTCAAGAAGGTTGAAATCTTTGGACTCAGCTTCCACCGGTAAGCTTCTCAGTCCCTGTTTTGACTGTATGTGGAATCTTCTTTTAAGGATTTAGTTCGAGTTTAGTTCAAGCTCCTATATTTATGGAAATACATTAATTTCGTATTTTTCCATATTTGTTTCTAATTTCGCATTTCGTAATCCATCTTCAAGATCTCGGAATTCATAATTTTAGTGATTGTTCTGAGATGCGTGAGTACTTAGCTGATCAACGTTGGAAGAATTTGGTCAGATCTAGTTAATTATTTCAACTGGTATAACCAGTTCCAGGGTAGTTCTCTCTCATTATTAAGTTTGTAACCAAAGCTAAAGAATTAGTTTTTATGTATGGCTATGTTTGATTGTTGAAGATCATTAATAATGTATTCGATTCATTTACGGACATAAATTTATAAAAATAAAACTTTTATTATTGTTAACAGCTAAATTTCGTAGACAACTAATCGAAACCATATCTTCTCTTTTGCTAATGTATGGAAATGAAACCCTAGAAAATTGGATCATGTTTTATTGGGAACCAGAAAACTATGTCAAAATTCGATAGCAGACAGAGTAAGAGTAGCGAAGTAACCATTCAACACTAATTATTTTTCGCTAGTGGCTTCAATTATGGTAGGATTGAAACTCTATTTTCGCATTCAATGTCACCTATGTTTTACCTGCTTTTAAGCAATGTTCTTATAATGATAATAGTACATGATCTCATTATATCCATGATGCTAAGTATACTTGTATGATTTAAAGATAGGTCAAACCTGTAATATATTGTCTAATTAAAGAAGTTTTTTGAGGATCTGCCTAACTTATCTTGGTTGGACTCCTTTGCAACTTTGCAGGCCTTCTAATACTTATCTTCGTTTGCTGAATGATCATAATGGCTTGTAATGGAGTGAGACAACCCTTACTTTCTGGATTGATAGATCACATGCCTAAAACAATTAGAAAAGATGCTCCATATAGAAGATTTCGTCGATGTAAAAGTGCCCCCACAGCTGATTTCATTTCCCCGGAGAAACTTGACACTGGCTCATTTCCCCGTTATAAATCCATATTTGGGAACATACACCCAAGTTTTATTAAAGTGTCCGTTATATTTTCTGTCTACTTAGGTGTGGGAACTCTGTGTTTCTACCTAGTTAGACACCAGATTGAGGGAAAGAAGACAGATGGAATTCTTGATGCCGTTTACTTCTGCATTGTGACAATGACCACTCTTGGGTATGGAGACCTGTTGCCTAACAGCACTCTTTCAAAGTTACTTGCTTGTGCATTTGTGTTCTCAGGAATGGCTCTAATTGGAATGATACTGAGTAAAGGAGCAGATTATTTGGTGGAGAAGCAGGAAATTTTGCTTGTGAAAGCATTACATAGGAATAAAAAAGCCGGTCACAATGATATTCTTAAAGAGGTTGAGGTTAACAGAACTAGATACAAGTGTGCTGTCACATTTGTTCTTCTTTTGTTGCTTATAAGTTCTGGGACAATCTTTCTAGTTTTTATCGAAAAATTGGACCTTGTAGATGCATTTTATTGTGTTTGTGCTACAATTACAACCCTTGGTTATGGGGACAAGAGCTTCTCAACTAAAGCAGGGCGTGTATTTGCAACTTTTTGGATATTGATCAGCTCTATCTGTTTAGCTCAGTTTCTCCTCTACATTGCTGAGCTTAACGCTGAGGCTAGACAAAAATCATTGGTGAAGTGGGTTCTTACTCGTAGGACAACAAATGTTGATTTGGAGGCTGCTGATCTTGATGGTGACGGAAGTGTAGAGTAAGTTAAGTGTTATCTTTATTAAGACTTCTGCCTGAATCTTGAGGAATGCTAATTGCAGGCATTATTACGCTCAAACCAATAATCAGTGCATGTCACTTGGCACTAATACCTAGAAAATTGAGAAGTTCTAAACTCTAGATGCATGTGCCAGAGAAAAATTGGTTTGAGTGCAATCTTTGCTGCTTCATTCATGGTTTCCATAATTGTTATCTTGGTGATATTATTGATGGTTTTGTACATGATCAGTTGATCACTAATGCTCTTGTTCTTTTTGCTCTATAGTGCTGCTGAGTTCATTCTCGTTAAGCTGAGAGAAATGGGGAAGATTACCCAGGAAGATATATCACTTGTGATGGAGGAGTTTGAGGATCTTGATGTTGACCAGTCTGGAACCTTGTCAGTTTCTGATATAATGCTTGCTCAAGCATCTCCAGATCAGAAATGATCATACTGTCGCGATTCATGATTTGTTTTCGTTATAATGCATTCTAATTTTGCAGAGTTAAGAGAAAGCTAGCATTTGTTTATAGTTTTTTTTTTTTTTTTGATAATAGGTGTTCATAGATGTATTCTATTTGAGTTTGACTAATGGAATGCTCTCAATCAATGGCATGTTGTGAAAATAACTGGAAGCTGTTGTAGAAATTATCCACCAATTATCTTGATTCATGCCCTAAGGCCTTAAGCCATAAAGTATCGAGTGAAAACTGAGAACAATAAATACTTTAAAATGCTCTTTCTAGTTTTTCTTACAAATAATTGTATGAGACGGATTAAAACTAGAAGTTTTTAACTTGGACTAGCAAGATCTGCCTAAATTTACATACCATGACAGCCAGAAATTCTCAAAACTGACACTTTTCATGTGGACTCCACCACACCTACTTATCGAAGTTCTTGAAGACTCTTCTGCCACAACGTCTCTATTATTACATTTTATTAAAAATATGACCCAACGTCTCTATTATTAGAACCTGAGACTGACGTCTAAGATTCTCGCGATAAAACAATGGATTAAATTATATGTTATCAACAATCAACATGGTCGTTACAAATGATTAATGACCATCAACTTACTAAAGCTCATAAAATTAAGTTCTATTTCTGCTTAGATTATATTAAACTTTATTTTAAGCTTATTTTATTAAATAAGAAATAGAAAATCTAGTACAACACGTGTTCACTCCTCCCCGCATTTTCAAAGAAAAAGCAAATTGAATGGCATAGATCACATATTGTAGCGTTACATCATCTGGGGGGGGGGGGGAGAAGTTTTTCTCAGCTAAGGAATCCAATATATTATAAAACAGAGAAAATAAATCTAGTGGTATTTGTGATGCCTAATGGCTAGGTACAAAATTTTAGGAATCTAATGCTCAGTAGTACACACACAATATTTTTGCAGGATTTTATACGCTACAAGAAACTAAAAAGGAGATAATTGACCAATCTAAAATTCAGTAAATATTATGCGAGAAATAAAGAACACCGAAATGTCATTAACAAGCATTATTCTTCCCAGAATATACAGTTCATAATCTTCAACTAAAAACGCCAAATAGAAGACTAAAATAGAAACCCAACGAAAAAAACTAACTAAAAATTACAGCAAAAGTAAGTTGGTAATTTGCCCCTTTATTCTTTCAGTCAGAGTGAAGAATTTCTACCGGATGTTCGGGGTCACCGGCAACGTATTCCAAGACACCGAGACCAACTTTGTGACCGGAAGCGTCAGTAGCTGTTGGGGTAGTCTTTCCGATTACAACGACGGCGAGCAGGACAAGAGCGGTGGAGGCTAGGAGAGGCCAGAAGTAGTTAAGGATATGGAGGAAGTTGAGCCGATGAGCTATGTAGATCAGAGAAGGTACGGCGAGGCTGAGAATGAGGCCTGTGATAAAATGGTACTTGAACTTAATGAGCTTTTCTGGGATCTCCATGACTTGACTTTGGTTTAGCAGAGAATGAGATAAAAGCGGGTTGGTGTGTATGAGATGTGTAGATTGATAGTGTGTGTGTGTGTGTGTGTGTGTGAGAGAGAGAGATTGTGGGAGTTTTATCACTCTCTCTGTGCAGAGATTCTCTGAAGATAAATTGTATTTTTCTTCTTCTCTTTCGGCCTTTTTGGGGACTGTGTTAGTAACTGGTAAATGTTTCACTCTTGTAGTTGTGGTTTTTGGATTACTTTTCCGTCGTTTCTACTATTTACTTTGTATTATTTTACCAAACTGTACTTGCAGCAAAACAAATAATTGTGATATTTTTAGATGAATGCTATTATAAATTTCATCGTACACTTTCTCTTTCTTTATTTATTTCTTTCTTTCTTTCTTTCTTTCTTTCTTTTACTTTTTTTTTATTTATTGATATGTACTTTTTTTTTATTAATTGATATGTGACTTTTATAAAAAGGAATTACTATTTTAAATGAAAAGTATATTTTTAGAAAACTCACTAACAATGTCAAAAAAAAAGAGTAGACTAATATATCAAGCACAAAAAAAATGTAATTATCCTTATTCTATGTATTAAGGTAGAGAGGTATATTCAACAAATTATTTGACCATGGTTCGGATAATTGTTAAAAATCAAAAACCCTGAAATTTTATTATACAAAAGTTAAAAATTTAAAAACAAAAGCAAGAAACAACTATTAAAATTTAACGGTACAAAATAACAAATACACGAAGGTACACTGTGAATTGTCTATCAATGTTCAACACGTATATGATAATAATAACATAAGAGAAACTTGTAGGACCTAGCCATGTTCCTTTTTCTACCATTAACTTGAACATTTTTTGCAAACTGCCTTTTTGTATAATAAGTTAATTCACGATTTAAATCCTCAATCCCCAAATATCATTTAATCAAAAAACTTGAACATTTTGTCAAAGTAAAACAAATATCCAATGGCTCCTATTAGTCAGGTTGTCAATTAACTTACACTAGTTTTTCTCATAATACAACATAAAGTGCTAGCTTTATAAGACCAAGTTACCTTCATCTTATAAAGATCCAAAAAACTATGAAAGGTGGAGTTCTTCAAGGTAGAAAACAATCCACTACAACAGTGGTATATTATATTCACACACACACACACACAAAAATAATAGGTAATAGAGAGATCTTCAAAATATAGACACTATTTCTTTGGCAAGGAATGAGCGGCTTATGAGAAACTAGAAAGAGACCAAACAGTCGATGCCCACAGGTAAAAGAAAACTTAAAATGTTTGCAACAAGAAAAGTTGAAGTTGCCACAAAAGAAATGCAACGATTGGATTCGAATAAACGATGTGTGGTGGTGTCAAACAAAAAAATATTTCCTTGGGAGACACTTAATGGGGATACTTCTTCTCAAACTGAGACTCGTGGCAATGTGGATCTAGCCAATCCCTGAGAGAGCCCTTTGCCATGTTGCTGCTAAATTTTCCACCGTTACCCACAAGCTCGTGCAAATTCTCCAACTTATTCTCTCGGCCTGTCCCACTGATCCTCCGATCAGCTTCCTTCAATTTCTGCTTGAAGCGCTGCTTACGGTTTGAAGTCAGCTCCTGCGACTTTGATTGAGATGGTTTACCTCCGTGTGGTCCTAAATAGATGTGCTCTTCTACTTTTGCCTGCAGACAGGCAGTGAACAAAGTAGAATCAGTGCATGAGACAACCACCAAACAGTTCAAAAGTTTTTCACGAAAAAATTTCTATATCCACTACAACAATAGCTCCTAATAGACAGAGACTAGCAGCAGACCTTTGGAGAAGGTGGTTTAGAGGTTCCTGTTGCTGAAGAATCAGGGTTACCTTCGTCCGGCTCTCCTATTCCCAAGCTTGGAATAACGAATCCATCAGTGTCTAGAGCAATAAGCCAGATATTAATACCAATACACTTACTAGAAACTACTAAAAGACAATGCACATATTGAAAAAATATAGTCACCTTTGAGTTTCATGGACAAACATTCAGATCATCATAGACCATCGGTGAACGTTCAAATTCATTATTTAAATAAACCAACAATATGTGCACGCAAATATATTAATTCAAATTTGAAAATGGCTTCAAATGATAGACACCAAATGAAATAAACAATGATAATTGACGTCCTATACAATCACAAGATAATACCACAACAAGACCAAAGCCAAAAGTTTTGCAAGTTATTAAAAGAGAAGGTTAGAGTGTGCTGAATAACGACAACATGTTCCACACAGGTAAACTTGCGACTTATCTCCAATGCAAGAACAAAAACATTCTTGTTTATGTGGCACAATGAATAGAAAATATCAAATAAGATCCACGTAACATGACATCCTCAGCATCAGAATGCATTTTAATTTTAGTTCAAGAATAAACAATCAGGGCCAAATGTTATGCATATATGTTAGCAGAAATTTCATAGAAGAAAATAGAAGAGATTAATTGTTCGTAAATTAAAAACGATTACATCAGTAAAACAGCTGTGCTGACAGACAACGTATAGTTTGATAACTTTTGCAAGCCTAGTACATCAAACGAACTTGTATTTTCCATATCTTTTCAAACGTCATTTGGTTTAGCTATAACGATTAATGCATAAGGGAATAAGTGCAGATAAACCATTTCATATAAGAATGGTTTAACTTCAGCTTAAATTGCTCAAAACGGGTGACATGTCAAACAAACCGCCTATTTAAGCAAAAAATTAGAAATTCACTTGCATAAGATATGTCCGGATTTGAAGATCAAATTAAAAATTCAATTAGAGATCCAGAATCAACTACCCAACGTAAATGATCTAAAAAATACTGAATGTGATCAGAATTTTTGTACCAGCTGAAAGAGAACTAACATACAAAATATCCATAATTAGCGACACTGATAAGTGATATCATGTAATTCACAAATGTAATACATTACTAATTCAAATGAAAGTTAATAAACTAACTTTTAGTGGTATAAATTTCTCAGAACTCAAAAAAAAAATCCATAGAATGAAAATAACAACCAGCCGAACACAAAAATTGCTGCTTCATAGAAAATATAAAATCAACCAATCCCAAGTGCAGTAAAATTAACCTATTTCGAGTGCGTGAAAAAAGTTTCTTAAATGAAAATAACACACTCAGCCGAACACAATAATTGCTATTATACTTGGCTGGTTTCTTGACTCAGAAAACATGAATCCAATAAAACAGGATCTTAATTTTTCATTTTCATTTCGCATCCTCATGTCAATCTTACGGGGAATCAAAGAGGGGGGGGGGGGGGGAGAACAAATATTAAATTCCATACCCCACTCATCTTCTTCAACGGACGGAGTGGTTTGCACTGGAGAGGGGTCCATGGGTCGCTGACGAACATGGATTTGAACGGCCACGGGGCGCTGAAGCCCAAATAAGATCAATCAGACGGCAGAAATCAATCACCAGTGGACACAAACCCGAGTAAAAGGTTTGGATAGCTCCGACTGATAGAAACAAAAACACAGGTCAGATAGAAGATATCCAAAGAAAATTTAAGAGAAAGCGAGGAATCAAACCCTAACCCTAGAAATCCGTCTACGTTAGTATCTTTTTTTTTTTTTTTTTTGGGCATTTACTTTTCATGTGTCTTTGTTCCACAATTACCCCTCTTTTTATGATTGATGTAGGAAAGATGAGGGGTAAATTAGTCCTGTTAAATTGCAAATAAAATCAGTTGACTTGTGTTTGTAAGCGTGACATGCGGTGGAGATTTGTGGCTGGCCGGGGAACAAGGCAGAATCGACGCGTCGCAGCATTAATCGTGATACGCCGCAGGGCGACGATGCTATTTAGCCTACGATCACCTTACCATGGAACGACATGTCGTTAGCCTAGGTAGAAGTCTAGAAGAACCGGCAAACTGTAAGATTACTTTTACGTTTGCTTCGTTAAATGTAATTGTAATCGTAACTATAATAAAATATAATATAAAAAAACAGTATTATTATTACAGTATTTAATTTAATTACTGTAATAAAAAAAAAAATTAATATTACAGTATTTAGTTTAATCACTGTAATGGAATACAAAACAAAATAATATTACATTAATACTCTATTTTATTAATATAATATTCTTTAAAATTATATAATTATTTTAAATTCAACAATTTAGCAAAAAAAAATTAGCATATAAAATTTCAACAATTCATAACAACAATTAATAAAATTTAATCACATAAATTTAATCACAATAATTTCAGCAAAAAAAATCACAATTTCAACCAATTCATAACAACAATTAATAAAAAATACAATTTCAGCAAAAAAAAATTGCAATTTCAGCACACAAAAAAAACACTAAAAAAAAAAATCTAATCTTCGCGAGCTCACGGAGAGGATGCTCGGACGGCTGGACGGAGGCTGGACAGGACAACGCGAAGGACAGAGACGACGACGCGAGCGCATAATTTCATTGTAATGTAATCCCTTTTCCTTCTCTTAATGTAAAAGGTTACATTACATTACATATATTTAATACAATCAAACATTATAATGTGTAAAATTAATTATATTTTTTATTTTATTACAACCAATCAAATATACCCTAAACGTTTTTGTTTTGTTAGTGTAGGGTGAAGTACTGATGACTCTCACTATTCCTGTGTATTGTATTTTTTATTTATTGAAGTGTATTTGTATTTATTTTTCACCCACTTTGTTCTAAACATCTATCATAAATGATAAACTACGATCTAAAAATTAAAAATTTATTATAAAAATTACTTAAAATTTATAATAATAAAAATAATATTATTATTTTTAATTAATAATAATATAAAATATTATTAAAAATATTATTTTTATTATATATTTTAAGGTATTAATTTTATAGTTTTTTTTTTTTTTGATTTATTATTTGCTTGCTTGAGATTATGTTTTATCTAAGCAAACTTTGCAATATTAATGGTTGGTAATGAAAGAAGCAATACAACATCATATACGTGTGTATAATTTTTTTTACAAATATATAACTATTTTGAATTATTATACAACATGCAATTTTTTAAATTTTTTCGTAAAGAACATTGAGTAAATTAAAAAATCATAAAAAGTGCATCAAGATCTATTATAATATGAATAGTAATTATTTTGTAAATATCTGTTTATCTAAAGCATATTTTCTAAGTCACGCGGATAAAACCTCCTTCTTTAAGAATGTAGTTAAAAGAAACTGATCTAGTAGTGGACGTAAAAAAAAAAAAAAAAATTAAAGTCACATTTTTTTTATTAATAAAAAAAATATTCATAAATTTAAATTTAATTTTATAATAAAAAAAATAAAAATCTTACCACTTAAATCATATAAAATTTTCAAAATATCATAAAAATACGTGTTATCTAGTAAACTTAAGAAATGGTAGAGTAATTATTAAATTTTTTTATAAGTTATTTTTATTTTGATAATTTTAAAAAAATTAAAATTTTAATCCACCTAATAACACTTAAAAAAGCAACCCTTAAGTTAATATATAATATCAATTTAAAAGATGTTGGTTTAGTAATTTTTAACCTACAATTTTATTTAAAATTTATTATCATAATTAATGGTATAATAAAAAGTGTAAGGATACTTTTTTACCCCTATAAATACTTTTTTTTTGTCATCTAGTAAATAACTTGCATAGAAAAATTAACTCAATGTCAAAGCATCACATGTATAAAAATGCTATTTAATAAATATTTTAGTTGTTTTTCATTTGTTAAAAATTGTATTAGGTATGATATGTCCTTATATTAAAATAAAAGACTAAAAAAATCATATTATAAAGTGTAGTTCGGTTCGGTTGGGACTTACAAACTTGATATATTATATAATATTAATTAATATTATATTTTTTTATAACATACACTATATATTTATATAATATAATTAAAAATATTTATAAAAAATATAATATATAAAGTGTAATTCAATTCGGTTATATTGATTTTTATTTTTTTGTAAACCTATAACTGAACTTATTTTGTCGATTTTGACATATTTTAGACTAAATAATTTTAAATAAAAAATATATAGGTTTAATTTGGACTTAGAATTCAGATTAATTAGTTGTTTGTTTGAAAAAAAAATCCCACCGCCAGTGGACTATACGTTTTTTTGTTTTACGAAATACCTTTATTTTACTTGTTTGTTTTATTATATTTACCCTGAATTATGCACAAACGATGCCAACGAAACAGTCATTGAAAAAATGGTAATTGAACTTCTAATATCCTCGTGCAGTTGGACATGATTGCATCAGGAGCACGAGGAAATAATGACACCTCTTTTCTAAGATTTAATAGCACTTAACTTTGTTAAAGTATTGATCAATTCTCAGCCTAATTCTTATAAAAAAAAAATTTGAAAAAAATCAAACGGTTAAGCTACTAAATGAACCAATAAAGTTATAATGTTCAACTTAAAGTATAAAAAACGACAAACAAAAAGCAAAAGTAGCAAAGATAATGTCTTTGAACTTATATCCTCCTATAATGGTGTACTAAAGATTAAATTATCGGTATGAAGAGGAACAGAACATATTGGTAAAAATTACTGATCAAGTCAAAGATATCCAAATTAACCATAAGCTTGGATTCTATGAATCTAACCCATTGCAAAAAGCTACCATGTTTACTTCTAGTAAAAAAAAAGAAAAACAATTAACCAGTTCCCGACAAAAATACATCTACCAGGAAATGGGCTTCCACTAGTGCTTGGGTGCATAGGAGCAGAAACGAACCAAAGAAATAATTTCACATTTATGGATGTCAATAAATAACAGACAATAGAAAATGGGTCATAAGTATTACTGACTACTGTGGTTTTATATTTATTGATTTTCTAATCATTTTGCAGAGTTGGTTTCATTTTTTTTGGGGGTAGTACATTGATTTTTTTTTTTTAACTACATATTTAGCTTTAAATTTGGCTTAAAGACTTCAAATAATTTAATTTCCAACATGTTTATATGTTTTTAAAAAACATCACTTTATAATTTATAATAAAAACATGAAGTTACCTTTTTAAAGAAAACTGATTAGCGTTGTTTGAAACTTTAAATGTGTAAAGATTATGAGCAAAGAAGTGACTATATAGATTTTGGCTCGTCGGTTATATTTTGAAGGGTCTCAAGACTGAAAGTGCCATGTGGGGAACCTAGATGCGCTGCACATGCATTTGGCAATTCCTAAGCTTTAGACGTCCTAAATTGATCGTGTGAAACAAGGCCTTTGCTTTGTTTTGAGAGAATCAATTGCAAAAAGAAAGGGGGGAAAAAACTGTTTGTTGGGAGAGAAAGAAAAGTCATGCCCACTTTATGTTTGATGAAAAGTTCAAGAGGAGCTGGAAAAACAGAGTTCTTTAATCAACCTTGATGTACATAAACTTGTGTCGGGTATAAGAAAAATGGCTGCAAATTTACATTGTTTCTCTACTTTTTCATCATCTTCTTATTTGGTACAAAACCCATTTGTTTTGCAGGCTTTTCTGATACCTGATCAACAAAATTTGAAGTGAAAGAACTGTATGCTCAAAAAGTCTCAGAGCCATCCAACATATTCACCATTATCTATAGTTTCCTTTCTCTTTATTATATGTTATTTTCGATATATTGATCATGAGGGAAACAACTAATAGTAACCCTTTTTTTTCAAAACAGTTACGCAGACCCTCATTATTGCTATGTAAAACAGTTCTACTAATAATTTCTTTGACATGCCTTGTTTGCCATAGAGTCTTTGGTTTCTCCCATTTTCTTGTTGCCATTCCAGTTCTGGTTCTCTCAACTGTTATTGTGCTTCCTTTCACAAAAAGAAAGGGGAATACTATAGATGAGACCCAAGCTATGAATCAGCTGTGCAAACAAAAGGTTCTGCTAGAAGAGGAATTTGGAGAAGAGCTGCACCAAGTAGAAGACAATGGAAAGGAAACAGTGAAATATAAGTTCAACCCAGTTGTTGAAACTTACGAACAAAGTATCGAGACCACTCTAAAAGGTGAAAACGGTAGAGTTCATGACTACCATGTAAAGTTGCAAGACGTTTCATCAGATAGTGAAGGTAGAGATGACTTAGAACCAAGTGAAAAGTTGGAGCCCAGGTTTAAGTGTTTCAATAATGTGGGTCAAAATCTAGCATTAATCTCTGAGTCTGATTCCTCTGACTATGAATATGAATATGATGATGATAGCCTTATTGAGATAAGTCTACCAGGCAGTGAGTCTAGTGGTTTAGAGGATGAGCCAAGCCAAAAGTTGCAACCAAAGTTGCAAGTTGATTTCTTGCCAGAATCCATTTTGAGACAAAAGAGATTCAAAGATTTCATAGCAGAAATCAATGACATGAATGAGGAAGAAAATCTGATTGAAATTGACATCTCAATGGGCTCCATCAAGTGTCCCAACTTGGAAGTATAGGCTTGAGCTACAAATTAATGTTCATAAGGACATTTCATATCTATCAGCTTTGAGTTTGTAATGGGTGTAGTATTCAGATTATAGGTTCATATTTTTCTCCTTTTCTGGTGCTGGTGATCAATTGCAACCCCTTTTTTTCCTTTCATGTAAACAGTAACACTTGGCCAGCGGCTCTCAAATCTCAATAGAGGCATAAGTTTTATGGAGTAAACTTGGGATTTCTATACAATAATTTAGTGGTTGATATGGAGTAAGACTTTGTATGACACTTATATAATCTACAGGTTCACGCTACAATATAGTTTCATCTCTGTATCTCTTCTATTCGCTTTCTATTAGTGGATTTGAAGCACTCAAATGTTAGTGAAGTCTACAGAACAAAGTGTCTAAGATTGTTTTATTGTTTCTTTACTAATCAAGAAACAAGGGCTAATACAGGGGGGTCTAACATTCACATGCGTTATCTGAACAAAACTTTTTTAAACATGGATAAAGCTTTTTCAACATAACAATAACCTTACATTTTTTAGTAAAAGATTAGATAAATAAACGTTCAAATGTCTCTTAAATTGATCTGCTGAGTAAATAATTGTGGACCGTATATTAGCACTAGTAGGACTTATAGTAATTAATGGAGCATTTACTTAATTTTTTGGACGGGACTCCTTGGGGATAGTTAATTAAGGGGAATCATATAGAAAATTTTTTAACATGCTAATATTTACATCATTTAGGTTACCACTCTAATTCATGTTATTGCACTATAAAATAATTAACTTTACTTTAGTTAGTCACGGTGTTATGCTTCGTTTTCTTTATATCAATTGTACCTCTCTTTTTTTTTTTTTCTTGTTAATCATTTATACTATTTTTATGAGATATTTTAGTGAATGAAATATGGGCCTCATTGAAGACTTGCATTCTGATTTAGACATGAAGTCCAAAGAAGGATTAAAAACTTGCCTTTTAGGCCCCATGTTTAAGCTTTACTATTATTCTATAATCTATATTTTATGTGATAAATTATTTATTAATTTTTGACAAATAATACAAATCAATAGCATGTTATTATTATAGAAGAAAAATAACTTATAAAGGTAAAAGTGGTTTCCACTTTTTTTTTTTTTTTTGGTACATTACAGTTTGTTATAGCACATCAGCACTAATTTAAGATAATGTAATAAGTCTGTACATATTCTACATTACTTAAAAAATTAAGTAATAATGTGCTTAGAGTGAACATTCTTTAAATGACATTATGCATTTTAGAATTATCCTAAAAGTAAAGCCGCGAGGGTTCGATGAACTGATAAGTTATGACTGTGAGCCCACTAAAATTGCAGTTATAGTCTAACGTGAACAATCTCGTACTATTTTGAGTAGATCTCATTCCGTTATAAGCATAGAAATTAATCCTCCTACATTAGTTGGTATTAAAGTCATTACCCAATTACCCAATTGGGCTCTGGGCCTTGAGTTTTTACAAAGATGTAAGACTCTTAAATAAAAATGTATAATGCAATGTGCCTGTACATATTTTACGTTGCTTAGAAAGTTAAGTAGTGATATATTTTAATTTTGAATTTTCTCCTACAAGTAAAGCCGTAATCCATTTAATTGACAAGTCATGAATATAGACCCATCGAACTCATAATTATAGTCCAAAATATAAAATCTTGTGCACTTGAAATAGGTCTCGTCTTCATTGTATGCAAAAAAAAAAAAAAAATTTTGATCCTCCTGCATCACTAAATAATGCATAATTTTTCAATGTGGTTCAGTTTTGTTTTTATTTATAAACGAAGAAAAAAAAAGTAAATGTGCCGGACCTCTTCTATAAAACTAATCAGAGTTTGACTATTTGATCTATTAACTGACCAAGATTGGACATGGTTCAAGGTTTTCCCCATTTTTTCAAAGCAATATTTTTATGAAGTAAAACAGAATAGCATATTTACAATATATTTGTTATATTTTATTAAACATATTAATTATATAATTTATAAATAATCATTATAAAATTAAACTATATTTTACGATATATAATACGGTTGTGTATAAATTCTATACGATCAAGAGGTATGAGTCTAAATTGTATTGGATAATTAATTTAGTTAGTTTAAATTTTTAATTATAAAATTATATATCTTAACCTGTTTTTTTATTTTTAAAAATGTAATAAAAATATAAAAATGAAGTAAATATTAATTTAAATAAATTTTATAATAAAAAATTATTTTAAATATAAATTATTTTAATAAAATATTTATAATCAATTTAATTCGACTATATTATACAATTTTTTTTATCAAATATTGTACAAATTAATTATAAAACAATTCAATCAATATGACTATATTTTATATATTTAATATAATGTACTAAACATGCTAGCTAGATTTAATGTCGAATTATATGAGCTCCACTTCCATGCTAAAAAAATATCAGCAAAATAAGATTGAAGCCTATTTGAGTATATTGATTTGGGGCTAAAGTCTTAATTGGCGATATATAAATATAAACTGTATATAAAAAAAAAATGCAAATAAACATAAAAATAATTGATAGATGATATGATATATGAAAGGTGAAAGGTGAAAGGGATTTATAATTAATTAACTTTTATAAATAGGTGGGTTTATTTGTAAGCTCAGGTGCTTAACAGAACTTTAAATCGAGTAGGGTAGGGACTAGCATTACTCTCGTTTAAATGGGTTTAATGACTTTTTGGCTTAGAAATTGGATCTCATTTAATGCACAAGTGGACAAATTATTTATTAGTATTTAATTAAGTTGTTATATTGATCTAGACAATAAAGATAAATAATTGATATAACAATAGATAATAAAGATAAATAATCGATAAAAGGAGAATAAATTTGTAATTTTTTCTCTTTACTTTTCCACTCTTCTCATATTATTATTGGTTTGGAGTCGATAATTCCTCCAAGTTCCAGTACTTCGCTGATTGCATTGGTTTCCTTCAGAAACAAGCAGCAGTCGTTCATTTGACAAGAAACATCAAATACAAGATCTCTGCCGTTAGTTCATCGCATGCATTTAAGCTCGCTTCACTTGTCTGTCTGGCACTCTCCTCCGACGTGGCATTTAACTGCTTTTAAACTCCGGATTTCAATTCCGAGCTACATAAATCAGCTGACAGCTGCCCCGATTCCAGGTGTTAAAAATAAATAAAATAATAAAATTAACAAAAAGAATCGGAGCCAAAAATGCTAGAGAGAGAGAGGGAAAAAAAGAAAAAGAAATCGAGAGAGAGTGTGACTCGTAGACTTTTACTTCGATTCTTTGAAGCTCCAGATCACCAACAACAATCCAGTTCTAATCACTGTGAGTTTCAATTTCCTAACTTTTTTTTGCTTTTGATAGTTGTGTTGTGTTGTGTATACACTGATATTCTCTCCCCCCCCCCCTCCGCGGTTCAATTATTGCGTAATTATTCTTCTGTCGAAGGTGATATTTTGGAGTACGGCTTAGGGTTTTGTTATGATTAACCCAAAAAAGTCGTAAGCTCTAGATTTTGGTTGATTTCCGTTTTTTTGTACGAAAGATTTGATCCTTTTGATTCATTGGTTGCTTTAGAATTGTGTAATATGAAGTGAGATTTGATATTTTAACGCGTTGGAAAGGATGAACTTGATGCTGTTGGTTGTCTTTTAGATTGCTCGAGCTAAGCTCGACATCTCGTATGAAATTTAAAGCTTTTTTTATTGTTGTGTGGAGGGACTTTAACTTCTCAGTTCTGAATGCTTCATGCGGAAACAATGAAACACTATTAATATAAATGTTAAGATTCTTCATTTAGTTCTATTTCCTTAGACTTCTGAAATGTTCAACATGAAACTTCAATCTTTTTCGAGGTTACTACCTTATACAGAGATTATTTGATTTTCTCTACTTTAAAATTGATCTAAACTGTACAATTACACACTTGTCCTTCATAATGTTTATTGTTTGCAGAATTCAGATGGATTCACTTACTTGCTGCGATTTCATCTGTGTTTGATTTTGTTGTAATAACTTTCCAAAAATTTTAAATTTCTTCTTTTTGCCCCCTCCTCCTTATGGTAGTTCTTCAAAGTTCTAACCATTAGCAATAAATTTAACTTCACCACCCTTTCTCCCTGTCACAGCTCACTTCATCCTGTCATAGTGCGATCAAATTTTGAAACTTATTTTTTTACTCGAGATGTAGGATTTTAGTTTGGTATTCTTGAAGGAGAACCTTAATAGATATTCTTCCTGCAAACATGTTGTAAGCATGCAGATCTTGACATGTGCATTTCAGTTCTTACTGCCTCACACTTTACATCTCTTCATTGTTGTTGTAGTTTATGGTTCCTAGCCTGTTCAAGCTTGCTGAAAAAAAGAAAATACAGACTTCTGTTTGAGCTCTCAACTTGAGAACAGATAATGGGTGAAGAAGATTCTTTGGTTGAAGGCTCTAAACCAGTGGAAAATGGGACCAACCTGCAGGAGAAAAATGAAGCTGTGACTGAGAAGAAAGTGAAGAAACGTGATGGGAAAAATGAAATTGAAGTCGATAAAAAGGATAAGGATGAATGTGAAGCTGAGGAAATGGACGAAGACCTACAGGCAAATGAGAGCAAAGATGAAACGACAAAACAGGAAATGGAAGAAGCTGAAACAGAGTTAATGGAAGTAGAAACTGGTCCTAATAGAAAAGAAAATAATGGAAATGAGAGCGAAAGGGAAGAAAATGGAAGAGAGGAGAAAGGACAAGGGGAGAACACCAAAGAGGAGAAAGGACATGAGGAAAACATCAAAGAGGAGACTAGAAAAGAAGTGAACATGGAAAAGGAGAAAGAAAAAGATGAGAATATGACTGAGAAGAATGAAAAAGAAGAGAATGAGGAGAAGAATGAAGTCAAAGAAGTTTCTGAAATGCAGGTTGATAAGCTCGAGGAGGAGGAAGAAAATAAAGATGCAAAGGTGGGCAAAGCTAAGAAGGAGAGGTCAAAAAGGCGTGAGAGAGGGAAGAACACGGAGAAAAATAAAGAGAAGATAAAGGAAGCAGAAAAAAAGCCAGAGCCAGAGCCACGGACTCCTGCTTATGATCGCCCTGTGCGAGAGCGCAAATCGGTTGAAAGATTGGTGGCTGTTATTGAAAGACAAGCTGTCAAGGAATTCCACATTGAGAAGGTATTCTTTTTATTTGCCCTATGTTTTGACAATTTAGTCACATATGTCGTCAAGGATCTTGATTGACTTATTATTTAGCTTACTTTTGACATTGCAGGGTCAGGGTATCCCACTGAAAGATATTCCCAATGGTAAGCTTCCTGCATTTTGTGAAAATATGGTCAGGTGTTATTTAAGGTTGCATCATATCAGCAGTGCTTATTTCAATCAACTGTTTCAATATCATGCAACTTGGTTAGTGGATATCTTATTACTGATGATTTTAAAGAGAACTAGTGATATCAATATGCGTATCAGGCAATATTTGTTAAATTTTTTTTCTTTTGAAAATAAAAAATATATAGGTGACGTTTTATTTGCATTATATGTAAGTCAATGTTTTGTAAAGTAACCAATATTATTTTTCTTCAAAATCTCACATTTAATTCAATAATTGATGATTAATTATAATTCTCTAAATTATGGTACCTTTTTATAACAAAATATAAAAATTGTAACGTGCAATTTGATAATAAGTTACATGACTTTGTTACCTTCATCTTTAATAATGTCTAATCCTAGTCTTTCTCATGCTAATACAAAAATACTTTATTTATAAAAAATTATATTGTTGTATTGTTCAATTAATCTCAAATCATAATTTCTCTAGTTATCATAAAATATCAAAGTATATTCTTTCTTTTTTTTCGTTGAAGAAAAATAATTGTTGCTCACATATGCTAGTATTATATGTATATCATATGTTTTGTTTGGGTCGTAAGAATAATGTTCAAATAAAAAAAATCAATTTAATTAGCTTATATATGTTCTATTTGGGTCATAAGTATAATGTTCAACCAAACATTCCTTTTAGATAGTGTTGTCATTGATTATTTTTGTTCGACTTGTATGATTCCTTTTAAGCGCTAGATTATACTTTTTCATGTTTTGATAAGTGCCACATGACTACTTAAACATGGATAATTCAAAGCAAAAAAAAAAAAAAAAGTTTAAACATGGATAATATAGTGAAGATCTAAACAACAAAATATTGGTGTACCTTGTGAGTAATGTTAGAACTGTTACTTTTTTGTAAACAGAAGCTGCTAGGTACATTTATTACTAAGATAAATAAACTGAGTTATAATGAAACACATGATCTCTGAATACATTTTCTGCTTCTAGTGGCATTCAAGTTATCAAGAAGGAAAAGTGATGATACCTTCAAACTACTTCATACGATACTTTTTGGAAGGAGAGGGAAGGTGATTCACATTCAAGTAGCTTTTAGATTTATTCTATTCTGCTATTTGCTTTTTTTTCTCCCAGCCATTTCAGGTATTAAGGAGCTAGGTTTACCCTCTCAAACTGGGCAAATTTTTTCAGAATCTCAGATTTATAACCCTCCATTGCTAAATGTTGCAGGCTCCACAGATCAAGAGTAATATATTACGGTTTTCTGGTTATGTGAGGGATGAAAATGAGGTAGAGTTACATTTTCAAAATTATTTTACCATTTCATCAGAGAATGTTATGTTTCCTCATTTAATCTTTTTAGAACAAATGGATGTTCGAATGTTTTGGAAGCTTCTAATAGTAATTAATCCCCGAAAAGTTGCTGTATCTTTTTTGGGCTAAAAAGGGTGCTGATGACCTGTTTACCATCTGAAAGTGAGAACTGAGAATCTTGAACTCTTGAGGGAAATGCTATTCACAAGCTGTTTCTATTGCAGGAGAAGCAAAAGACTAAAGCTAGGGAGAAACTTGACAAATGTAATAAGGAGAAGTTGTGGGAATTCTGCGACGTGCTTGACATACCAATTGCTAAGACTACTACTCGGAAGGTTGTACACTTACTATTGCTGCTCTATTTTTTCATGGATTCTTCATTTGGATAAAATTTGTTGGTTATCTTAAATGTATGCACTCATTCCCTTCAAAGTTAATGTCCATTGCCGAACAAATCTTTCTTCCATTAGCTCAGATCATTCTGTTTTTTCTTTGTCTATTAACATTGAAATTTCCTTCATTTCAAAATTTTAACGTCTACATTCTCCAGTTTCTGATCCTCCCTTCAGTCCATTTAGTTTATGCAAACCATATTGCTGCTAGTTTTAAGTTGGACTCAAGAATCAGGCTGGGTCTTTCTTGGGTAATTTACTAAGCTTTGGACTGGGAGCCCAGACCTGTATTACTGAGAGATTATGTAGCATAATTCCAATACCAGTTATGAAAGTTTTGAGATGGAAGAAGTCACCTTAACTAGGTGAAACTCTTTGTGCAGGAAGATATTGTTACCAGCCTGATAGACTTTCTGGTGGCGCCTCATGCTACAACTACCGTGCTACTTGCAGAAAAGGATAAGGTTAGTTATCCAAATTTCCGTGTCAAGAGATTTATTTTTCTGTCTTGCAATGCAGCATCTAAAAGTCTTCCATTTTCCCCACTTATTAGTCAAATACGGGGAGAAAACGCAAAAGAACAACTAAAGGAAGTTCATCAGCATCTGGAGGCACAATTACAAAACGCTTGGCAAAGGTGTTTGTTTCTTTTATCCCCTTATATCATGAATCAAACATTTTTTTTATTGAATACCATGAATCAGGAACTCAAGTAGTTTATAAATTTGTATTTAAGATTATTCGACTCTGATAATTGTATTTTTGAGGTTTTTAACATCATTGACTCTTTTGTCAATTTTCTAGAGTCAAAAAAAGAATGAGGATGCTTCAAAAGGAGAGGAAGAAAGGAGTGCAACTGATTCAGAAGATGAGTCAAAAGAAGAAAGAGAAGAAGAAATTGAAAAGGAAAATGAAAATGGTCTTTCAGAAAAATTAGAGGATGAGACTCCTGAGCATTCTGGAAGTGACGAAAACAATGAATCAGTAGATGAGTCTGATAGAGAGATGAAAAAGCCCAAGCGAAACTCAAAATCATCATCTAGGAAGGAATCTGCTGGAAAAGCCAAGGAGTTTGATGAAGAGATAGATAAGCCAAAGCGAAACTCAAGAATATCATCTGGGAAGAAGGAATCTGCTGAAAAATCTAACGAGTCTGATGAAGAAGAGATGGAAAAACCCAAGCGAAACTCAAAAACATCATCTGGGAAGAAGGAATCTGTTGGAAAAGCTAAATCTAAGGGAATCACAGTTTCAACTAAACCAAGTAAAAAACGAACGCCTAAGAAATCATCATCAAAACACTCAAAAGTTGATGACAGTGACACAAGTCCTAAAGTTTTTTCAAGGAAGAAAAATGAAAAAATGGCAAAGGCTTCAACTCCAAAGAAGTCTGCCTCTAAGGAGAGAAATGGTAGACCATAGGATTTTCTGATTCTTTCTCTGAGTTATTAAGCTGAGCTTGCATGCTTATTATCTCATATTGTTAAATATTTAGTAGTGGGTTATGTTGCCTTGTAATTCATATGCAATTTGAGTAGTAATAGTTCTCATTTTTTGTTTTTTACACTAGAAAAATGCTTATTAGGAACTTTTGGTTATATACTTAGGGAAAAAGGTTGCAAAGGGAAAGGAAAAGAGCAAAGAAGAGAAATTGGTGCCAAGTGATGATGAGCTGAGACATGCAATATGTGAAATCCTTAAGGAAGTTGACTTCAATACGGTAAGCTGCCTATGTGGATGTCATCTTCCATCTTTATGTATTATTTGGTTTGAATAACTGATGAACATGGATTAAATGGCTGCTGCAAATAATTTAAATACTCTTTAGCTTTGATAGCATGGTATGCTCACAAGAATTGATTATAAATCAGTACTAACTCACAAAAAATACAATGTTATTTTAAAATTGTCACCAAAAAGCAATGAGATTACTGCCCTGCTGTAAAATGTGAAGTGTCATAAATATGGAATGGGATGACAGAGACCTAGATGCTCTGCAAATTATGGTGCATTAATTGGCTATTGGAAAATGGTTTCTCAGTTCTCACTTTCTAATATATGTCATTATGAACCATGAACCTCAAAGCATGTAAAGGTCCAATAATTCATGTCAGTCCGTCATGGAATGATTCAATGCATTTAAATGGTTCCCAACATAAGTTGATTTCTTTTACAAAATTTTGCAGGCAACTTTCACGGACATTCTGAAGCAACTTGGTAAGCAACTTCCCTGTTTGACTAGATACATTGCACTCAGAATCCCACAGTTCACTCTCATGGACTCAATGATGCCCTCCAGAGTTCTGGTTTAGAAATTTATGATCTGCATCACTAATTAAAAGCTTCATTTCAACCCCTAGAGTTGTGTTCCATTTTCTAGCGTTATTTTGGAACTTTAAAAATAGCTTTCGGAAGTTGCTTTTATTTTGATATTTCAAAATTTTCACTATTAAATTACAAATCCTACAACGAGAACTCATTTTCATGTCATTAAAATATAATTAAATTTGAGAATATAAATTAAAAACATAACACATTACTAAACAAGATTTCTATGTTCTTTTTTACATATTTTAGAAAACTGAAGTATGAATTTGTTACCAAAGAAGATTATGTTATCTTTTAACAAATAAAATGGAAAATATAAAACTTAGTTTTAAACACAAGAAAACAATACTATGTGATCTATTAGTGGTGCCTAACTTAAATTTACCGATTTTCAGCTCAGCGATTTGACGCAGATCTAACACCAAGGAAGTCATCTATAAAGGTCATGATACAAGAGGAGCTTACAAAACTAGCTGATGAAGCAGATGATGATGATGAAGAAGATGGAGAAGGTGATGCTGAGAAAGATGAAAATCAGTCTACTGAACAAAAAATAGAAGCCTGACTGTAATAAGAAATTGATTTACTCATTTACCTTTTAACGTAACTAATGCCTGTTATGTACTATTTAATGTCTGAGATGGATGTAACTAGTTTGTGTATTTGCTATAGCAAGAAGAGTAATTTAAACTTGTGATTGGGGTAACTACTTTCGAGTGTACTTAATATTTACAGCTTTCTATGTACACTAACATTATTGTAGGAATGTTTTTTAGTTCTAATAGAACTATTATTTTATGAAAAACAGTGGGAGGGTATCAACTTGGGATAAAAGTCTGCATTCAAGTTAGGCTACATACCAATCTACTTGGCATGTTCTCATTGGTAAGAATATTATGAATAAATTCAAAAAAAAATTGATGGGCACGTCTTACCATACGTAGGCCAAGGAATGTTCGACAAATTGGTTCGGTTTTCCAACCACGCGTGTACTTTAATGATAAGCTAATCTGCTATATTTTCCATAACAAACAGAGTTCAATTTTTTTCCATACTAAGCATACCAACACGTAAGAGAAACAGAAGTAAACTGCTGCTTTTAGCCAAACCCTAACCAAGCATCAGTCGATGTACTAAGAAGCAGACTGCGCAACACCAGTAGGGATTATGAAGAGTATTATATTCATTCCATCTTTCAGTATGTACAAGGTATCTATTTATCAGGGTTTAAAACTAATGGAATTGAATGGATAGCCTCCTACATCTTCACAAAGAAATTTGCACGGGTATACAAGAAACATGGAAAATGGGGAAACAATGTTACAAGAGGTTACAAAAAGGCACATTAGTAACATCCTACGCTAAATTCTATTACACCATGATAAAATATTACGACTAAAAAATAAAAATAAAAATCTACCACATTCCAGTCTTTTCAGCAATTTCAAGCTATATATCATCCACAACATTGACATTGGTTTGACCAGAGCTAATTATCTAATGATATCTAAGGGAAAGAAAACTAAATTCTTAAATAAATAAGTCCACTTCTAAATTAATTAGATAAAGAGCAAAATCCATGCAGAAGACCTAGGAGGTCTTTGTGTCTTCATGGCAACTCACAGCAAGAGCTCCAAATCCCGAAAGAATTTCCTCCACTACTGGACAAAGAAATTGATGAGTAAGGTTTGCAACAAGCCAAGTATTAACATGCTCGGCAAAACAGTTTTACCATTCTCTATTTATGGAGCAGCATAACCGTATAGATGAACTGACCCCATGTAATGTAAATCAATCATGACATAATCGGCAAGTTCTGTGGAAAAGATGACTAAAGTTATAGAACAGTTTCACCAATGGAAGAACAAAGTAGACTTAAATCTGAAAGATGTATTAACATCAAAAGGAATAGCTTTGGTCTAAATGTAAAAGGAGATGCAAGCTAATAGTGCAGAAGAACTTCACAAGTTAAGGGCACCAAATGCATTAGTGTCAATGAATGCTACGTGCATTACATGACAAATAAAGGCAAAGGGCATATTCAGTGCGGGTAAAAATAACACTTCAATTTACTGACTGACGTTTTTCAGCACAAGAATCACAATGTGCTTCTGGTTATAAGAAGCAACTAAGGAATTGAGAACATGCAAACAGTGAATCGACCATTAAGCAAATTAAGGACAACAATAACACCACTTGAGAGAGAGTCAGATTGCGGGATGAACCCAGGCTTTGTTTACTCCAGCTTTTTTCTATCTAAATGGATAATATCCAAAATCTGAAGCATCATATGAGTTATTCTGAAGTGAGCCACCGCCTCTTCCCATAATCAGGATCCCTTGATCTCGAACATGATCATCCTCTTGTAATACTCGAGCCTTGCAGTGAGTCCTAGATGACCGTCCCCTTTCCCAATCGTCATCATGCTCAGTTTCTCAGTCTCTATACCAATGATGATCATCATATTTGTCTCTCTCTTCCCTATATCTGTCCCAGTCACGGCCACGATCCCTATCACGGTCACGATCAGGTTCTCTATCACATTCTCGGCCAATATCTCTATCATCATGATGCCTTCTTTCTGACCAGTCAAGATCATGACCTACAACTTTTTCTCTAGGCATTTTCCTATCATCCCGGTACCTTATATCAGAAGATCCAGACCAGTCTCTCTCAGAACCTCTATCTTTCTCCTTCATGGAATTAGGCCACCCACCTCTTTCATGACTGTCCTTACCATATTGATGGTCGGATGCAGCCTCTTCTCCGTAAATAGACTCCCCTACTCTTCCACCACCATGGTCCTCACCTCCCCGTCCACCCATACTAGGATAGTGCCATATTCCGATGTTAGGTCCATTTATGCCTGTTGTAGGCATCATCCTCATTCCATTCCATTCATAGGCATCCCTCTCCCAAAAAATGCTGGATTCACATGAGGGGCTACTCCACCACCTACAGGAGGGAAGGAAGACAAAATCCTATAAAATGGAGGTGTTAAGCCTCCATAACCACCCATTCTCCCCATTGGTCCACCAAATGCAGGATCAAAACCCTGACCCATCATAGATTGAGGATATATCAAAGGAGGTGTTGCATCAATTCCTTGCCCAAAACCATTTACACCATTCCCCATGATGCCTCTGCCCCCAATCCCTCCACCCCTACCCCGGATTGAACCAATTGGACCTCTATTTCCCACCCCTCCCCCAGTTACCTCCTCTTCCATAACCTCTATTATTTTCACCACCTTGATAATTCTCACTAGTTGTAATGTTAGTCCCACCAGCTTTAGCCAAAGCACCATTATTTCCTCTCCTAGCTTGCGGAAGAGTAGCTTGGCCAATATGATGATTCGTATTCACTTGTGCTTAGCCCATTCGTTTAACAGTATATGGTGATGCATATGCAACAAACAAGGCCTCCCATTGAAGACATGCCCATCCACGCCCTCTTTGCAAACCGTGGCTGCAGCATGGTCGTAAAACTCAATCTGCCAATACCCCTTGGACTTTCCATTAGCCTTCTCATCGAAGAACTTAACCTCCTTCACTGGCCCATACTTGCATAGCTCTACCTCCAATTCCGAATCAGTAGGCCACCAATGCAAATCACCCAAAAACAATATCGTCCCACCACCCCTTCCATTCCCAGCTCCACAAACAATATTCACACTGCCAACTCCACCAACTTGCCTCGCCACCCACACTTCCACATTCCCTGCAGCACTACCATGTGTCTGTTGCTGTGGTAGTTGTTGCTGATTCATTCCTTGAGCCCCAACAGTATTAATTCCTCTTTGCTCCTCAAAATCATTCAGCTAACTCGATCCTTGAGCTAATGCAACCCTCATCCCACCTCTCCTACCAACCGAAGGTCCTGATCCAATGCTTCCCTTCAAACCCATTTCATTCTAAGTTCTAATTATGACCCTCCACTCTCCCAGGAGCCCTAGACCCACTAACACCACCCACTCCTCCACTAGCACCCACGTTACCTCCGCCAATGCCAGGTATCGCAGGCTCGGGAGCTGCCCCAAATAGGACAACATTCTTCTCCTCCACGACATTGTTTCGATACCCAGAGTCCTCGGTCCACTTCATGGACCGAAAAAACCCCTCTCCAACATTGACATCGTTGTAAGGTCATCATATTCATCGTCCCTCTGCTTCACTCAAAAAGCCCTCGTCGGCAATAGCTGAGAAGCTTCGTTGCAATGGAACTGATCAATCTGATCTGCAACCTCAACAAGACCTCTCCTTCAGCCTCGTTCATGTCTGTGTTGTTTCTCAATCCAGCTAGGGATTTCTGATCTGCAATTTCTCTTGGTCTCATAAGCTGTAGTATCGAAGTGAATTGAGAAATTTAAGGGAAGGAAACGTTTTAATGTTTTATAGGTAAAGATGATTGGATTTTACATGTTATAGAAAATATAATTCGAATAAGTGGTAATTTTTGATACGACATAATATTATGATCTAAATATAATATAATATTAATTTTTTTTAGTGGGAATTAATCACTAATTTTTTATATTCTTAAAAGTTTTGTTATTTCTTATTATTATAAATAAGTAACATAAAAAAAATTTAAATAAATTTTTTAATATGTCAACTAACACGAAAACACAACACGAATAACACAAACAAACACGATACGAATATGACTAACACGACACGATTAACAAGCTTCATTTGACCTAATGATAACTCGAACTTCAATTCAATAAAATATAAAATTATTATAATTATTATTTAATAATTTTTTTTAATAAAATTATTTAAAAATATATAACTCAAATTTCAGGAAGAGACAAGAATGAAAAAATATCATGAATACTAAATGTTTGTCTTTTCTGCGCAAAATGTTCGTAACTTTTGAAAAAGTTACTCTAATAATATTAAGATTATGTATATTATTAAAAATAAACAAACTAATAACGATATTAACATTTTCTTACGCATGAATTTTTTAACTTTCTGTAAATTACTGAAATACGTAACAAATTAATTTTTTATTTAAATTTAAAATAATCATAAAAACTTATATTATGTTATTGATTTATTTTTTTAGATCATACCATTTAATGTCTTAATTAACAATTTAAATATATTTATTTTTTAATATATTATCTTAGCTTTTATCTTTGATTAAAAAATTAACTAAATTGAGAATTAAAAAATTAACTAAATTGAGAATAAATCTTTTAAACTTTTTTGACAATAACTTATAAAAATTTGAAAATCTACTTTTGATATATATAACATAATTAAAAAAAATTACTTGTCATTTAATAAATAAATTACACATTTATAATAATTAGATAATTTATTATAAAATAAATTTATCTAAGACAATTAATTTATAAATATTACTTTTTTTTATTTATTTATTTTTCAAAAATTGGTTTACTTTTTTAATATTATCATTAATTTCATTTTAGGTGTTAAAATTTAATTTTTTTATCATTATATTTGAAATCATATGTGATTAAATTTATTTAAAATTAGAATTGTAATATTTTTTTGTCCTTAATTTTTCATTCTTTCTTATTTTTATTAATAAATTTTATTTTGTTTATAAACATATATTTTTAAACATAGTCTCAAACTTAAAATTTTAAATCATATTTTATTTTTAATATTTTTATTTGTTTCTTTTAGTTTTAATTAAAACAATTATAAATTTTGATGTATTTGAATAAACTTTTCATTTATTTAGGGCATGTTTGATAACGATTTTGATTTATGATTTATGATTAAATAATTAATTTTGTGATTTTTGATTCTTTTATAAAAACAATCACAAATATGTTTGATAACAAATTCTATTTAATAATTTTTAAGAAAAAAATTAAAAATTACCTCAAAGTTGTTTGATAATGATTTCTATTTTTTGATTTTTTTTCCAAAAAAAATTTTAAAATAAAGAAAATTTTTGGTTATTTTTTATAAATTTGAAGTTTCGAATTATTTCATTCCAATATTTAATCATAAAAATGTTATAAGACTTTATTTACTTTTTAGAAAAAAATGTTTAATCTAAATAAAAATAATCAAAAATTAAAAATTTGATTGAAAAATCTTATTATTAAAGATTTATGAATTACTCCATATTTTTATTTTAGTAGTGATTCATTAAAAATGTAAAAATCGAAATCAGAAATTGCTACCAAACATACTTGATTGAAAAATCACTTAAAAAAAATCAAGAATCAAGAATCAAGAATCAAAATTGTTATCAAACAAGGCCTTAGATTTTTTAGTTAATAAATTTCTTTATACATGTATGATATTAATACTTATTAACTTGTAATATTTTTGTTAATCTTGTTATAGATTTATTATAATATTATGTCTTTATTGTAATATGATATAAAAAATTTAGTATTGGATTGAAGATAGTTCATTGTAATTCATATTAATTATATATTATAATTTATTTTTTTAATATTTTAATAAAATTTTTATTTAAAATTAAAAAAATTAGATCTCAACTTCCTTGGAAAAAAAAAAAAAAAGTTCTAGCTCCGCAATAAGGTTCAATCTCTGTAATATAGACATACAACTATCTATGTGAGTATCATCAACGGGACATATGACAAATCACATGAGAGGAGACTTATATGTATCGGGTATCCATTTTCCTACAAGCTTTCGAACTAAACACGAAATAATTGTCGGTGGAGCATTGAATGAATGCAAGATGGTCTAATTCTGTGCATCAAGAATATATCAAATTATAATTAATGTAATAATTTTTATTTGTTATAACTATATAAGTTTGATGATATTTATTAACAATATGATAATAAATAGCATTAAATATTATAAATTTATGATAATTATAAATTATATATTTGAATTTGATTAATTTTTATTAATTTTGTTATTTGTTATATTAAATTTATAAAAATTTAATCACAAAGTGACATATAATTTAATATTATTATAAATTTATAATAAAAATATTTTTTTTTAATTGTAAGGACTTATCACAAATTAGTGAAAAATAAATTTTTCCTGTTTTATAAGGATGTTGCCAGGCTGACAATGCTTGGTTGGAGCATCTAAGATTTGTGGGTCACAAATGAATAGAACACGTCACACTTTTTATTTCTAAATTGCCCCAAGACAACTTTAGTATAATTGCCAGTGCTTGGTTGTACCAAGCTCGACTGTCACGCCGACATTTTGCGGTGTCAATTTTATTTTTTTTAACCACTGTGAATTTCCTTTTGTATTTTTTATTTTTTTGCGCGCGCGTAAGGGATGACTCAAAAATATTGTTATCACAATTATTGTAATTAATTATAAAAATATATTAACAAATTTATAAATTTTTGTTACAAAAATAATTATAATAATATGATTAAATGATTAAAACTTGTTCCACAAGGTCTAACGCACTTTACATATTTATATTTACATGTCATCTGACCCAAAAATTAAGAAATTTTTTTTCTTTCTAATATAAATAATTTTTATTTATAAGTAATTATATTATTACTTTAACATTATATATTTTTAAATTTAGTATGATGCCATGTAATAAGTACTAACATAATGGTACAAATGAAATGAATTTTAAAAATATAATAATTTAATGATATATTTATAAATTTATTATCTAAAAAAGTAGTATTATATGTATTAAGTTGTGGTGTGCATTAAATAAAGTATCAGTTATTAATTAGATATAAATTTAAAGATATGAGATGAGATGAATAAATAATTGTTAGGCTTTTTATTAACAAAAATTTAATTAAATTATAGTATATGGATTGTAATATGTATTAAATTATAATAAAAATAATTATTAGAGCTAAAATCATAATAAATTAGAGGGCGATACATTTTGGGTTGATTATATTCTAATACTTGTAACAGGCTTCGAGTGTTTCTGGTTATTTATTTATTTATTGTTATTATTGTTTTTAGAAAACAAAATAAAGCACTTTTTAGAGTGCCTTGATTTATGATCAAAGGGGATGCTTAGTGCCAGAACCACGTGATCTGTTTCTAACGGGTTCCGTTGCCCCATTTTTAATAAAAAAAAAAATTACTAACCCTACCCTTTGCTAATTTGCTCCGCTTATAGAAAACTTCCTCAAAAAAATTACAATCATACATTTCTTTTTGGAAACATTATCACAATTTTGTTAATAATAAATATTATATATTTAAATGGTATGACCAAGATGTTAATTTTTCTTAACTAACTTTTTTTTTTTTATGATCACTTTATAATAATCGTATAATAAAATATAAATATATTTATGTAAATTTCATTAAAATGTGATGAATAAGATATTTTCTTTCATACTTTAAATCACAATTTTCATTTACACAAACTATGATTTGATATAAAAGTTATAAAATTTTATTTCTTTTGTTTCTTTAAAAACATGTTTAATTCAAAATTTTGACATGAAGCAGGAAGATATATAGTTTTATAGAGTTTTTGTAAAATTCATAAGCACATTTAATATAACAGCGCAATTAATTGTCTGCTTAATCTTAAATATTAACTTAATGAATATTAGTTTGTGCTTAAATTTCGTAGTAATTCACAACTAATAGAAGATATTCTTCGACCTCTAACTAGTGTTACATATTTGAGATTGGAAATAAATAAATAAATAAAAATAATACTCCTTAAATTTTATAATAATAAAAATAGCATTTTTTATATTCAAACTTATATTTTAACAATTAAAAAAATAATTGGTACATTATTTTTTTTTGAATATATATTCAATTAAAATTGAACTATAGTAATTTAGATTCATTTAATGTTAAATATTTAATATTATTAACTTATTATTTTAATTATTATAAATTTTAAATCTCTTATTTTTGGTAATTTTTTTTTTTAAAAAATTCACTGTCTTTAGGTCCTTGGGAAAAAAGATAGCTGATTCTATTATTCAATTTCCCATTAAAACGTAATTATTATTTTTCCAAATCAAATGCTTTTTAATGCATTCATTATTTCAATTTTAAAGAATAAAATATAAGATCTTCTAGTCAGCGAAATCAAATTCATAAGATCTTCGTATAAAAATTATTAAGATTAATGTGATAAAATTATGTTAGTTTATTTTAAAAAAGAAATTATCTATTTTTTTTTTCCAAATAATCATATTTTTTAAAGATTAATTTAACTTATTTCAAAAAATCAATTTAATTTATCATATTTTTTATTATCTGATTCACATAACCAATTATTCAATAGGTACACTTTAAATTCTTGAAAGAAAAAAAATTACATTATGATGCTTTTTAGCGATAGCATACCTTTTTTCTTAAAAATATGGGATAGCCCAGTGGCCTGGGCACTGTGCTAAGCACCAGTCCTCTGTCTTCACACGGCAGGGTGCAGGTTCGAAGCTTGGCGAGCGCATGACTTGTTCGGCCTCCGGGCATTGTGTGGGTGTGGCCTTTGTGCACTACCACCGTTCGAACCTTGCACTCTGTCGAGTCAAACTGTAGACCGCTGGTGCCGCTAGACACTTACCGTGTTTGTGGTACAAAACAACCGGCCGGTGATCCTGGTGTGTGGCGGTGTGTGGCGATGAATACTTAATGTAGAGAAAAAAAATATAATTAGTTATAAGTATACTTTCAGAAGTAATGTCATATAACTCTTTTTTTTTTTTCTTTGTTAAAAGTCATGTTACACTTCATTTCATGATAAATAAAGTATAAGTACAATATAATACATTTAAAAGATCAAAAACTTAATATCATCTCAATTAAATGAGAAGAAAAAGCTAACTGTTCCAACCTAACGTATTAAACGCAACAACTAAATGAACCAAATAAGTGAAAAAAAAGAAAAAAAGATTTCAAAACAGAAATAAACACCAAAATATCACCATAGAATTATTTTGAGACTATACATAAGAGTAAAGGTCATATCTCTCAAACATTCAAATTAAACTATGAAACTTTTTAGGTATTCACTATCGAGTGAAAATAAGAACTCACAAGATGCACAAACAAACGCACAAGGTGCACAATCAAACGCACAATGGCACACTCTAAAAGTTGGAAAATACTAACAAATTATTACAAAATAGAAAAAATCTGATAATAGTCATAAAAATAAACATAAAATAAAGCCGATTAAATCAAGAAATCCAAAATCAAGCACATCAGAACCACCACCAACAATGTAGGGCACCACCAGTTAGAGTACCACCAAGAGTAGCAACCACCATTAATAAGCAAGCAAAAAAAAAAAAAACCACCAGGGACGACACAACCACCACAATTAGGACCAATAGAGCAGCCACTAGGTACGACAACTACCAACCACTAGGCATAACAACACTTGAACATAGTTGATCCACCAAAAGCAAGCAGGTTGAAACTCTCATCACACACGACAGCTACCACAGGAACAGTAAAGTCGAACAACCACACACATCACAATTGGGAGCAACAGAGCAATACTTGCATGGGCGGACCTATTCAGGGGTTGGGGGGGGCTGAAGTCCCGGCCGAATTTTCTGGAAATTTTTTATCTGCCCTTCCGCTCGCCTGCTCCAGCTCCAGCTCCAGCTTCTGACGTCTGCCACTCTGCCCCAACGAAGGTTATGAAAACCAGTCTACATTGAATACCCAGATGAAGAATTGGGTTTTGGGGGGGTCAGATTGGTACAAATATTCTGTCTTCACGGCTTTTGATATTACATATTTACATTGTTGTACTGTTTTTAGTATAAAATGATCTCTGTTTTCCTTTCTTGGGCGTGTATGCCTTTCTTGGTTGGTTCAACTTGTTGTTGATGTTTATTGAGAAAAAAATTGGCATTTCTACTTGAATATTTCAGGTCATCCAGCGTTTTCAAGAGCTTTTTGCCCAAACTAAGTATAAAGAAGCAGCCGAGCTTGCTGCTGAGTCTCCACAGGGACTGCTCCGTACACCTGATACAGTTGCCAAGTTTCAGGTTTTTATCTAGATTTTATTGATGTATGTATTTCCGTTATTTTAGATGATGTGCAGAGTGGACATGATTTCTATTGAAAATATTCTCATTTACTTCTCTGGAAGTTAAGCTCCTAATATAAAATTGTAGTTTTGTTACCAATAGGGTGAAAACATCGAGTTTAATTTACTTTTAGCTAGTCATTTCTCTGTGAGGAACATTAGATTGATTTTTAACTTGTTTCTTGGATGGCCATTCATGATTTCTCTTGGTTGATTTCAAATGTCAGTTCTGAGATTGAATGATCTCTAGGTGGGAAGAGATAAAAATTTAAGTTGTAGTTAGAACTTGTTGATTTGCAATTAAATAATAGAACACAATTTTTTAATGTTTATTGGATGATTATTAATTTTCTACGATAAAATAGTCGAGATATAGAAGTAATTGACTATTTCATGAAGACTTGTTGCTTCATTGTTTATTGGGAGGATTTTCATGTTTCTATTATCTGTTTAAGTTGAACAAAACATCTGACGTAGTGTTCCCTATGGTCTCTACTCCATTGAAAAGCTAATATGTATATTTTTTGTTTCAGTTTTGTTGTAAGGCTGCTAGTGAAGAGGTTGCTCACAAAACAGCTTTGACAATTTTCCAGAAGCTCTCAAATTATGACTGGGAAGCTAAGGCAGTGCTGGCTATTTCAGCCCCCCAGGTAAAATTTCCTGGTTCCGCCCCTGAATACTTGAAGATTGAACTAAACTACAAGAACTTCAATCAGTTAAGAGATTTGCGATGCCAACAATTGAAACACTACATTGAACTGAGAAGCACAAAAAATGCAACAAAAACTATAAAACTACAAAAAGAGCAATAGTCAGACGGTACGGTTAATCAACCAAACCTTGACTTGCCTACTAAGGGAACAAAAAAATTCTAAACATTAGAAAGAAAAGAGAGAACTTGAAATTTAAAATGTCTGAGAGAGTTTGAAATTTAAAATGTTGGAGAGAGCATTATGTTTCTTAACGGTGATAGTAGCAGGTTTCTTAATTTCCTCGGTCAAGTGAAATGTTTGAAATGTTATACATCTCTTAGTCTAAGACAAACACTCTTCTTAATCCCAGCTAAGTAATCTTCATCATTATGTTATGTCGTTTTTTATTGGCTCCCAATTTTTGCGACATATAAACTTCAGAGAAAATAAAACCAAAAAATATACACACAAAAAACTCAATTTTTTTTATAGAAAAAATCATCTTTGTTTTTTTTTAATAAATTAAATGAGTGAGAGAAAAAATTTATAATTTCTCTCTTTTAATTTTATAAAAAAAAATTATAATTTAAAAAAAAGAAAGAATATGAGTACAAGACAAAACAGACACAAAATAGAATGGACCCCAATAAAATTAAAATTATAAAAGAATACAGCTCAGGGACTTCTTCTGTAATATATACCACAATCTACAAGCCCCTTTTTCTTTAACCTTTCCGATACCACCACTACTAGCTAGTCTACTTACTATCCACTCCTCAATTTTCACTTTAATTTTCTTTTCTCTGTATCCCGAATCCTCCCCACTCCTCTCCCAACCCAAGATCCAAAATGCAGCTCCGACTGGCAATGTCTGCCGGGACCCTAGTCATATCAGTGCTCCTAATACTCTTCTTCACCACCACAACTACCCACGCACACAACATCACTCGTATTCTCGCCAAACACCCAGAGTTCTCAACCTTCAACCATTACCTTACTCTCACCCACTTAGACGCCCAAATCAATAGTCGTACTACTATCACCGTCTGTGCCATTGACAACGGCGCTATGAACGAAATTCTGGCCAAACATCCTACCGTCTACACCGTCAAAAACATACTGTCTCTCCACGTCCTCCTTGATTACTTCGGCGCCAAAAAGCTCCACCAGATCACTAACGGTACCGCCTTAGCGGCCACCATGTTCCAAGCCACCGGATCAGCTCCTGGATCCTCCGGATTCGTCAACATCACCGATTTGAAAGGTGGCAAAGTTGGATTCGCTGCCCAAGATAACGACGGTTCCTTCGCTGCCCATTTTGTTAAATCTGTTGAAGAACTTCCCTACAACATCTCTGTGATTCAGATCAGCAATGCTTTGCCTTCTGCTGAAGCCGAAGCCCCAACTCCAGGTCCAGCCGAAATGAATCTCACCTCTATTATGTCTTCCCATGGTTGTAAGATCTTCGCCGACACTTTGAATGCTAACCCAGATGCTGAGAAGACCTTTGCCGAAAATGCTGAGGGTGGCTTGACGGTGTTTTGCCCCTTAGACGATGCTTTTAAGGCCTTTTTGCCCAAGTATAAGAACTTGACCAAGGATGGGAAGGTTGCTCTGTTACTCTACCATGGTATTCCTGTTTATCAGTCTTTGTCGATGTTGAAGTCCAACAATGGAGTTATGAATACTTTGGCTACTGATGGAGCTAGCAAGTTTGACTTCACTGTTCAGAATGACGGTGAGCAAGTCACGCTCAAGACCAAGCTTGTGACGGCAAAAATTACTGGGACTTTGATTGATGAACAACCATTGGCGATCTACACTCTTGACAAGGTTTTGATGCCCAAAGAGTTGTTCAAGGTTGTCGAGGCGCCGACTCCAGCACCGTCCCCGGCGCCGGAAAAAGCTGCAGATTCGCCTAAGTCAGTGAAGCATGCTCCTTCATCGGATAGTGACTCGCCGTCTGAGTCGCCAGACAATGATCCAGCAGATCAGACCGCGAATGATAATGGAGCTGGTAGGTTTGGCGGAGGACTTTTGACTTTTGGTTTGAGTGTGGTGATGGGATATTCGCTGCTGTAAGTTTTAGTTTTTCTTGTTTGTTTTAGTATTTTATTACTATTTTTATTACTGGGAAATAAGGGAGAACTCGATTTCATTGGATAAATTGTGAGAATGTGTTTTATTTTAAAATATTTTTGTGTGTTTACTTATTATATATTTTCTTTGTGTCTTTTGAGAAGTGGGGAGGAGGATTTGTAAGGTAGTGATTTTTTTTTATCAGATTAATTGTAGATTTAGTTGTACCAATATTCTGATCATGTTATTAATGCTTCACCATTTGCCTTTTTTTCCCCTTTATACTTTGTTCATAAATTTGTATTAACTTTTTCACTTGAATTATATAAAAAAATAAATAAACTTTTTATTTTTTAATATAATTATACTACATCACGATATAAAATAGTGCAAGTACCAAAATGAATAATAAGAGTTGTGAATTTGAATCCCATTTAATACATTACTTATTATAAATTTTGAAGCAACTGCTTTGGATGTTAGTGATTGTTTTTTTTTACTTGGCACCTTTTTGTTGCTGCTGCTATGATACTAAAGATTGTTGCTAAAATGTCATATTTTGCATCTGTTAGACTGTTACTCATGAAGCAAAATCTCATTTATTTACACTTGATAATGAATGATTAAACTATATTAGCGTATTGTTTGACATTTATATTGTTTGGCATATAAGGATTTCTGGGTTGTTTTCACCTTCACAATTAGGTACTAAAAAAATCAAAAATAAATATTGGGCAAACTCACAAAGTAATCATGAGAATGAAGAAAATTCAGATTTGTGTGGAAAATTTGCAATGTAATCTCAAAAGCCAGTTATACATCTTTGGAAAAAGAAAACGGAAAAAACTATTTTAGCATTGGAGGAAATTCACTTATCCCACTGCATGTACCCTTTGTACGTCTTGCTGTGATTGGGAAATTATTACGTACTTAAATGTTCAGAAAGTCATGCAAGCAATGAGTTCAATCATATGGTTTGAATTCTATTTTGATCTGAAATTTGAGCAACAAGTTATAAACATGTTTGGTGGCGTCTGAATGGTGGTTTTCAATAGCTGAACATTCTTTTTACCAATTACCTTGTAGTGACCATATATATTTTTTGTGGGCAATAAGAGTGAGTTCGAATCAGTCGGGCTGTGTACGTATATATGTTTGTACGTAGATGTGAATGTATAACTGTTATTTAAAAAATAAAATAAAGGAGGATTGGGGATAAGGATTTTTTAGTCTTTACCTCATTCCCTTGCCCTTCTTTGCTTCACTCTGCACTTATGACTTGTCTTATGATCTTATCCACCAAATCATTAGGACAATAATTAAACTTTTTTCTCTTTCGTTCACAATTCTCTGTAAAGCAGATCGCCAATATCAGAACATTGTTAGTTGATACTTTAAATAAAAGACAATGCTGAAATAGCAAATTACATGGTACGGATGACAATCAACAAAAGTTCATTATTAGCTTGTTAATTTGAAAAATTAGAAAATAATGAATGGAACATATGGAAAGTTAGAAGTTAAAACTGAAGAAGATGAACGGTCGTGGTCTCCATACATAGCTTCTCTTGAAGAAATATAACCTCATTGTTCGTTATTTATTAATGTCATTTACAAGAAAATGTAATCCCTAAGCAAATGTCATGCATTTCTGAGACTCAAGGAGTAACATAAAGGTATTATAATATTCATTGTCGTTTACAAAATTGTAGACAGAGTACTGGAATTTGGTTAGGACTAATATTTTTCAGCAACATAACCTAATAATTGAACTCACCAAATTCACAATGATGTCATAATTGAGCAACAGAAGAGTTGCTTTTATAATAACTGATGCAAATGCAGAGATATATAAATAAGTGAACCATGCCAAAGAATGATATTTTTTTATCCATCCTACCACTTATATCAATTCTCAAGTATGTATCATATAATTCAATTATTAAAATATTAAACAATTTAATAGCATCCAAATAATTGGTGGAAAAGATAAGATGCAATGTTCTTACTTTAGATCAAATTAAAGATTTACAAGCATATGATGTATGCACGTGAGATTTAATAATCTTTAAATAATAATAATAATATGACAACCACCAATATGGGCATAAATATGATAGTGTAAGAATAAATATTAGAAAAAAATAATAGAAGAATTCATTTAAAGAAGAGAATAAAATGCTAATTTTTTGTTTTTAAAAATTTAACATTCCACAACTCACTGATACACCAAAAAATAACCCAAATCTTATATTTATATATATTACAAGAAAATTGTTGCACCATTACACTATAATTTTATAAATAAATAATAAAAAAATATTTAACTAACAAAATTATCACCAATTATTTTCTATCATATTCTACGTTTTCATAATCATATATATATTTTTTATATTATGTAATTTCTTATTTTCAATTTTAATAAATAGAGTCCAAATTCAAAATCAAATTTAGGGACGATTTCACAAAAAGGGTTTTTTTTTTTTTTTTTCTTCCTTAGTAGCAGGGGCAGGGGTGTAATTCCAATGATTGCTTATTCAGGATGCTTGGAGTCTTTTAAGAAGCAAATAATTTCGAGCTACCTGAGCGAATAGAGGGGGAATGCCTTTACTCTTCACCTTCCTTTTGATCAACTTAATACAGACGAAGAGAAGACAGTTATACTGAGAGAAACTGGCCCCAAAGCATAATGGTCACCATGTCCTTGGCTTATGCTGGAAAACTTTCCTTCATTGAAGATGTGGGTAAAGTGGGAATCACGGAGCATGTCGACAAACCTCATGTTTTGCAAGAAAAAGTGGAGTTTTTTCTCCTTCTTCTTTACCTTTTGGTTATATGCTTCGTTTATCTTTGATTTTCTATTTGTTTATGGTTAATGGTTTCGGTGATTTTCTAAACTGTTAATGTCACGTAGGTTTTGTACAAACTGATCTGAGTTTGCTTTGTCCCCATGTCTTTTCAATTATGCTTCCAAATTTATTCAGCTTTGCGTGAGGCACTAAATTTGAAGGACTTAAGTATTTTAATTTTTTTTTAATTAATATCTGATTTGGAATACATAATTTTTGCTATAGTTTTTGGGTGCTGAACTCCAACCACTTTGAACTTGTAGTGGAAAAATCGACTGGGAAATGTTGCCAAAGAAGCAACCTCCATTTCAAAGGAATGATGCTTATTGGCTTTTGTCTTTGTGGTGTTTATGGTTTTTAACAAAAAACTGTGATTGAAATTTTGGTCACTGAAGAAACAAACAAGTGATTCAGAATTTATTCTTTAATTAATTTCTTATTTTCGTTTTTTAAATTTACAATAAATTATACATGGTTTATATAGGCAATAAATCACAACTATTTAACCTAATATTACAGATAATGTAGCTGCAATCTATGAATTGAATTGTTCAAGAAATATAGGCGCCTATCGTTTCTGTTGGTAGACGCCGTATTTGACGACCGCCATAAACAAGTCGGTAGCCATTTATTTCATAATTCAACACTTCTCCTTAAGTTAGTGTATATATATTTCGTATGCTCAACTTGCTTGATATCTTAATCCTAGATCTTTCAAATTGTAACTACATCTCTTCACAAAGTCCAAATGACATGTCTGGTTATTTGGCCTTTGCATCTTGAACATCAACAACTTGTTTATTATTGAACAACAACAACTTGTTTATTATTGAACAGTATCAGAGCATTGACTTGACTTTGATATATTATTATGATGCCAAACCGGCATTTAATAGATCCAAATTTTAAACCGAAGAAACCTTATTTTGGTTAAATCAGCCAAGAATGAGTCACTATCCCTTTTTTTAGTGCCTTGAAAAAAGGCATAATTGCCTTAACATAACTGGATTTATTTCCAGTCTTATTTTCACATCCTTATCATTTCCATCATAATGAGGTGGCTTCTTCCAGATTAGTTCGAATTGCTAAAAAACTTCTCCTGAAAGCTCCAATCAAGTTTTTCTTTCGAAAGTCTCGATTATGATCCCACCAGTCTGGATATCCCACAATCTTAAAATATTGATCTTTGGTATGACCATTTTTCTGGCAATGAGTGCATTTGATTGATGATTTATCAACAATCCTTTTTGAATTCTTCCATTCTTGTTGATTTGGAAATAAATGGTTTTGAGTTATCATAGCAACAACATCAAAGTCTCCAAAATTTTCATTTAAGTTGTTTTGACGTATTGCCTCTCTCCGAATCAATGAATAACATCCTTCCAAATTCGGGGTGCTTTTTTTTCGTAGAATTTTTCTACGAATTTCCTCAAAAACATCATCCAATCCAGCAAGAAAAATTTGTACCCTCAGTCTTTCAACAAATTCTTGATACAATTTTAGATCATCTGAATCTTTCATAACCACCTTATCACGATGGTTCAGTTCTTGAAAGATTTTAGTTAACTCTCCATAATATTCTGAGAGTGATTTTCTATTTTATCTAGAAGTGAAGGCTTTTTGATTTAAGAAAAAATACCTGTAATTCGTCACTTTATAATTTATGGACTCATAGACATTAGGAGCCATCTCTTCACTTTTTGGTTTTCAGCATACCACTTGTCGTACCTTTTTGTTCCTTTTTTTTTTGTTGCAATTTTTTCTCGTGAATATAAGAGAGTTTCTCTCTCAGCTACATGCATTTCCATTATTTGAGACCAAACATCATAATTTATTTCAATAAGTATGATTTCGTTATTAAAAATACCTTCAAAATAAATAGATTGTACAATAATTGGATATAAAATTGTATTATCTGTCATGATTTTATAGTACAGAGACTAGAAAATGATGTGAAGATTTTAGAATTATAAATAAAATTCCAAAAAACAATCTGAACAGTATTGAATCGGGGACAAAATTGGTTAAAATGGTAAATTTGGATCAAAATCGTACAAAAACAGTAAAATTTGGATCAAATCGGGTTAAAACCAATAAATTTGGATCAAAACCGTATAAAAACGGTAAATTTTGGATCAAATCGGGTTAAAATCGGTAAATTTGGATCAAAATCGTATAAAAACGGTAAATTTTGGATCAAATTAGGTTAAAAACCGGTTAAATTGGATCAAACTGGATAAAAATTGATAAATTTGGATCAAATCGGATAAAAAACGATCAATTTAGATCAAAATCGGATAAAATGGACCAAACCAGATAAAATTGGCCAAACTGGGTGAAATGGACCAAATCGGATGAAAAACCGGGTTTAAAACGAACCACTGGTTCAAACCGAGTTCAAACGGACCTCTGGTTCAACCGGACCGTACCTGTACGAACCAAACCGGCCATGTCAGCGTCTTCAACCTCCAAACGGCGCGTGAAGGCACATGAAAGAGCGTGGTGGCGCGTGGGGGCGCGTGATGATCTTTTTTTCCACCCTAATTTTACCAAAATGCTCAGATTTTTGTTTAAAGTAATCTGGTAAAATTAGGTGAGACAAATACTGCTTCAAAATAGAAGTTTTAAATTAAGTTTTATATGAGTGTTTGAGGGAGTATTTTTTCTGAGAAAAAATATTTTTTCAAAGAAAGAAAACTCAATTTATGAGAACTATGACTTCAAATTTGTATAGAGCAACGACTTGGTTCTGATACCATGAGGAAACAAACAAATGATTCAGAATTTATTCTCTGATCAGCTTCTTATTTTTATTTTTTAAATTTACAATGAATTATACATGGTTTATATAGACAATAAATTACAACTATTTCACCTAATATTACAGATAATGTAGCTGCAATTTATGAATTGAATTGTTCAAGAAATGTAGGCGCCTATCATTTCTGTCGGTAGACGCCGTATTTGGCGACCACCATAAACAAGTCGGTAGCCATTTATTTCATAATTCAACAGTCACAACTTGTCAGTATTTTTATAGCCATCTAAGATGTTTCTGCTTTGCAGGAAACTCCCAGGACAAGAAAGCAAGTATTGTAATCCATGGGCTTGTAGATAACGTATCCATGTTTTTCTCCACCGAGTGCATAAAATTATACATGAATTTTTTTTTCCTAATGTTTTATAATTTGATGAAAAAAACTAGAGGTTGTATAGCACTTATTGCGCCAGTATCTATCTCTTCCATGTGTGATTTTTATGTTCGATGTCACATCTATAGTTTTTCGTAGAAATAATCTAATAATTACTTACTAGGTGCCACAAGCTGATGCATAGATCATTACATGTGGATTGTTACTTCATTGCTCTGCATGTATTCTAATTTGGCTTTCTGCTACATTTTATATGACAAACAGGTTATATCTAGTGTCATGAGCTTGCTTAATATGCTGATTTCTCCATTTATCAGGCTTGATTTTTTCCAGATAGTTTTAACTCAAGCATTGAGTATGGGTAAATCAGATTTCTATTTATAAAAGTAATAACTATTACTCTGGATTCAAAATCAACTTGTGTGCTGATTTTACATGCCAAATGTTCTCTGAGTGTGCTTATTGAAAGATAATTGAAATCATTACATAAAATTGCACTAATTAGCATATGACGTAGAGTTGACTGCTAGATGCAGTAGTCAAACTGATTTTGCCAATTGTTTGCCTTCTGTATTTTTTCTTTACATTTTCGTCCATAGAGAAAATACTTCTTTTTGTTTCTCTTGTTGTTGAAGATACCTTGTTCTGAAGCTATGAAACATGTCTTTTTCCTCCTTTCACCTGTTTAGGCAGAGTCAAGAAACCCAATTGATAATGATGAAGTCAAGAATCTTACATTTGGTTTTCACAGGAACCAATTACAATAGGCTCATTGGAAACATGTCTATTCACATAATGCATGTATTTATTCATAAATTCAAAATTGCTTAGGCATTTATATCTGCTTGAAAGTTTTTGACCTTGGGTATCAGATAAATTCCCCTCTAGGATCCTAGTTTTAGTTACCCGACTGGTTCATTGGCCTGAGCATTATTAGTTACATGCTGATAGTATAAAGGCTATATTTGTAGATTTCTAATGTGATCCATTCACTTGTATTACATATAAAAAATATGTGAACTAGACTCTCCGGGTAGTACGTGTATATGGACTGATAGAAATTGGCAACACGAAAACGAAAGCCAAGAACCAATTTGGATTATAGGTACTGACAAAATAAGAAACAATAAGAAAATAAATAGAACACAAAGATTCAAGTGGTTCAACCTTTCAATGCTACTCTACTGGTGACAGCACAGGGAAAATCTTCGAATAATCAAATAGATAGTACAAACACCAATATCCAAAAGAGATCACTCACAAACCAAATCCCCAATTACACCCATTCGCTTACTCTATTAAAAAACGTAACTCACAGCAAGGAAGGAATGAACAGACCTTGATATAATTGCCAAAAGTTACTTATCTCCAACAGAATCAAACGAAAGAGTAATTACTTTCTTATATAGTGGAGAAACGAATAGCAGGGAATGTCGAATGGGTATATGTCTCTGATATTGGATTGCAGTCCTCTGCTTCTGTTAGGTAGATAATATATATATATATATCCTAATTATATTAGGACACACTAAAATAACATGAAAGCTCCATTGCCTTTCATCAAATCTGTCAAGGTGGAGTTGCTTAGAAAGCTTACTATTCCCAATTATTCACCACATATGTGTGAGGTACAGAAGCCTCGAGTTACCCGTAAATTACATTGCAATTGGATTTCTTCAGGGTTTTTTCTTGTCATTTTGTTGACAAGCAATTTGCTAATGAGCTATATACACCGTAAATATGGGATTCATTTCCCTTACAAGAAAAAGGAGTGTGTTTTATTATTCATTTTACGCAACTGAGCATCATTTCAGGAAAAGAAAAACAAACTGAACATTTATGAATCATTTTATTCCCCCCTCCCAACAAAAGAATAAAAAAGGAAAAAGAAAATAACAATTGAAACACCAATTCGAGAATATAAAACTTGCCTGTTTTGTTTGCTTCTCAGGTTTCTTTCTTTGGACAGGCAAGACAAAAAAGAAGCTATTTTAGATAAGGAACCATTTCAGCTGAAAAGGTAATTCCTATCCTAGATATGTCATATGATCATTATTTTTCCTTTTCTTTTTGGTGGTGAAAAGGAGAGGTGGGAGTGGGGACAACTTTAGGGCGGACCTCCCCCCTCTGACTGTTACCGTTAGTATTAGGCAATCTGACCTTATTTTCAAATTTTAATTTATTGACAAGATAAACTGTTCCGTGATACTTAACAAGAAGCTGTGCGAAATATATTCTGCCTGGGAATTCAAAATGATAAGCTTGTGTTATCTCATAACAGTAAATAATCTTTGTCGTCCTTCCAGCTGTTTGGATTTTTACAGAGCTCATTAATTGAGAATGATAGTGGTATAAGTAAGTTAGCTTTATTCTTTAAAATGTAATTCTATGTTAAGATAATTTCATTATTAGAGTTTTGCTTGGGAATTTGTTACATCTTCATATTTCTAAATCTGAATTCGGCTATTGTTTTCATTGTTTATGTATCAGGAGAACATTGGACAGAAAAACATTTGAAATGGTTTTAAAGCTCAACTTCAGTGATGGTTGTGGCTGTCCATGCACTGAAATTGAAGTCCCTATTGACTTTATGGTGAGAGCTTTGAACATGCTCTGATTTGGTCTTCTTCATTGCATAGTAGTTAGTCAATGGCATTAATATGAATGTGCCTTAGCCATCTAGAAATAATATGATACATATCAGATCAGATCATGCATGCTGCATATAACTTGTCATTCTGTGAGTTGTTATAGAGTAAAAAAAACAAACCAAATCTTATGTCAATATGGCAACTTAAATATTCTGCAGTCCTCAACAGATTGTCTTGACCTGGATAAAGATGCTATATTACATAGGTTGAGAGACACAGCAATTCAAGATTTGTCCTGCGGACAGAATGAGGTTGTTGAGAGAAAGGTCATCTTGTCCCCTAAAAGTGAAGCCACTATCTATGGCATAGTAACCAACATCTCTCAATACAGCAATGTGAGCTAAGTCTCGGGTGGAGCCGATTCTCTGGGCAATGGGGATTTTAAATGGCTTAAAGAAAATGGTAACGGAATATCTAGAAAGTGATCAAGAGTACACAGGCGGAAATTCTAGCTTTAGCAAATGAAGAGTATGTGTTGGTATCTGTACGTATATAAATTACTTTTGGTTATATTAAGTGAAGTTATAGTAGACACTAGACACAGACTCGGTGAATTTTACTAGATATTGGGGCCTCTAACAAAAAATTGCTAACAATCCAATCGTGGCACAAGTAGTAAGTACTAAATAGGGATTTTGTCTAAAATGGACAAATCTCATAAGATAGTTTAGAAATAGGCTGATTTGGTTTAAACTTTAGAAATGGGCAAATTGAAATTGGCTCTTCCAGTTGCCGGTTCCACCCCTTATTTCCCACCAAAGTTTTATTACTTCTTCTCTCTCCTTCTCTACGCACTCTCCCTTCCCCCAAAGTTTTCTTACTTCCTCTCTCTCCTTCTCTACGCACTCTCCCCTCCATTTTTTCATCTCATCCTTACAAACTTTGAAATTTGAGGTTAGTGATATTAAATATTTTGGTTGGGTAGAAATTTCTCAGTTTTAAATAGCATGTAAATGGTGAAATTTGCCGCGGCATTTGTACCAACAATTTTTGCAGTTTATCGTTTTGGGTCAATGTTTTTTTTTGAAAATTTGCCAACCATTTGGGTGATTGGTTGGTTGGAAAGTGATTTGGGTGTTATTTTGCCGTTTAATTTGTTGTATGAATCTGCCATTTTCAGTGTTCAATTTGAACTAATATATTTCGCGTGTTATCCCCCATTTTTAATCTGCTATTTTCTTTCCCTTTTGTCTTGGGTTTATCCGTTAGCTCGTTGAGTAAATCTCTGGTATACCTTAGATATACCTAGATATACCTTAGATATACCTAGATATACCTAGGTATATCTAAGGTATATCTCGATATACCTAGGTATATCTTAGGTATATCTGTGGTATATCTCGATATACCTAGGTATATCTTAGGTATATCTCTGGTATATCTCGATATACCTAGGTATATCTTAGGTATATCGAGATATACCTAGGTATATCTTAGGTATATCTCGATATACCTAGGTATATCGATGGTATATCTCTGGTATATCGAGATATACCTAGGTATATCTAAGGTATATTGCGGTATATAATTTCATATATCAATTTAATTAAATGTAATTTTGAATTAATATTGGTTAATTATTTGAAAACATTTTACAGAATGGATTGGCTTAGTATTCTAATAATTCATAATGGTAAGTGGTTATTGAAAGATGATAAAGAAATATATCGAGGAGGTGAAGGTTGGGTGATGAAGATTAAAAAGGGATATAAGTATAATGAACTTAAAGAAAAGTTGTTTATGAAGTTGAAAATAGATAAGTTAAAGTATGAAATTTCAGTAAGATACTTCTATAAGAATGATTTGACATTACCTACTGTTTTAATTGGCGATGATGAAGATTTGGATGAGTTTTTTGACCTTCATGTTCAAGACAATCAAAGAAAGGCTGTTCTATATGTAACAAAAAATGAGATAAAATCAGTAGGTACAAGTCATTCCATTTGCCGTGAAGAACTTGTTAATACTATAGGGCGTCATGTAAATGACTTGAGCGATACACATCCGCAGGAAGGAACTCAAAATCCCATAAGAAATTGCGATAATATACCTCATGGTATTGGTGATGATTTAGATAACTATTTAGATATACCGCATATGGGTGATGATGAGTTTGTTGATATGAATAGAGAGTGTCAATTAGAAGGTGTTACTGTCAACGAAAACATTGATAATGACATGGGCGGAATTGGTACTTTACAAGGCAATCATAATGAAATGACATCAGATGAACAAGAAAGACTGATTTTAAGAGATGAATTGTTAAATGGTTTAACTGAGTCTGAAGGACGAAATGTTGTTATGGGCAATAATGAAATACATTTTGGTCCATCAAGTACAGCCACAGAGATTATTTCTAATGGTAACGTTTTCTCTTCTATGGCACATGTTGAGGTTGATTTGAAAGTTGATCAAGTGTTTGACAGTAAGATATATTTCACCACACATGTCGGCCTTTATGCCATAAGAAATAGATTTGAGACAAGGACACTGACAAGTAGGAAAGACCGTGTCGTGATAAGTTGCATTCAATGTAGTTGTATTTGGAAGATTAGATGTAATCGGATCAAGGGCTCAGATAGGTTCAAGGTAAAGCATTTTCAATCAGAACATACTTGTGATCCTAACCATTACATGAGGAAGAATAGGACTGCGACCTCAAGAGTCATAGGTAATGCCATAAAAATGAAGTTGGTGCGACCCGGAAGAATTTATAAGCCGAAAGATATTATTGATGATTGTCAGAATGAGTTTGGGATTGAAATTGGTTACACCACAGCATACAGGTCTAAAGAGAAGGCTCTGAGGTTGCTACGTGGAAGTGAAGAGGAATCTTTCCTCAAGCTTCCTTCCTACTGTCACGTCCTGAAGGAAAGGAATCCCGATAGCGTCACACATATTGAAGTTGACCAATTATCCGAAAGATTTAAGTATTTCTTCATGGCATTAGGTCCATGTATCAGAGGATTCTTATCTTGTATAAGACATGTAATTACAGTTGATGGTGCATTCTTATCAGGTAGGTTTGCTGGGACATTATTCGTTGCAAATGCTTCTGATGGAAATAACAACATATATCCACTGGCCATTGGGGTTGGAGATTCTGAGAATAATGAAGCTTGGGAATGGTTTTTGCTAAAAGTATCAGAATTAGTCGGGCACATTGACGACCTTATAATTGTTTCTGATAGGCACCAAAGTATTATTCAAGCTGTTCCGAAAGCATTACCCAATGCATTGCATGGTTATTGTGCATTTCACATGGAGATGAATTTAAACCACAAGTTTAAGAATCCAGATATTACACCTTTGTTTAGATGTTGCTCAAGGGCATATACAAAGCGTGAATTTGACAAGTACATGGGGGATTTGAGATTGATCGATCCTGAGATAGAAAAGTACTTATTTGAAGCAGGCATTGAGAAGTGGTCAAGATATCATTTCCCAGGTATGAGATACGGTATAATGACTACAAATAGTTCAGAATCCTTTAATAATGTCATGAAATCTGCTCGTGAATTACCCATAACCATGCTTGCTGAGTACTACCGTAGCAAGATACAAGCTTGGTTTGTCGAACGTAGGGAAGTTGGGATGAAATGGGGAACTCGCCATCTAACCGATGTGGTGGAATCAATTGTACGTGCAAATCACAATAAGTCCACAAGGTACAGGGTTTTTAGAATTAATGCACATGTCTTCCAGGTATGCCATTCGTACAACTATCTGATTGTTATTATATGTTTATATATTTTTATTTATTGTCTAATGTAACAAGTTTATTGTTACCAAAATCAGGTTGTACATGGTGACACTAGTCACGATGTTGATCTACTGAACATAAGTTGTAGTTGCAGGGAGTTTGATATTCACAAGATCCCCTGTTGTCATGCCATTGCAGCGGCCCGTTTTCAAAATGTTGATGTTCATACACTTGTGGACAAATTATATACAGTAGATTGTTACATCATTGCATATGCAGAGTCCATTTTTCCGGCTACTGATACTGGTGAATGGGACATTCCACCAGAGATCATAGATTTAGTTGAACTTCCTCCCAACACGAAGAAAAAATGTGGGCGACCGCGAAAGCGACGCATACGTTCACGCGGGAAAGTAATAAAAAAGGTCATACTATGCAGTAGGTGTGGAAATAGTGGTCATAATATGAGGACTTGTAATGTATTCCGTCAGATGATTGTAGAACCTTCCCTACCTTCTGTATGATAAACATTTGTTGTTAAATTGACGGTTGGCACCATGTCATCCTTAAGAGTTTAATGTATTATTTATGTATTTTTCGATTTGTATTAATTAATTATAAATGCAAATATGGTTAATTCATAAAAGGTCATACTAGAGATGTATCCACATATCTTTTAATGCTTTTTACTTTTAATTTGGACTTTCATGTTTACCATATACACTCCCAGATATTTGCACTTAACTACACATATGACTTAGCATACATATCAAAATCATTATTTGTAGGGTAGGGTTACCTACATATATGTAGGTATATGTTGACTAAAATAATCAAAAATATCGAGGTATACCAAGAGATATTCCTTAGATATACCTAGGTATAACTAGATATACCTACGTATATCGAGATATATCTATGTATAACTATATATACCTAGGTATATCTTAGGTATACCTAGGTTTACCTTATATATACCTAGGTATATCGAGATATACGTTAGATATACCTAGGTATACCTTAGATATACCTAGGTTTACCTTAGATATACCTAGATATACCTTAGATATATCTCGATATACCTAGATTTACCTTAGATATACCTAGGTATATCTCGATATACCTAGATATACCTTAGATATAATCAAAAATATCGAGATATACCTAGATATACCTTAGATATACCTAGGTATATCGAGATATACCTACTTATACCTTAGATATACCTAGGTATATCTCGATATACCTAGATATACCTTAGATATAATAAAAAATATCGAGATATACCTAGATATACCTTAGATATACCTAGGTATATCGAGATATACCTACTTATACCTTAGATATACCTAGGTATATCTCGATATACCTAGATATACCTTAGATATAATAAAAAATATCGAGATATACCTAGATATACCTTAGATATACCTAGGTATATGGAGATATACCTAGTTATACCTTAGATATACCTAGGTTTACCTTAGATATACCTAGATATACCTAGGTATATCGAGATATACCTTAGATATATGTAGGTATATCGAGATATACCTTAGATATACCTCGATATATTGTGTTGAAATTCCAAAATCAAACAGAACCAAACTCGCCGCAGCATAATCAAAGTCCCGCCGCGGCACGAATTTTATGTTGAAATTCCAAAACCTAACACAACTAATTTTGCCGCGGCACAATTAAAGTCACGCCGCGGCGCCCATTATTGTGGTGAAATTCCAAAATCAAACAGAACCAATTTCGCCGCGGCACAATTAAAGTCCCACCGCGGCGCCCAATATTGTGTTGAAATTCCAAATTCAAACAGAACCTAACTGGCCGCGGCATAATAAAAGTCCTGCCGCGGCGACAATTATTGTGTTGAAATTACAAAATCAAACAGAACCTAACTGGCCGCGGCATAATAAAAGTCCTGCCGCGGCGAGAATTATTGTGTTGAAATTCCAAAATCAAACAGAACCTAACTGGCCGCGGCATAATAAAAGTCCTGCCGCGGCGAGAATTATTGTGTTGAAATTCCAAAATCAAACAGAACCTAACTGGCCGCGGCATAATAAAAGTCCTGCCGCGGCGAGAATTATTGTGTTGAAATTCCAAAATCAAACAGAAGCTTATTGGCCGCGGCACAATGAAAGTCCCGCCGCGGCAGGCTTTATTGTGTTCAAATTGCAAAATCAAACAGAACCAATTTCGCTGCAGCACAATTAAAGTTCCGCCGCGGCGCGTATAAAACATAGCAAATATGTGATATATCTAAGGTATATCTAGGTATATCTAAGGTATATCTCGATATACCTAGGTATATCTAAGGTATATCGAGATATACCTAGGTATATCTAAGGTATATCTAAGGTATATCGAGATATACCTAGGTATATCTAAGGTATATCTCGATATACCTAGGTATATCTAAGGTATATCTCGATATACCTAGGTATATCTAATAGGTATATCTAAGGTATATCTAAGGTATATCTCGATATACCTAGGTATATCTAAGGTATATCTCGATATACCTAGGTATATCTAAGGTATATCGAGATATACCTAGGTATATCTAAGGTATATCTCGATATACCTAGGTATATCTAAGGTATATCTAGGTATATCTAAGGTATATCTAGGTATATCTAAGGTATACCTTAGATATAACTAGGTATATCGAGATATACCTTAGATATACCTAGGTATATCTAGATATACCTTAGATATACCTAGATATACCTTAGATATACCTTATAATCTAGATATTTTATATGTGGTTTACGCGCCGCGGCGGGATTTTTATTGTGCCGCGGCGAGACTCGTTCTGTTTGAATTTAGTAATTTAACAATTATACGCGCCGCGGCGGGAATTTTAAAGTGCCGCGGCTAGATTGGTTCTGTTCGAAATATGAATTTGAACATAATATTACACGCCGCGGCGAGACTTTTATGTGCCGCGGCGAGACTCGTTCTGTTTGATTTGAAATATATTTCGGTTTTTTCAATAAAAACCCCCACTTTTTCCAAACTGTCTCACGTTTTCCCTCTATACCTAGATCATAAAGGGCTCTCATTATTCTCTCCATTTCTCCATAACTAGGTAAAAATCAAAACTTCATCCCATATTCTTCCATAAATTACTCTTCTTTCAGTCAAGAAACGAAAACCACCGAATGATGTGCTGATATACATCAAATTTCGGTTAGAACCTCTTCATTTTCAGGAACAATAATATTGGGTTTTTCATCTGTGGGGGATTTTTCTTCAAGCTTTGTATTTCAATTAAATTGAGGTAAAGTTATTTACAAATTATCTGATTTAAGTGGAATTACCCTATTGTATAGGGGACGTTATTGGGTATACCTAGATATATTTATTTGGATACCCTAATATTTTTGTTTAATGATGGTTTTTTTTAATATTTTTGTCATTAGTTAACCTGACCAATATTATTGTTCTATTGTAAGATGGCTCCTAAACGAAAGACGGGTGACAGTATTCGGTCCAAAGGAAAAGGTAAAGTTGTTGAGGAACGAAATTATAATACCTCTCGTTTTGTTAGTAGAGAGGCAGAAGAGCGGTACGATTGTGCCGCCGCAAGGAATAAATCTTTTGTTAATGAGAGGGGATTAGACTTTGGACAAGTCGGAGTGATGGGAATTTCAGATAAGGTTGAGGCGTTAGGGTGGAGAAAATTTGTACAAGCCCCAGAAGCAGGTGTGAGTTCATTGGTCAGGGAATTTTATGCGAATTTTCCAGATGCTCGCCAGGGATTGGTATGGGTAAGGGGTGTTAAAGTTCCATTCAATAGGACGGTTATTAATGCATACTATGGTTTAAGAGATATTGAGGATAGCGGTTATGAAGCCTATATAAAACAGCCAGATTACGATGAGATTATAAATTACCTAACGGATGGTTATGCGGAATGGGAATATAAGGGAGACATGGTCAACATCTTTCAAGCTAAACACCTTAGAACCCACTCCCGTATCTGGCAGTATTTTGTCTGTTCTAGATTAATGCCAACCCGGCATTATAGTACTGTTGATAGGGAGCGGGCAATCGTACAGTATGCGATAGAGACGAAGCGAAGTATCGCTGTTGGGTTGGTTATATATCAACGGGTTGTTTACTCATCTATGCATCACAACGTAAGCTACTTCTTCCCCCAACTAATCACGGCCCTTTGTGTGAAACATGGAGTACGGTACGACAAGGGTGAGGTACTACTACAACCAGGTGAAACTCTGACGTTCCAATACATGCAACACTTAACTAGTGGCACAAAAGCAGGACAAGGTAGTAGGAAGGCTGATGGCTCCTCTTCCAGTAACGCTACAACGAAAGAAAGATTGATGAACTTGGAAATGAAGGTTAATAAAACGTTAGAGTACCAAGTTCTACTCCACCGAATGATGAGCTTTCAATTGAGACAACAAGGAATAGACTTGAATCAGTTCGGCCCAATCCCGCAGTATAAGGGTGAGGACTTCGTTTATGAACCTACGGCGAACGAACCCCAGGATGATAACGAGCAAAATGATGATATGGATGACTAAGCATCCATAACACCAGAACTAATTTATTTTTATTGCCCGTTTTGCTCTTATTATATGACAGTAGTTTACTTTTGACAGTTAATGTTTTTCTAGGTAATGTTTTTTTTATAAACCTTCATGCACGAATACAATGATATAAGTTTTATTTTAATAATTGTATGTGAGGATAATCTTTTGTTAACGAGAGACATAAGTACATATAACACAATATACCATAGTTAGCAATATAAATAATAGAACAGGTGCAATCCGAACATAAACTTAAACACGGACTTTTGGTTATGTTAAAGAAGATATACACCAAAATCAATGTGCCAATTAACTTATACAATAATGTAATCGTCTTCAGCAAAGAAAAGTTCTAAACATAGTTTCTTCCTAAAAAAACTAATTGACTCGTCCTTAATTTCAATTAAGGCCTTCTCATTAACTAAGTACTCGATGAACTTCAAAGCGTAAATGCCACAGTCTCCCCTGTGAAATGAAAACAATTTGAAAATATTAGACTTAATTTGTAGGTAATCCATGGTATACGATGTTCTATTAAACACAAAAAAATAATGTACCAAAGTATTTTAAGAAACTTACGCTTCAACCTGTTCAGGAACAGATATGGCATTACGATAAAAGGGCCACCGTTCTTTGATTTCATATTCAAATAATCCCAAGCTTTTAATTAAGCTTGGGATCATTACACATAAGTTATGAAGTCTTTTCTTAAGACTTCCATCCTTATGTGTTTCGGAAGTGAATCGTAGACATCAATATGTTGCTGTCTTATGTCAATTCCGATAGCAATCCAATGGCCCTTCTCCAATAGAACTCCATAAATAATGTGCACATAATTCCATGGCTTAGCATGTTTAGGACGTGCACCTGGTTATGTTAAAATGTATAACAATAGATATACCATGTTAATCAGACAATAAAATTAAACAAATTATGCAACAATCACAATAACTAGAGAAATAACCTGTTACATAATCCAACCACTTTTTGTTGAGCGACCAAAATTTTGTTTGGTCGTTCTTCTTAAGTTTCTTCCATTCAGCCGCACTTGACTCAACGTAAGCCTACATTTTAATATTCCATAATGGCCAAATACATTTAAAATAAGTTAAGAATTTATTTTTCAATAATATTGTATAATAATATTGGTCCTTACCAAAAACGTTGAGTCAACTGTAGTCCAGAGATTGTTAGGGAACAAGTCCGGGTGAATTTCCTCCTTTTTCCTCAACAACCATAGTCCACAATCAATGTGCTGCATAAATTTAATTCAGGATATGACAAAGAAAAATTTGCATACATTAGTTCTCAAGAGTCACAGGCATTTCAAATAATGACAGTTATCCTTAGAATACCATTTTTTCATATCATATTTCATTATAAGAGAGCAAAAGCTAAAATTCATAACATAAATATACCTCGTTCAGTAAGGATGAATGTGGTTTCAAAATACGATGAAACCAGGAAGAATTTGCCATACCCTTGCTTGGGCAACAAACATTAATGTTTTCCCTAAAAGGTAAACAATATAAAATATGATTAATACGGTAAACCTATTAATATTGATAAGAGATTTTAATAGAAATATAAGATGTAAATAAATATATATAAAAGAATATACGTACTGGTTGTTTGAGTAATTTCTATATAGCCACTCCAAGAAGTATCTGTATCTATCTTGACTGAACATCCTCATTGGGTCATAAAGGGTTGGCACTTGATGTTCCTCCGATTGTTCAGATCTTATTGATATACTAGATTTCTTCCTTGGATGAACATAGGGAGATTTGAGCGAGGGACCAAGCTTTCGCTTCCTACGACTGTATGTCGTAGCAGATGGTGCGGACGTTCCAATTGATCCTACGCCCATGGATGCTAGCGATCCTAATCGCATTGACGATGGACCACTTATAATAGGGGCAGCCTCCAAAATCTCTTCCAGAGTAGATAAATTAATGTTGGACAAGTTCTGTTCCTCCTGGAAGACATCAGTTGGCTGTTTCTCAATGTTAACTTCAGGGGGACAAGTTTCACTGACACCCACAAATGTATCTTCCTTATATGTAGTAGCTGAGGTTGTTTCCTCAGCAACTTGTTCTGCGAAGACAACTATTTCTTTGCAACCATTATGTGGCAGTAATGGCTCTTCATTTGTAGGTATCACAATTTCTTCGTCCTCAGATAAATTCTCATCCCCAACCTTACGTCGGTCGAAAGTTGGGACAGATTTAACCCTGGACGGTTTGACTGAACCTGAAGCTTTCATTGATTCGTCCCGTGGTCGTGAAGAAGTTTTTTCTGATCTTAAAACCTTCTTCAAAGCATCCATAATCCATATTTGGTTATCTTTTATTGTTGCCACCTCTTTTTTCAACTCCCTAATCTCCTGCAAAACCTGAGGTACAATGAAATTATATACGTTATCTATAGAATCATATATATCATTGAATGGGGAAATTTTATCCTTGATAGTTCCATTACCTCCATAATGGAAGTTGATGAATGAGCTGAGGTATGATGAGTTTGGACTTCTGGGATTCGGTCACTAATATGTTCAAAGTGACCAGATTGATGATGCATATCATCGCCTTTTGAAGGCAATGATTCATCAATTGTACCAACGTTTATGGACACATTCGGCACACCGAAGCTTGTATCCTTGGCACATTCTTGTGCTGAAACGTAGGAAGGACTCTGTCTCTCAGTTTCATTTGGAGTGAGTCTCTTCAACATATTAAACTGTACAATAACCAAAAAAATTAATTAATTATTTTTAACAACTTCAGGTATATCAGAATAATTAAAGACAAATTATATATGCTAAACACTTACATCCTCTCGTTTGAAGATATTCTGATTCAACTCCCAGAATTTAATAGTCTGTCCCTTTCTTAGATTTTCCCAACGTAGTATCCTTGGGATTTGATCGGGAAATACTTGGGTGGCTAAATCAGAAATGTCCACCTGTAAGGCCTCATAAGCCCAGACTTGCAGTGCCCAACAAAATCCGTAGACACTGTAAGTGATCGCGTGTTTGTTTGAATCTTCAGACGCGACCTCCGTGTGGCCTTTAGATTTTCTGTCATTAATATGCATAATGACACTCTTCAACCTTCTTATTAAATAGTCATAAACTATTTTACCCCATGGGTACTTATTAAATTTGTCAAAATCTTCAACCAGTTCTAAATAGTCTTCAGTAATGGACCTTAGACTATTATCGGACAGAAGAATAATTTCCAGGGTATAAATAAGACCCAACCTCAATACATCATCCAAGTCAGTGGAGATAGGAAGCTTTGTGAAAACCTTCTCCAGGTCGCCTTTCTTGATGAGACCGTCGGTCTTAAAGTATGTCTTCCGTAACCGATTATTTCGAGCTGGGCACTCTTCCGAACCGGTAAACATCAGACCGGTAATTAAACTAAATTCTCCATATCCAAAAATATGGGGTGTGCCATTGATAATCACTCGGAGCTCTTTCCCCGAATGATCTTTGTCTTGCATCATCAATAAGTGATGCAACAATCCCCCTGTGAACTCAATATGGTTCATCCTTGTGATGAAACCAAAACATAATTCTTCATACCTCTGAAGTAACCCAAATCGCTCAAGGGTCGTCTTCAATGTGCTAAAATTTTGGAGGCGTGATATGTTGGTAATTTTAGCAACATAATATCCAGAGGGGGAGACTGCAGGACTATAGCTTGATTCAGCTGCCATTTCCTGCAATGTAAGAAAACAAAAATAATTAATACTTATGAACAAGTTGTTGAAAATAACATTCAAAATAACATGAATACAATTCAATACACTCAGATATATCTCGATATACCGAGATATACCAACATATATCTAAGATATACCAAGATATACCACAAATATACCTACGTAAATCTGTGGTATATAGAGATATACCTAGGTATATCGAGATTTAACTAGGTATATAGAGATATACCTTAGATATACCTAGGTATATCTCGATATAACTAGGTATATCGAGATATAACTAGGTATATCGAGATATACTACAGATATACCTAGGTATATATCGATATGCCAGAGATATACCTTAGATATACCTAGGTATATCTCGATATACCTTAGATATATCTCTGTTTTATCGAGATATACCTAGGTATATCTAAGGTATATCGAGATATACCTTAGATATACCTAGGTATATCTCGATATACCTAGGTATATCTCGATATACCTAGGTATATCGAGATATACCTTAGATATATCTCTGTTTTATCGAGATATACCTTAGATATACCTAGGTATATCTCGATATACCTTAGATATATCTCTGTTTTATCGAGATATACCTTAGATATATCTCTGTTTTATCGAGATATACCTAGGTATATCGAGATATACCACAGATATACATAGGTATATCTCGATATACCATCGATATACCTAGGTATATCTCGATAAAACAGAGATATACCTAGATATATCGATGGTATATCGAGATATACCTAGGTATATCTTAGGTATATCGATGGTATATCTCGATATACCTAGGTATATCGAGATATACCATCGATATACCTAAGATATACCTAGGTATATCTCGATATACCATCGATATACCTAAGATATATCTAGGTATATCTAGGTATATCGAGATATACCACACCGCAGAAAGACCAGAAATCAGATTTTTTTTTTTTAATAAATCATACATGAAAGGGTAACAATGAATAATTCCATTTTCTGGTACCATATCTCGAACCTTCAATCTCAATGGCAATGGCTACTAGTAACCCAGCCAGCAAGACTGATAAAAACACAAAAGCCCAAATACAGAAATACCAATATTCCACAAAAACCCAATAAAAAACCATTCCCAAGGAGTTTTCGTGAAGGGACGGAGAAGACATTGATTCAACAAAACTTACCAAAAGTTGCAGAGCTCACAAATGAAGTTTATGTTCCGTGAAATTCTTGTTTCCTGCGTCGTCTTCGTCCTCGGTAATAGACTGGAAATGTTCCTAAATCGTCTTCCTCGCGAGATAAGTCTGCGTCGTTTCGTTCCTCAGGTAAGTGGGAGAGTGGGAGAGTGGGAGAGTGGGAGAGTGGGAGAGTTTAGTTCAATAGACTGGAAACTGTTGGATTTAATTCAAATGTTTTGAAGCACGCGAATTTTCGTTTTTTTTTTTAATAAAATACCGGCTACAAACCAATAAAACAGGTGGACAGTTAAAAAATGCCTATTTCTAAAGTTTAAACCAAATCAGCCTATTTCTAAACTATCTTATGGGATTTGCCCATTTTAGACAAAATCCCTACTAAATAGTGATTGTATCTCTCTCGAACATTTATCAAGTTGTTGGTGGTTCTCTTGTCATTTTACCCCTTTTCAATTTTTATATTATACAATGTGATTGCATTAGAAACACAAATACAACAATTATGACAATTTAATTATAAATAATTTATATGATAAACCAAACAACATAAATTTATGGGTTGTTAGTATTCTTCGTTAAACATAAAATTATATGTTCAAGTTTTGAAAGAAGTAGCTAAATTTTGAAACATGGAATCATGGTTGAAATATGATATAGATGATTAGTTCCAAGGTGCATTAATTAGTTGCTATGTGGTTTGGTCACCAATTGCTCCGGTAATTAAAACCAATTATCAGGAAGCCAATTAACATTTGGAACGAACCAGCCACCTGTTACTCCGGTAAAGATATCCCCTCGTCCAATCACTGAAACTGTTATGATCGGTAATTCTTGGTTCCTCGTTCAGAACGTCGGCAAGCCTCTTGGACAGTATCTCTGGATCCTTTATATATTTGCCTTAACTAGTCTACTCTACTCCACTCAAGGACAAACTAAACTAAAATAAAATAAAAAACTTTTTTAATTTGCCAAAAACAGATTTTGTAGGAAGGAAAGACGACAATGGTTTGTGTACATTTGTTTTTTTAGATTGATTTTCTTATCTCCATAGACTTATTTTTGGGTGAATCATTACAAAGCTTTTGCTTCTGATATTTCATTTTTGGGTATTTATACACACTTTTTTCGGTTTCAGGTTCTCTCTCTTCCTCTGATCATACAACATATTTTCTTATTGTCAATTTTGTTTATGTCATTCATCACATTGGTATATGACTGTAGTATAATAGTACAATTATTATCCATGAGTTTCCGTACATTAAAGCTAGAGGACATTTTTTTTTTTTTTTTCCTTCTTTTTTGCCTACTTAATTTCTACCAAAACAAAAATAGAGATTGAAAGCAATGGATATATACACATTGGTTTTCTTTTTCTAAAGCTTAAGCACAATTTTGATGTACCCCTTAAATATTTGAAGATCCACTTCACTGCTTCCCAATACTCTTTGTCAGGATTTGACAGAAATCTGCTCACAACTCCTACTGCATGAGCAATATTTAGTCTAGTACAGACTATAGCATATATAAGACTGCCAACAGCTGAAGAATATAGAATGGCCTCCACCTTCATCTTTTCTTCCTCTAAAGATGGGCATGATTTCTTGGTGAGTTTAAATTGACCACCAAAGGGCGAGCTAACTGACTTTGCTCCTTTCATGTTGAACCTTTCAAAAATTTGTTCAACATATCTCTCCTGTGACGTCCATAATCTCATGGATCTCTTATCACGAATTATTTTCATACTCAAGATTTGTTTGACTGGACCTAAGTCTTTCATGTTAAAGACTTTTGATAATTCCTTCTTCAGCTTATTGATCACTTCAGTGTCTTGATTGACTATTAACATGTCATCTATATATAGTAGCAAGATAACAAACTTTCCACCAAGTAAATGTTTGATGTAGACACATGAGTCTGCATTTGTTCTTCGAAGCTCATTTCTTACCATGAATGAATCGAACTTCTTGTACCACTGGCATGGGGCCTGCTTCAATCCATACAAGTTTTTCTTCAACTTGCAGACTAGGTGCTCCTTTCTTTTGACTTCAAATCCTTCTGGTTACTGCATGTAGATGACTTCTTTTAGATCTCCGTGAAGAAATGCAGTCTTCACATCCATTTGTTCAATCTCAAGATCTAGGCTAGCTGCTAAGCCCAAATTACTTTGATTGAGGACATCTTTAAAACTGGAGAGAATATTTCATCAAAGTCAATGCCTTTCTTTCGTCCAAATCCTTTCACAACCAAGCGGGCTTGTTATTTGACTTGGTTAGTGATGCCATCATCTTTCAACTTGTATACCCACTTGTTTCTTAGAGCTTTTCTGCCTTTTGGAAGCTCTACTAACTCATAAGTCTGGTTCTTATGAAGGAAATTCATCTCTTCTTCCATTGCTTTCATCCACTGCTTATTTTTCTTATAAATTTCCACTTCTTGGAAGTTTTCTGGCTCCCCCTTTTCAATAATTAGGATATACTCATTAGGTGGATATTGTCTGGATGGTTGCATGACTCTGTTTGACTTTCTCAGTTGTCGTCTATTATTCTCTAGTTCTCTTGTCTGCTCCCCCTGATTATTGTCCTCTTATGCTGGCATATCTTCTTCAGCATCTTCATCTTCTTTTGCTGGTAAATCTTCCTCAGCATCATCTTCTTCCGATATCAACTCTGTACCGTCATTTGCATCTTGTACTTCTTCTCCATTGTCCTGTTCTGTTGGAGAAGGAATGGGAAGGAGATCAACAAAACTCTTTTCTGGTTGTTGCTCTTCTTGTTGATCTATTGTTTGGCCTTCTTGAAAGACCACGTCTCTACTTCTTAGAACCTTCTCTATTTCAGGATCCCAAAATTTGTAGCCAAATTCTTCATCTCCATAACCAATGAAGATACATTTAATGGCTTTGTCATCCAGCTTCGACCTATGTTCCTTTGATATGTGCACAAAAGCTTTACACCCAAATACCTTCAAATGAGAGTAGGAAACATCTTTTTCCGTTCAAACCCTCTATGGAATATCAAAATTCAAAGGAACTGAGGGGGTTCTGTTGATGAGATAACATGCAGTTTGAACAGTTGCTCCCCAGAATTCTTTTGGTAGCTTTGCTGCTCGTAACATGCATCGCACTCTTTCTACAATTGTGCGATTCATCCTCTCAGCTACACCGTTGTGCTGTGGGGTACCAGGTACTGTCTTCTCATGCCGAATACCATGTTTAGAACAATAATTTCTAAACTTATGGGAAATATATTCACCTCCGTTATTTGTTCGAAGGCACTTTAGCTGCTTTCTAGTCACTCTTTCCACCATGGCATGAAATTGTTGAAAATTAGCAAACACGTGGTCTTTCGTCTTCAACAAGTACACCCATACTTTTCTCGAAGCATCATTAATAAAGATTAGAAAATACTTGGCTCCTCCAAGTGATGTAACCTCACTGGGACCACAAACATCAGAATACACTCGTTCCAGTGGTGTTGACTTTTTTACAGAGGAACTACTAAAAGAAACTCTATGTTGCTTTTCAAATAAGTAATAATCACAAGGATCAAGAGAGCTACCTTTGACAAAGGGAATAAATTTCACTCATATGGCCCATTCTTTTATGCCACAAACTTGGTGAAGAATCAACTGCCACATTCAACCTATTATTACAAACTATTCCATGTGTTTTGTACAGCGTGCAACAAGCTTCTCCTCTTGCAATAACTAAGGATTCCTTGGAGAGTTTCCATTTTTCATTACCAAAATGGTTCTGGAAGTCTTCTTTGTCAAATGTATTGATGGACATCAAATTGAGGCGTAAATCAGGAACATGCCTCACATCTTTCAATGTTAATTGGAACCCAACATTTGTCTTGATACAAATGTCTCCAATTTCCACTATGTTTGAACATGTGATGTTTCCAATCTTCACAGTACCAAAGTCTCCTGCTTTGTATATAAAGAACAACTTTTTATGAGACGTGACGTGATAAGATGTACCAGTATCAACGATCCATTCAATCATATTATCACCAACATGTAGACATTCATCAACAATTATAGCAACATCTTCACTTTCTCTTGTTACTACTGCTGCTGTTGTATGGTTGTCATCTTTTATTTGACCTCCTTCCTGCAACCGTTTCCATACTCAGCAATTTTTCTTTATGTGGCCTGGCTTGCCACAATGGAAGCAATTATTGTCTCTTCCTCTTGACTTTGACCTTCCTCTGGACTTGTCTGTCTGGCTCCTCCATCCTTTGTTTTTACTTCTCCCTTTGTTCTCCATAATAAGGGCTTGCAACTCACTATCTTTTGTCTTATTTTTATTGTAAGACAAAAGTACTCTGAAAATTTCTTCAAAGACCAATTTATCTTTTCCGTACATGAGAGTCGTCTTAAGATGGTGGTATGACGGTGGTAGTGACATCAATAGTAAAACTGTTTTTTCTTCTTCTGAGAAGCTAATATCAAAATTCTGAAGTTGGGAAATCATACCGTTAAATGTTGACAAATGTTGCATGAAGTCACTATTTTTCGGCATTCATAGTTGATATAGATCTGCCCATATCATGAACTTATTTGACAAATTTTTTGTCATGTACAGGCTCTCCAACTTGTTCCAAATATCCAAAGCAGTTTTGCATCTTTTCACATTAATGTTCTGAAGAACATTATCAGAAATATTTAGACGAATTGTACTGGCGGCAATCTCGTCTATCTCGTCCCAATCTTCACTTTTCATTGCTTCTGGCTTTTTGGCTTTACCCAATAAAGCCTTGTGAACCTTTTGCTGAATGAGAACATCTTTCATTCTGCTCTGCCAGAGGGTAAAATTATTATTGCCTGTAAACTTCTCAATCTTTGTTTTACCACCAGACATTTTATTGGGTCTGGCTTTTTGGCTTTACCCAATAAAGCCTTGTGAACCTTTTGCTGAATAAGAACATCTTTCATTCTGCTCTGCCAGAGGGTAAAATTATTGTTGTCGGTAAACTTCTCAATCTTTGTTTTACCACCAAACATTTTTGTTTGTTGTGAACCAACCTTGCTTACACTCAAATTTTGCAAAAATTACCGTTACAAAATAGTACCACGTAAATAGTACTTTTTGAATAGTACCTGTTGGCATATGTGAATAGTGCTTTCACTATTCAACTTTATTATTCAAAAAATTGAATAGTAATTTTACTATTTGCAATAATCACCTATTGCTCTGATACCAGTTGTTGGGATATGTGTGGCGCAGCGGAGTATTGGACAGATTGAGAATACTGAATAATTAAGTTGGAGGAGTAATTAAAATGACACAATATTTAACGTGGAAAAATCCATTCAATGTGAGAGGGAACAACCACGGGACAACTCCGAATAACTTCCACTATATCAAAAATGGGCACAACAATTCTCTCAAGTTTATGTCCAAATTTGAGATATTACAATATTACACTCACAAAGTGTATCTCTCACACTCACAAATCTATGGTAAATTTCTCACTATTTTATCTCTACAGATATTTATCAATCTCTGCAGGAACACCTCACTTTTATCTCGCAGCTTAAATTTTACTGTGGTATTTTCTGAGTTGATTTTCTTATCAGTACTTCTCTCTAAATCTCAGTAGTGAATTTTAAGATTTGCTTGATGTTTTGAGCTGCCTACACTTCTCTATTTATAGAGAGGTATTATATAGCAATGATCTCATTGCTTACCTCATCTTTTCCTTCTTCAATAGCCGATTGTTGCAGTTTTCTTCTTCTTCTTCTTCTTCTTCTTCAACGTTCAAAGTTTGCTAGCTGCTCCATCTAAAAGAAAGAAATTTGAGGCAGACGCATCATTACTCTACTCTACTCCACTCAAGGACAAACTAAACTAAAATAAAATAAAAAACTATTTTAATTTGCCAAAAACAGATCTTGGAGGAAGGAAAGACGACAATGGTTTGTGTACATGTGTTTTTTTTTTTTAGATTGCTTTTCTTATCTCCATAGACTTATTTTTGGGTGAATCATTTCAAAGCTCTTGCTTCTGATATTTCATTTTTGGGTATTTATACACAATTTTTTCGGTTTCAGGTTCTCTCTCTCCGTCTGATCATACAACATATTTTCTTATTGTCAATTTTGCTTATGTCATTCATCACATTAGTATATGACTATAGTATAATAGTACTATTATTATCCATGAGTTTCCGTACATTAAAGCTAGAGGGCATTCTTTTTTTTCCTTTCTTTTTTGCCTACTTAATTTCTACCAAAACAAAAATAGAGATTGAAAGCAATGGATATATATACATATATTAATACAAATCTGTAAAAACTAGAATATATCACAAATTTTGACCTCAACGCTTGCTCAAAATGCATGGTGTGCAGTTGTGCACACTTTCTCTTATTTTAACTCTTTTAACCCAGTAATTTGTACATGAGCACTTATATTCATCACAATTTTTATTATGAGTAATCAACTTATGGGCATAATATAATTGTATGATAAAAGTGGGTTCATCTGTTTCATCCTATCACAATCTGCCACCTAAATTAATAATTCATCATTATTTACGATAGAAAAGACTTTTCCTTTATATATTGATCTGTTTTCACTGTGGACACATGTAGAATATGCATACAAACTCATCTAGTCTGAGTGTTTGTATATAATCCTTTATTTATTTAAAAAATAATTCCTAATTTTCTATTGATCGAGTTTGCATGACATTCAATGATCCTAAAGTATCATAGAATTTGTAATCCTTAGCTTTATAAGGAAACTATACATATCATTCCATCTCCAATTCTCTTAATAATTTGATAATTTAATAGTCTTAATATATTACTTATTGCCTCAAAAAATACTACTTTTTGGTAATAATATTGTCGCCGACTACTAGGTGAGATCGGCTTCTTTAATTTACATATTGTTCGCTTTTATTAATAAAAAAAAAAAAAAAACAACTATATATTATTTACACCAATATTTTTTTTTTCCTTTTTATAAAAAAAAGATTAATATGAACTCATATCCCGTTGCATACAAGAATCTATCCTACTATCTAATGCTCAGCCAGATCTTCTTTTCAATGTTCTTAATCTTGTCAAAACCGTTTTTCCATGAAACAAAGTTATAACCCAACTGATAACGGGGTAACCATATATATCAAGAAGTAATAGCTTTTCAACTTTCAATGCTAGCTTCAATCACACAACACAGGAGAGACACAGATGAATAATCTATTTTTTCCCCTTTTGGTAATTTGTTTCTGCTGATATTATATATTTGATCGATGCTTAAGATGAGCATCTTTCTCGTACACTTCCCAACTCAAAGTAATGTCAACTTGGTGAAATGGGGCCTTATTAAAACTGAAATATTATACTATATTAAAAGTTGAAATAAAAATTGGTGGGTATAAATTCAGGGAATTATCATATTGCAACGGTTACATATTTGGAGCTTCAAAAATTAAAGTAAAAAAAATTTTAATAGAAAATTTTCAAAATATATTAAATTTAACACAAATAATGTTTTTAAATAAAAATAATAATATGTTTTGCATATATAATATTTAATAAAATATAAATTTATAATTTTAAATATCGGAAGAGGTGGATTACCCACCCTCAAACACAAAGTCAAAATTTTATAGGAAAATTACCAAAAATAGCACCCCTAAAATTTATAGTAACAAAACTAACATCTTAATAATATTAAACGTTCAATATTCAATTTGAACGTAAAATATTGAACGTTCAATATTAAACTAGTCTAAATTATCGTCGTTCAATACTAATTGGATGGATGTTCAAAGAAAAATGACATATTAGTCATTTTTTTAATTGTGAAAATATAAAGGAGTGCTAGTTTTGTTATTAGAAGTTTTGAGGGGTGTTAGTTTTGTTACTCTTCCAATTTTATATAGGATAATAACCAAACTCAAAAATCGATCCAAAATTTACCACAAAAAATCGAACATTCAATTATTCCTTACAGTTATTTGAACCAATTTTAACATCTCTAGAGCACGTGGTTCTTGCAAGCAATTAAGATCAAGATCTAGAAAAGAAAATGTTATTCATTACTCTTGAACTCATTAATTTTATTGATTGCTCTATCAAAAAAATAGTTGTATTAATTTTATATAGAACAATAATAGAACTCAAAAATCGATCCAAAATTTACCACAAAAAATTGAACATTCAATTATTACTTGCAGTTATTTGAACCGATTTTGACGTCTTAAGAGAGACGTGGTTCATGCAAGCAATTAAGAATAAAAAAAAGATGTTATTTATTATTTTTGAACTAATTTTATTGATTATTTTATCAAATAATTGTATTAATTTTATATTTTATTAATTTAATATATCGTATCATCACTTTCTTTCAAAAAGCAATTAACAATTTCTCTCAAAAGAAGTGCTTCAGTTTCATTCCTTGAATGAAATTTGTCCGCACCCCTTGGTTTTTCGCCATAATAACTATTTGGCTTTTTGTGATTTATTAGTAACATAAAAAACAAAAAAATTTACATCTTTTGAAAAGGATTTGACCATTGATTCTCGTTACGATGGCATGCAATATTGCAACTGGCATGCCAAATTGCCAATCACAATTTTCTTCTCTTTCAATACACATAATTTTTCAATCAAAAAAGAAAAATACACAATAATTTATTTTTCTTTTATTTAAATAAAAAAAAAAACACTATCCCCATCACTTATTCGTCGAGCCATGCAACAAGAAAAGGCATGAGCCATAAGCATAGGCCTTACTGAGATGAAAAATTATTTAAAAATTAATAGTAATCGTGGAGTATGAATAATGTGATACTTTAATTAATCAAATTATATTTAATGATTGTTTAGAGCAAACTTTTTATTGAAATGTGTTGTGATTTATATGTAGTCAAAACTGCAATGAATTTGACATATAGGGATACATGTCAATTAATTACTTCATAAGAAATCAGTAGCGGCTCTTGCCTAGTATTTTGAAATTTAGTTATGTGGACTCTTAATTTATTTCTCATGTTCATTAAATTTTCTTTTGAATCTTTGATAAATGGGAAAGTAGTTTTTAGTCATTAAATGATGATAGTAATGCATTAATTAATACCTTAGACTTGCTTACAAATGGAATGGAGTACGTTATTATAATTTAGCCTTGACCAGTACAATTCTGCCCAGCAACAACATGATGAATAACAACTCCTCCACCTCAAATAACAATGGAGGCAATGCATGCGTTATCAGAGAACAAGACCAATTCATGCCTATAGCCAACGTGATCCGCATCATGCGTCGTATACTTCCGACGCATGCTAAAATCTCTGACGATGCCAAGGAAACAATTCAAGAGTGCGTGTCTGAGTATATCAGCTTTGTCACTGGGGAGGCTAACGAGCGTTGCCAAAGAGAACAACGCAAGACTGTTACTGCTGAGGACGTGCTTTGGGCTATGGGCAAGTTGGGCTTTGATAACTATGTTGAGCCCCTCAGTGTTTATCTTAATAGGTACCGTGAAGCTGAGAATGACCGTTCTCGACCCGGTGAGCCTCCTTTTGTGAAGCGTAATGTTGATTTTGGGCCTTCTTTTTATGGGCCAGGATATTACCAGAGTATGTATGACGCTGCGGGTGGGTACAACCGAGATGGGTCGGGTGCTGCTGGGGGAAGTGGATCCTCTTCTTCACAACATGGTTTGGGTGGCTATGATCCTTTTGGTCATCATCATGAGTTCAAGTGAGGGAAAGAAGACAATGTTACATTTCAAACTAAGAAAAATGGTTTGTTAATTAGAACCTTAGTTTAATTTAATTTTGCTGTTTTTATTTTTATGTATTTCATCTTTTTACTCTGGATTAATTGTAAGACAACCAATTATGATTGAGTTATTTTATGCTTCAATTAAATCCTGTTCTATTTATATTATATGCGTCATTTACATGCAGGTGACATGTAACCTTCAATAACATGCAATCCTTCTGGATTTAGTTCATCTTTTGCGTTGCATATATAAAAGCAAAACTAATGAAATACACGTTGAATTCACCATCTCTAGTTCTCTACTCAGGTTAAGGAACGAATATAGTCATTAAGTTACAGATACAAGTCAATGAAACAGTTGCTAAATTGATACATGTATAAAACGATTGTTGGGCTTACTCTCAACAACTAAAACTTTTGAGATAATTAGTTTTCAACAACTTCTAATATAGTATGAAAGCTTGGGGTTATATGTTATAGTCCCAACAATTTTAATTGTTGATTTGCAAGTGTTTAACCAATATGATACATAGAATCAATGTTTATAGGAGAGTGATAAATGTATAAAATAATTATTGACCCTATCTTAACAACTTAAGTATTTGGAAAGTTATTTTTCCAACAACACTCATTTCACTTTTATTAATTTGAAGAAAAAATATGAGTCCATATTGCTAAGAAAAAAATAAGACAAACAAATAATGCCCTTGAAAGTGCCAATCGGTGATTTTATATAATTGTTTTTCTTCAATCTTTTAGTGCCTAATAGTACAAATAATGCCGTCTTTTGCATTGTAGTGAAATAAAATAAGTTTATTATAAGTACCGCGATTATGTGAATTTAAATTCGTTGTTATATATGTGCATGTAATTGTCACCGAAAAATATGAGGAATATATAACACAAGGATATAAAGGAAAAATTATATTCATTTTGGGGGGAAAAAAATGTTGAAGGCATATAATTTGAACTGTCTACATTTAGTAATTCTGTTAACTTGATTTGGCTAGTACTACACTCAAATATTATTAACGTAGTTCAGTTTATCACAAATTTGTAACTAGACGTAAGGCTAAGGTCGAGACCAAAAGGTCACACGCAGAACTTGGGTAATTAAAGGTCTCTCTAGAAGCCCACATATTAAAGGATCGGTTATTGATTTGGCTCAGCCCAGTAGCAGTTCAATTACCGTTAGTTTAGGGGTGGTAATTTTTGGCACGATACGATAGTACGATCCGAACACGACATTATACGAATTTTTTTTTTAATAAAAATTGATCAATAATTTTTTTTTATATTTTTAAAGTTTTTGTTATTTCTTACTATTATAAATAAGTAATACAAAAAAAATTCAAGTAAATTTTTTAATGTATCAACAAACACGACACGAATAACACGAACAAACACGAATAATACAATACGATTAACACCTCTACGTTAGTTGAAGAAGCTCACTACAACATGGTCTTCCGAGGAGCTCATCACATTATGAGTTCATAAGAAACTTGGCCTAGAAGTTCATCACCGGCCCTTTGATAGGAGAAGGCTGGACCCTTCGTGCCCCATGTTGCTATTATAACCACGTGACTCGATGCTAGTATCATCAGTTTTACACTTGTACTCTGTCTCATCACATGATCCTGAATTAATTCCTTGAAATGATACATATATGATAAAAACTGATTTTTTGTCCAAAATAACAAAACGACTGTGTTTTGAAAAATTACAAATGACACTTTTAACCTTCAGATCCTTCAAAGGTAAAATTGATATTGCGCTTTGTACATTATATCCTCGGCTCTGCATAAATTGACAATAAGATTGATATGTTACTTAAATAGCACACAATTATGTAAACTGTTTCAGACAATCTGAGAGAGAAAACACACTTATAATGTCAAAGGAGTATATAATCGAGATTCTTCTTGAAGAAGCATGCAAGCAAAGCTCTGTTCTGTCAGTCACTAACAAATGGAGTTTTTCTTGATATTGCATCCTCTGTTCCTTGGTATGTCATGAAGTTACTAATAGCAACTTTATAATTTCTCTGAAAAATATGGATATTTATTTGCAATATCACTTGAGTTTTGTTCTCAAGCTTTCGATTATGTCTGTAATCACCCACTGGAAGAAGAAGAAGAACAGCTTATGGAATTTGTACATTCACATTTTGTATGTACAGGTTACATACAAATTTGTATGTACAGGTTACATACAAATTTGCATGTACATGTTACATACAAAATGTGAATGTACAGGTTACATACAAATGTCCATAATCACAGTCTCTACTCTAATCTGCACATTTTTCTTCGCAATTAAATACCCACCTTCTTCTTTGCAATTACCTATATAGCAAAGATATATTAAAAATTACTTGAATTTGATTAACAGTTTTTGTGTTGAAACTTAAAGGTAAAGTGTACATACAAAAATGTAAGGTGTACGTACAAAAATATAAGGTGTATTCGTACAAAAATATAAAGTGTACATACAAAAATATAAGTTGTACATACAATAAAAATATATTGTAAAATGACAGAATTTTAAGAAATTGGTATTAGAGCCATAAATATAAAATATAAAAATAAATATAAATTAATAATTAAATTAAAATTATCTTAAGTATATACAAAAATTTTCAGAAAATATTATAAGCTTTACATACTTATAAATTAAAGAAATGAACAAAAATGATCTTTTGGTAAAAATTGTATCTAATACTTAATTGAAACTCACTGTTTCAATCTAAAAAAGTGTTATTTAGAAAAAATTGGTACTTTTTACCGGATGTTTACTATTTGAGTAAATCACTCCATGATCCTCTACTTTGGCTCCAATAATATCGAGCCACTTTGATCGCGACACGACTGCCTTTCACTCAAGGGGTACTTTCCCACACATTCACAAACCATTTTTTTATCAAGACTCTTTCAAACAATCACTAATAATCATAAGTGGAAAATTTATCCAAATGTCTTTTAAAATTTTAGACTCGTGTAATATAAAATAAAAATAAAAATTATAGACTCGTATGGAAGGAATATGACAGAAAACTTTGGTAATCATACTTCATACATCATACGTTTTCTTTTTCTTTCCACTTATGTAACGGCTACATGATGTGTGCTTTCATCATATCCAATTTCCAACTTTAAATCCCATGATTTCAATCCAAGGGCCTTCTTTTACAAATGAGTAGTGCTATTGCATTAAATTATTGTTAGACATATTATTTATTATTTAAATGTAAAATTAATAATACGAGATGATAAAATAATTGTAAAATTATTTACTAATATGAGCTAATTAAATTATACTAAATAAATTAATATATGTATTATAAACTGATATAAAAAAAATATTTTTGTTTACAAATAGTATCTTAATGCCACCTCTTTTTTGAAGTTTTACCAAAGAAACTTCCAACTTTGCCGTTTGATTTCCAAAATATGAGCCAGCTAATCTTATAATAACAAAATAAGTGTTAACATCATTACCAATCATATTATAATGAACATCATTTAAGATTCATTATAAACTTAAATATTTTTTTTATTTTTAAAATAAGAAAACCAGTTCTAAGTTCTAGGCTTCTAACACACAAGCAATGCTAGAAAATATCACCCTCACTTAACTTTTAGAGAAAGGGATATGTTAATCATTATTTTGGAGTATACTCCTCCACTTATCAAATTATTTGCCATCTTTATTGATTATTGATTATTTGTAGTTAAAAAAAAATTGTTGCACTAATCTTTATTAACTTGTAATATGATATCATCACATACTCCAATCACAATAAATAATTTCTCTAAAAGAAGGTAGCCAATTGAATATCAATCTGTATTTCGGTGCCAAGGGATGCCTTTGATTTTTTTTAATTGATAAAAACAACAAAATGCATAGATTTTGTGAGCTTGGGCTCTGCATAGTATATAATATGTACATAATTAAATTAGTTCAAAAATAATATATCAATTGTATATAACGTATACATATAACACATATATACACTTATATATAATGTACATAATTTATATATTTAATTTATATATAAACTAATATGTTATTTTGATATTAATTTAATTATATATAAGCTAATATGCTATTATCAATTTTGTAATTAAATTGGTCTAAAAATAACATATTAATTATATATAACGTGTACATATAATATATATGTACATTTGAATATGTACATAGTTTATATATTTAATTTAAGTATAAATTAATATTTTATTTTGATATTAATTTAATTATATATAAGTTAATATACTATTATCAATTTTGCAACTTACCATAAAGAATATGCATTTTTTATTATTTGATCATGTGTAATTTCTTTGGTTAAGATATGTGCTCCTCTTGAACCCATGGACGGCCTAAACCTAAATGTTGGGGGCATCTATTCGAAATAAGATTGTCTTTTGGCCTTTACTTCACATTACTCTTATCGGGAAAAGGAAAGATAAATAAATAAACGGCACTTTGCTGAATAGTTTATCTTCATCTGGAGAAATTTAGTAGGTATACAACACTTACAAAGTTATAATATCGTTGAAATTTAAACTTCAAACATTTAGGTTCATTCATTTTTAAATTATGTACAATGTTCAATAATATTAAATATGTTATTCGTGTTATAAATTTTAAATTCAATTTATTTTACTTAATTTTCTATATTTTTATTACCTACTTCTTTTAATAGCAATATTATATATGACAAATTTAATACAATCTTAACATACGAGACATTTTATATGTAATTTTGTGAGATCAATATTTACTAATAATAATGACACTATAATTAAAATACATCTCAAATTTAAAAATATAGAAATAGGAAATAAAATATAGTTCATAGGCATAGCCAAGTGAAATAGAAAATATCTTATAGTAATAACAAAATAAAAAGTCTTCTTATCTCCCTTTTTGAAGAATTTTTACAGTACTACTGCATGTACTCTAGTAGACATATTAGGAATATAGTTGTACAATAATCATGCACAAGAGTACCAAGTACCCACCCACTTCTCAGAAATCAATGAGTTTTTAGACAAATTTTCACTTTTTAGATTGGCTCTCAAGTGATTCGTAAAACTTTTACTGGATGATGACGAAATTGTTGTACCGATTTAATCTTTCAATCATATTCTATCACATTGAAATTAAATTCATTAATTAACTAAAAAAAGAAAGAAAGATAAAAATAAAGGCTAAAACAAATAATTTGGAATAATTCGAGAAAAATGAACAAAACTGCAAGAGACGTTAATGTGAGTCTGTGACCCACGTCTGATATATATTCTACTTTTTTCAAATAATAAATAATTTTACCATCAATTTGTCATTTCATATTACAATTTTGAACCCAATTAATATTAATATTATACATAATCACTAATCTTTCTCAAAATACGCCATACTCTGAGTTTCTGACCAAGTCCACAGAAAAATCCCATAATGCCGTTAAGCCAAAGTCAGCAAAATGGTCCCCGGTGATAAAGAAGAAAGGAGTTCGGGGATCCAAAAAAAAAAATCTTACAAAAATAATATTCTTAAAATTAATAATAATAATAAATTAAAAATAATATTTACTATATTTAAATAATATATTTTTATAATTAAAAAAATAATTATTATATATATATTTTTTTAAAATATCGTTAAATTAAAAATAATTTAAATTAAATTGTAATAATTTAAACTCATTTAATTAAAAATCGTTCTATATTATTAATATATTATTTTTATTATTATAAATTTTAAAAACTTTATTTTTTAATTTTTCAAAAATTTCTTCAAAGACTAAATTTACAACAACAAAAAAAAATTAATAAAAATAATATTTAATTTGAAATTAAAAATAAATAACTTACATTTATAAGTAGAAGATCCAATCGCATGGAAATTAGGTGCTTGTCTTTTAATTTAAAAAAAAAAAGAGTCTGCTAAAAGTGAAGATTGTGTCGTTTGCTTACGAACTCAGTCCCACTCTCAAAAAGTCCATCGTTACCGTTGCTAGCCATCCATATTCTTTTCAAACCGACCCACGCGCCCATTTATCTAAAGTCTAAACCATTTAAACCCACTTTCCCTCTCTCTCTCTTCATGTATCTCCTCCTCTTCCAAGAATTATCTTCGGCATTAATCTTCAACCTTTCAATTTATCTAAACGAAACCCATCTGTCTATCTCACAGCAATGTTAGCAAGAAAGCTTCTTGTTTTCTTGTTTTCCTTTGTTCACTACTTTTTCCCAGAACCAAATTTATTCGTATCTGCTGAAAATGTGACTTTTGCTTTTCCTTCTTTCAATCTCAGAAACCTCACTCTCCTTGGCGATTCCTATATCCGAAATGGTGTATTAGGCTTAACAAGAGAGCTGGGCGTGCCATCTTCTAGTGCTGGCACTGTAATCTATAACAATCCAATTAAGTTCTTCGACCCTGAATCCAACATCACAACTTCTTTCTCCACAAGCTTCACTTTCTCTATCAGCAATGTCAATCCGGGTTCTTATGGTGATGGGTTATCTTTCTTTCTCTCTCCTGATAACCAGACTCTTGGAAGCCCAGGAGGTTATTTGGGTCTTGTTAATTCGTCTCAATTGACCAAGAACAAGTTCATAGCCATTGAATTTGACACTCGTTTGGATTTGCATTTCAAAGACCCAAGTGATAAGCATGTTGGTTTGGACATTGATAGCTTAAATTCCATCAAGACAGCTGACCCAATAGAGCAAGGGATTGATCTCAATTGTGGAAATTCTATCACAGCTTGGATTAATTACAAGAGTGATCAAGAAAGCTTGAAACTTTACTTGAGCTACACAAGTATTAAACCTAAAGAACCAATTTTGAATGTGGATATCAACCTTTCTGATTATCTGAAGGAGATGACGTATTTGGGATTTTCTGCATCAACCGAAGGGAGTACTGAGATTCATCTCATTGAAAATTGGTACTTCAACACTTTTGGGTTTACACCTGTGAGACCAAAATCTCATATGCATAATGTGTCAGATAGTTCAGTGATTGTAACACCAATAATTCCTAAATCAAGTTCTACCAATAAACAACATAAAAATCTTGGTTTGGGACTTGGGATATCTGGCCCAGCCTTTTTCTGTGTAGTCCTTGCACTTTTAGGCTATGTTTTTTTAAGAAAATGGAAGAGCATTAAAACCCAGAGGAGCTTCAAAGCAGAGCAACTTGTGGCAGCCCCAAGACAATTTAGTTACAGAGAGCTTAAGGAGGCTACAAAAGGGTTTCATGCTAGTAGGATCATAGGGAATGGAGCATTTGGGGCTGTTTATAAAGCTTTCTTTGTGGGTACTGGAACTATTGCTGCTGTTAAAAGATCAAGACACTCTCATGAAGGTAAAACAGAATTTCTAGCTGAGTTGTCTGTTATTGCTTGTATAAGGCACAAAAATTTAGTTCAGCTCCTAGGTTGGTGTGTTGAGAAAGGTGAACTGTTGCTTGTTTATGACTTCATGCCTAATGGAAGTCTTGAAAAGGTACTTTATGATGAATGTGAAGGAAATACTTTACTCAATTGGTCACATAGACAAAATGTTGCAATTGGTTTAGCTTCTGTTTTAACATATCTGCATCAAGAATGTGAACAACAGGTGATTCATAGAGACATTAAAACTGCTAACATATTGCTAGATTGTAATTTGAATCCAAGGCTTGCTGATTTTGGATTGGCAAAGCTTAGGGATCATGACAAGAGTCCTGTTTCAACGCTAACAGCTGGGACAATGGGATACTTAGCACCTGAGTACCTTCAATGTGGGATAGCAACAGAAAAGACTGATGTTTTTAGCTATGGAGTGGTTATACTTGAAGTGGCTTGTGGAAGGAGACCTATAGAAAAAGAAACAGGTAGTCATAGTATGGTAAATTTGGTTGATTGGGTTTGGAGATTACACTTTGAAGGAAAGATCATTGAAGCAGCTGACAAGAGATTGAAAGGGGATTTTGATGAGGAAGAGATGAAGAAGCTTTTGCTTTTGGGTTTAAGGTGTGCTAACCCAGATAGCTCAGAGAGGCCTTCAATGAGAAAAGTTCTACAAATACTTAATAATGAGGCTGTACTTATAGCAGTGCCAAAGATGAAACCTAGTCTTTCTTTTTCTTATGTGCCTTTTACTTTGGATGACATTGTTTCAGATGGTGATGAACATGTTTGAGACTAAACCTAACTGAATCATGTTAGTTAAGATCATAGAATATCTGATTCTTTTATTCTTTTTTATTAAAGTTAATCTATTTCTGTAATTATTAGGAGAGTACTATAGAGACTGCAAGAGTTCATTGGCCTGAAGTTCAAAACTATCCATTGAAATTATGTGGTCTCTGCCTTTTTCCATATCTCAGAATTCTATAAGTTGTATTTGGTCTCACATTATACCTTCAACTATTTTTTTTTTTTTTTATTTACCTTTTCTTCATAAAGTTACGAATCTTTTTGAATTTTTCTCTAAAGTTGAAATATAAGATTTCTGTTTGGTTTAAGAATTTATGGCATACATTTAAAACAAAATCAAATCAAATTTTATTGAGCTAGGATTTACATGGATAGATAATAGTACATACTTTGATTTTTATACTCACAAATTCCAAGTAAAAAAGGAGGGAGGATACTTTAGGGTCCATCTTTCAATGCATCCACCCTATGTCATGTTCATATTGTGTTTATTATATGCTAAGTTCGTGTCTTATTCTAATCACGAGTTATTTTTTTTGGGGACAAAAGAGGAAATTCATTCATTTTAGTTCCAGGAATACAAACAGAAAACACTTACTTTTGCAACACTATTGCAAGAACTACATCAGGGATACTGTATAACCCAATACAATTTTTTTTTTTGCTACAAATATAACCCAATACAATTATTATCACTCTTAGCCACCAGTTTTGCCACCCTATATGCTACAAAATTACACTCCCTACACGGGAAACAGAGTCATAATGTGTCTAATTCCAACTCCCAATTCTCTATAGGTTTCGAGTCAGCTATCCTGCTGAACAGCATTTGAGAATCAGTTTCAATAACCTTTCTCAACCAACCTTTTTCCATAGCTAACTGCAATCCCCTCAAAACAGCCAACAACTCCAACTTATCAATGGAGCTTCCCCTCTCTACCTGGCCCAATAAATCCACCAGCTCACTTGCATCATTACGAACCACCACCCCAATAGTACCCTGCATATCTCCTTTGTGATAGGCAGCATCACAATTGATCTTTAAACCACCCACCTCAGGCCTACACCAATAAGTACATACCTCCTCAGTAGGTTCCTTAACTACCTGATAAACCTCCTGCATTCTTTTTGCATCAACATACTCATTAGCAAACCTGCTTGCAGCTTGAGCAACAAGTATAGGATTAGGCTGCACACCAGCAAACAAATATTGATTCCTAGCCAACAAAATCTGTCAAATTAAAAAATACACTCTAGTTATTATATCTCCATCCCCATCCCCATCAGGGTGTTCCATCAACTCAGCAAAATGATATGCAGCGATCCTCCAAAATTAGCAATTTGATCCATCTTTTCATCAAAAAACAAGCTAGAAACAAACCATGCTTGACTACTCCATGAACACTCAACCTGTATATGCTTCACTGTCTGCTTGGCACTCAAACAATCGGGGCAAAGAGAAAGAGGTAATCACGAGTTAATCGACACAATAAGAAAATAGATAATTTTTTTAATGTAAATTTTTTAATGGTAAAGTATACAATACCTTTTAATATACAAAATAATTATCATTAAATTCTAACTCTAATTTTTATATTTTTATTTCTTGTCGTGTTGGGTTAGCAATTACAACCACTACATATATATATATATACACAAGTATGTTTTTCTCAGTAAAGGAAGTCAATATCCATTTAAAGTATTATTAGAAATTTCAATAGGAATTCCAACTCAGCTAAGGAAATACCAGTAGTTCTCCACCCACAGTACGCACTAGTAATTTATGTAAATGGATTTAACTTTCTGAAACTCTCTACAGTCTGCATCAACCACAACAATATATGAAAATGACATAAAAGCACTTTGACTCATAGCAATTAATGATCTATTTTAGAGTCTTACGTATATTTTGCCAGATATTACATAGTACAACTATGAGCTTGTTTGGATGTTCTTCTATTAAAAGTTGCTTCAAAAGAAATGATTATTTCTTCCGAATGTAAATATTACTTACAATTTTTTCTAAAAGAAAGTATTCTTTCAAAAGTATTAACAGTGCTTCTCAAATTTTTAAAAGCATTTATAAAGATCGCATATCCTATAAAAGTGTTTTAATTCATTTTAAAGTACTTTCAATTAAAAAGAGAAGCGGTTCCAAACGTAATAGAAAAACAATAGTTTCATTTTGGGAATCTCTTTTAACATGTTTCTTGAAATTTTCCAAGCATCACCGATGTGGTTCAAAACACCAACTCTTTGATGCGTCAATTGTATTTTATGTCAATAGAGATCCACAATCACCAAATTTACAGGATAAAATAAAAGGCAATATATCTGTCTGAATTAAACTTTATTGAAAGCAATATTATACATGGTTTAAGCAGAATCTAATGCGGACCAAAATCCCATTTATACTATTCAATGCTATAATGTTTACAATAAGGCATGCCTCAATACAAGTGTTACAAAAAAAAATAGAAAAAACTCAAATAAGATACAAAAAGTTATATAAGCACTTCAACTAAAAATTTGCAGAATGAAGAATAATGTTTAATAGAGTTCGTTGTTTTATAAAATAGCAATTATATGAATTATTTAGATGCTTCAAGAAAATGGAAAATTTATCAAAATTAATACTAATAAACTAAAGGAATATTAAATGTCCTTACTGCCTAGTAAGTTTTTACTTCTAAATAAGGGAGGCAATCCTAACACAATACAAATATGATGTACATGAATATGTCACTAATATTATACAATTGATACCCCTACTTTTAAAGAATACAATAACATATTAAAAAACATAAACTTTTTTTTCCAAAATGCATATTTTTAAAAACATAATTTCCATTTTTTCTATGACACGACATACATATCTCTATGCATCTCATTCAATTTTCTTTTATTTTTATTATTATTTTTAATAAAGAGAAGGTTTAATCATATATATGTCAGGTTTATAACCTCAAAAAGGTTTTTGTTTAAGATACAAGAAAAAGAAAAGGCTTACATTGTTGCAGTGTGATCATGAGATTATGATAATGAAATGGAAGTAGGGGGGAAGGATATATAGCAAGCAATTAATAATAATATATTAAAGGGATATATAGATGATGACAGAAGAAGAGAAAGCACACTCCCAACAAAAGGCAAATTCTCTATTTAGCCTATGGCGGGTTGTGCTCTCTCTCTTCTGTCAACATTATCATTCACCCATTTCCTTCCCATCCATATTTAACTTCCCCTTCTATTCATCATCTTTATATTTATTATCCCAGCTGCAATTAATAAAACCCTAAAAAATTTAACAAAAAATTTGCTTTAGTGTTAGACCGAAATGAGAGCTATATGTCAAAGTTAAAATAAATTCAATAATTAATAATTTTAATAAATAAAAAAAAATGATATTTGGAAGTACTAACAATTTAACATGTAACATCATTAAAATTGTGAGGGTGGTTTCCACTAAACATGTACACATCTGTTAAATGATTTCAAATGATTTTTTTTTTGCTAGTTTATATGTTAATTAATTTTTATTCTTAAATATCATAGAATAGTTAAACATGAACATATAGGTTAACATATGTTAATTCATATATATAGAAAAATAATAAGTATATATATAATAAAAATAATTAATCGTGACCATAATGTATTACTTAGTTGTAACCGATATATCCAAACAAATGAAAATATATGGAACAAAAACTTATCTTTAGAAAATGCTAAAAAAAAAAAAAAAAAAAAGCTGAGCTAGGAAGGAAGATATATAGATCAGTATATACCCTAAAGGTGTTTTTCGATGTTTATATATATATAGCTTCATCACACCAATCTGAAAGCTTTTCTTCTATGAAAATCTATATATATAATGGATCGAGATAAATATGATATAGGGCCCTCTCTTTTTCCATGAAACTATGATAAGAAATGTTGCTAATTAAGAGGAAGAGAGGAAGAACAAAGAAAAAAGATGAAGCTAGCTTTTGCGTGTTTGGGAATAAAGAGAGAGGGATGAATCAATTTAATGGATGAAAAATATTTAAGTATAACCTAAAAAGTACTCTACAGCAATTTAGCATTTGCTTTGTTGAATATCCCTATTTATAGGGAAAATACTAGGTATTTCAAATTTTATATGTATCTTAAATTATTATTTGTCATAATCTTATTGGAGGTAAAGATCGATCAATTATTTATAAATTTTGTATTTTATTTATGCTCACTTAGTCACCGGATGCATCCGGTGACCCATGAGGTTGACCGGAGGGTTAATGTCAAATTTTCAAAGTAGGGCATTAATTGCTATACTATCAAATATTATAATACCGAGATTCCTGCAAATTTGACTAAACAGGTAAACCCTTTACTGCTAGTAAATAACATATCTATTATGTTTCCTTAAAAGGTGAGCATGACTACCATGTATTTTTATTGTTATTATTATTTTTTTTATTTATTAAAATACATAAATTTATAAATAATTTTACATTTAAATTATTTATATTATAATATTTATCATATTTATTTAAAAATAATAATATTATATGTATTACATAATATATTAATTATTAATTGAATATAAGTTAAAAATATAAAATAAATAAATAATAATAAAATATTTATTAATAAAGATTAATTAAATTATAATACGTGTATGTATATAAAAAAGATATTCTTTTAATAAAAATAGGTAGGTAATTTATATTTCTAAAATGTTTTAACGCGTCACTATAAATAGTTTGTGCTTAAAAATGTTCTTACCGTTTCTCTCGAGTAATTTTTTTCGGAGAAATCGTGCAAGAAACCTCACGAATATGCCAAATATAGTTAGGATGGTGACCGGCTATTGCAGGTGGATTCAGAGAGGTCTTATTCTCGCCTAAAACCATTTGATTTCACGCGTGCTGCGTGAATCAAAAGCATCTTGAACTTTGAATTTCGCCACGTTGAATACATGCAGAGGTAGGCATATTTAAAGCGGTCCCAAGTCTCTGCTAATTTTAACAGAATTTTTTATATCAGAATTTTAACAGATAATTTACCAACCCAATCTTTATATTGTTTGACCCCCCCAAAAAAAATATATTCTTATTTTGTGGAGCGACTTAGTTAGAATCTAAGTTTGAATTTTTTTTTTTTTTATATAAATAAAACTGATGGATGCTACTTGAAATCTTATTTTATGGAGTAATCTAGTTCGAGTCTAAGCTTTAATAGTACGATTCTTCAAACTTGTAAGGCTGTGAATGAATCTTTGCTAATTAAATAACGTGATTGATGATGAATACTAATTTCACATGCTATTTTTGTTCTTAAGTCAATCCTTGGATAGCATAGCAGCACTTTTCATTTAAAGATTGCTTTGAGTGTAAAATAATGGGTACAATAGTGTGTAGTTTGTACAACTACCAATTATTTAGATGAATGAAATGTTATCATAAGCTAAGTAACGAGTTATATCTTTTATAAATGTGTCATAAGCTAATTATCGTTTATTTATTTGCACTTTTTATATTAAACTTTAAATTATTTAAAAATATTAATTTCCTCAATGTATGAAATTGTCTTCTAGAACAACTATTACTCTGTGTTAACTGGACATGGGTCAGAAATCTTATATAACACAATTTTTGTTATGTTTAAACTATATAATTTTAGTTATTTTTTTTATACGCATTATCTTTAGTTTCATGTATCTATATTGTCAAGTTTTCTCACTCTTCTATCTATTTATCTCAGTACAGATGCAATAGTGTTGTGTGTGTGTGTGTATATATATATATACTATGTAAATTTAAATAATTTAGGTAACATTACACTTTAATCACTTTATTTTTACAAACTGAATGTATTAATCATTTTTTTTTTTAAATTAGTATACATTAGTTATTTAAGTATTACAAAATTAAACACCTTAGTCATTTTTTTGATGAAAAAATTTAAGTAAAATCTAATTAAACTTTAATATCAAAATATGGTAGATATTTGAATAAAAACCGTCTCAGAAAAAAAATGAAAAATAAAGTAATCAAAGTGTACAATTATAAAACTACATGTAACGTGTGTACATGTGAACATTTTCACGTTGTAACCAGAGCGTGGACAACATACTTGCATAATTTATAAAACTGTGAGTCAGCTCTTTTTAGCGTGGCTATGTGGACAAAATATATTTTATGCCAGAGTTTCTTCACTATAGTCTAAAGGGAACCAGTGAGGGCACAATGAATTCGTTTTCCAGGGCTAACCAAGTGACAAGAAATCAGTTCAGACTTGAGACACGAAACAAAAGCCCGCATAACTTCAAGAGAGTAGGCAAAATATACACATATTATATATACTGGATCATTTTTCATAAGAAATTTGAATGGAATTTTGAGTTTCAGCTCTTACTGCTCTTGTTATTACATTCATATCATTTTGTATACAAAGATCTCACTAATACATATTTTTTCATGCAAAGAATTATCGCTACAAATGTATTTGTGAATTGCTTCTGCAAAAATTTAGAGCCAGTTCACAATATAGAAGTTTTGAGGATAATGTCTTCAGCATCAAATAAAGAATAACTTATCTTACCACATGTGAGATCGAACACGAACGATTTTCCAAAATGTCTATCATCCTTGCCTCAATCGTCTCAGGTGAATCTGAAGTAACCTTCCTCAGTCTCTTCCGCAACAAAACATTTATCTTCTGGGATATTTGCTATCGCTTTAAATTCTGGCAATTTTGTCTTCCATTTAAAATCTAATGACTCTGCTTGATCTGCAAACAACAGTTTGGAAGTAGATGATCCACAAATCTCTTTGTAAGTTTCATAACAAGTAGCATGAGTGTTTCCACCTTCCAAAAGTTTTGCCAGGGGATGCAAAACCGAGATTGGACCACTATTTTGCTCCAAACTTTCCTTTAAATGCAGAAAGTCAGAGACCAACTCCGCTTTCCCGAACTGAACAAAAACTGCAGTTTCATCCAAGTGGTACACGGATATAACAGAGGCTGGACCAAAGATTTCCAAAATGCATTCCTTTATTTCCCTTGCCTTGAGTTTGGTTGGGAATCCCCAAAGTAAAACAATGTTCTCGAACAAAATCTTCGGATACCACTTTCTATTGTTATTAGATCTTAATGATTCAGTGATCATATTACCTGTACTTAGATCAATAATATCTCCAGCAGACCAACTAAGGTATAAGAGGTTCATGTATTTCTCTAGTTTCTCGTTGTATGCCATATTTCCAGATGGAAACTGGAGTTTAAAATCAATGTCTAGATGACCGCATGCCTGAGCAAAGATGCATCCAGTCATATAAGCATCATATCCAGCTTCATGCTTGGTTCCAGAATTCCAGTTAGAGGACCTTCAGATGAAAATTAAATCAATGGTTTTGAGGTGACTCATCAGTTGGATCCACATAAAAGAAGTGGCATTCACATTTCTTTAAATGAACAATAATTGTAGTCTGTTTCTATTCAATATCAAACTTTGAAGCTCTCAGAGATTTAAATTCCCCATGGATGTATATACGTGTATACTGGACAGGTTTAAAGAACTGTAATAGCTACAAAACTAGGCAGTTTTATTGAATTTCAGATGTTACAAACCCAAGGTTGTTTGTCTACGTCTGGGCATATATGAAAGTCAATTAAATGTTATCAGTTTCCTCTCTTTCTGCTTTGGGTTAGGGAGTTGGGTGGACTAAGAGAGGCGTTTAGGTTGTGGAGAAGTTATGGCTGGTGGTTAGCAGAAAATCAGTAAATCAGCCAAATTATTGTAGCACTACCAAATTCTATATATAAGCAAGAGAGTGGTAGAGGCAAACCTCAGATCATCCACTTGAACTTCTACATCTACAAAGGAACTAGAAGCCAGGACACTGCTATTGGAGCTAGGAGCCATATGCGGGCATAATAAGGCAAACGCTGAGGCTAGCGATGTACAGGAATTTCTCATGCGTTGCTTAGCATTCAACAGTATTTTGGTGTCTATGATGTGTGGAAAGTGCTTGTTAACAGAGGAGACAAATTCTTCTGCAGTCGAAGGAAGAGGACCAATAAATTTACCATATACGTGTGCAACATCTGTATCACCAAAAAAGAAGCTTATTAATATTATATTATCAAAATAACCTCAGTATGAAATTCTGAAGATATTAATACCCAAGAAGCAATTGTGACCAATAATTAACTTCTGCTCTTCAGAAAGGAGGTCAATGACACGACGAAACCCAATTGCATCTTGGATTTTCATCTCTGCTAGTCTATGATATGAACCCTTCACCTCATCCTGCAATTGATCATAATACAAAAAATATTAATTCCATGCGGGGTCAAATTAACTTAAGAGACACTCTCACAAATTAACATTGTTTATTTGACTTCTCAGCCAAGTTTCAAACGGTATACTTCTTATATATCAGATATGCCTTCTTTAAACTCAATTCCTCTGACAGTCATTTGTTTACTTGTGGACCTTCTATAACATAACAGCCAAATGTATTGAATCCACAAAATTAATTTGATAATTTAAAATAAAACGCTGCTGGTGGAAAAATTATTTAAACAAATAGACTTAGTAACATCTTTACACGAGAACTTGGACCTTTTACATGCAACAAGTACAGAGTCATGAGTCATGTCATCTCATTGAGTTGGAAACATATCTTACGATGAGTAAGTCTTTGTCCTCCTTGGATTCTGTGTAAACTACCACTTCTTGCGAAAAAGAGTTCACTCCATTCACATGCACATAATAGAGATCTTTGAAATGCTTTTGTATAACCTGCATATTCCACGCTCAACATTACAATTCCATGGCAGAAAGGGAACATAAAAAGAAAGGTGTATCATTCTTCACAGTTGGGGTTGTTAGGAGATTAAAATATAAGTATGTAAATAACACAATAGAGACTTGAGTATTTTAAATAAATGATAGTAATCTTACTAGTGAAAATTATCTATGTTTAAGCTTTGCCTTGAACACTAAGACATGAATATAGTTCAAATACTGAAGAAGAAACAGTTTAGCTTAACATGTCTTATAGCTCAGGATACTACACTAAACTTACTATGAGGTGCTAGAGTATACCCAAGAATACTTCCTTAAAAAATAAACAAAAGAAGAAAATTATAGCATTACCGACTGAATTAACTTAAGCTGGCGAGAAGTGAATCCGCTCAGGCTAAGAGCTGGACGCATTTTGAAGAAAATGGATTCAAATCGTTGCTTGGCATCACTTTTGCACTCTTGAAATTGAAACCTTGCATTATGAGGCTTCAATAGCCCATCAAGCCATTGCCATAATCTGTTCTTCATTCGTTCAATAAACAGAACATCTACCATATTCAATGATTGTAATTCTCTATTTTCTTTAAAATTGAAATATGCTGTCGATAACTCATCCCCACAATCTATATTCAAACGTCTTAGAGCTTCATCCTCTTGTCTTTTTGATAAATAAGATATTCCTGAGAAGGTTCAACTTGTCAAAAGAAAAAAAACATCGGAAAAGGATAGCGAAGAAAATGTAATGAATGAAACATGAGCTATCTAAATCAAGTTAGAAAAGAAATAGAATAATTACCTTCATGTATACAAGCATTGAAATCAAACTGGTATTTAGCTAAGAACTCAATGGAGGCAGTCTGACAGAAAAATTCATAAGAGCTACCACTAACTGAGAAATCTTGTCGAGGAAAAATGTAGAAATTGTACCTGTCACAAAGGACAGGTCATGGTAGACAAAGCAATAAAACTTACCCAGTTTACAAACTTTACAAAAGAAACTGCGTAGGCCCAATTAATGAGATGTTAATACATTGTTTCGAATCTAAATATTATGTTCTCTTAAACAAGGATCAGCTTTCCCACCTCAATTGTTTTCTCTAGGTTCATTTCTCTTTACATTTGAGCAAACTCCCAACTTTGTGATGACTATGGCTAATACTAGCTAGACTCTTACTACCTCTACGTTTTATCGTTGTGTGTTCATGTTTAGCTCCTTTTGTACTGTTCCATACAAGACGGAACCAGAATTTTTTTTTGAAAACTACAAAACTAACACCTCTAAAACTTATAATAACAAAAATAGCACCCTAATAATAATTCATACCCCTCTCAATTCAAGGTAGGGGTGTTGTGTTATAAATTTTAAAGAATGTTATTTTAGATAATTACTCAATTTTTTCCCTGAGATGGGCTAACTAATTCCTAGTTATAATATATTATACTTAATATAAATTATAAATTTAGCATATTATTTTTGAGATACTAGTTATTTTAAATCACCACATTATAATATTGATTGTCTAAAATTCAATGCTAAAATTACTCAATGCGATAGTAATTAGCAATTTGATGCAAAACTTTGTGACTAATGTTAAAAAAATTCATAATTTTTGTACCAAAATTACTAATACTTTGCAAAAATATGGAACCAAATGACCCTAAACACTTATGTTATTTAATACTTCTTAAATATTATAACTATAAAAAACATGCATCATCATTATTTTCATTCAAATCTAAGAGTGTGATAAATTTTCATAAAACTTATATTAATTGTTTAAATATCAACAATTGAACAATTTAAATTGCATATTCATTTAATTAGAAAAACAAGAGAATATTTAAGATAACAAAAACCCATTTTTCCGTGAAATAATGAAAAACTCATAAAATGAAAAGTATTTCACTTAAAAAAAAAAAAACTCAAAGCCTAAAATTTCATTGTTTTTTTTTTTTTGCTACATAGAATAGACATGTGGGGGGCACATGTCTATGAAGGGGACTCTACGGTAGTTGAGAGACTCCGGCTATATCAGACGGTAGGAGAGAGATATCAATGTCGCCTACTCTGTTGTTATTAGAAGCCCATTGTATAAGGTTGTGCGCTCTAGAGTTGAGATCACGTGGTATCCATCGAATGGAGATCATATTAAAGCATGAGAGATGCGTAGTCATTTCCTTTAGAATCTGTACAGTTGAGGGATGAAGGTTTGTCCAATTTTCTTCAAGGAAAGCAGTAATGATTGTTTGGTTGTCACCTTCAAGATAGACCGATTGATGAGAGAAATTTTTCAAGTAAGAGAAGGCTGCAGTAAAGGCGAAACTTTCAGCAATTTCACTGTTGATAGTGTGCCTGAAATCAACCCATGCATGAATAGTACGGCCATGGCTGTCCGTAGTGATAAATCCAATTCCAGCTTGCCTATCTTTCTAGGCAGCATCAAAATTAACTTTGATTGCGTGAGGGGGTGGGGGTTGCCATGTAGAAGGAATGAAAGTATTTTCTCCTATGGCATTTATCCGAGTCCAAGATTTATTGAGGAGTGGTGTGAATTCTTCGATTCGGTGATGAATTCTGGAAATGAGCTGTTGCTGATTGATTACTTTGCCTTTATAGAGCACCTCATTCCTCAGCCACCACACTTGTTCAATCATGAGTGTGGATACTAGAGTGAATTCGGCAGCTGTAACATGATTTGGTAGCCATCTTTTAGGAGGATTAATGATAAAGTTTATGTATTCAAAAATGTCTAACCTCTCTAGAAATTCCCATCGGATGTTCCATTTCCAAGTTGACCACCAAGTTCGAATTATATCACATTTGAGGAAGAGATGGGTGGAATCCTCGAGAGCTGTGTTACAGAGAGGGCAGAGAGGATCTTCTAATGGACGGAACCGGCCTATATTCTTTTTTGTACTGAGGCAGTTTGTCATAATTTTCCAAAGTAAAAATTTTTGTCTTTCATGAAGTTTTGCTATCCATAGTTTTCGCCACAAAGGTGAGTGTGACAAAGGTGCTAATCGAGGGGCTACTTGAGTCCTATAGGCATCTTTGACAGAATAAATGCCTATTCCTGAGCCAAACCATTGAAGTACATCTGAGGTATGTGATGGAGGTTCAATCCTGGTAATGTAAGGGGTAATGTGTGGGCCACATATGCTGCTTAAGAGAGTATGGTCCCAACTCCAGAAATTTTGCCAATTGCACAAATCTGTTATCTGATTTAAATGATGGAGGTTATGAGTAACCTGTACAGGGAGTTTTTGAGCAGGTAGACCCGGTACCCAAGCATCTTGTTTAAAGTTAAAGCTTTGGCCATTACCCAGTTTCCAGTAGCTACCTTCTTTAATAAGTTCTCTTGCCCATAGGAGGCCCTTCCAGATGTAAGAGTCACTGGGTCGTTGTTCAACATTTAGAAAATGGTTGTGTTTCAAGTATTTGGTTTTAAAAATTGTGACCCATAGTTTCTCAGGTTGGGTTATTAATTGCCATGCAGTTTTGGAGAGCATTGCCTTATTGAAATCCTCCAATTTACGGAAACCTAGGCCGCCTAAATTTTTTGGTAAACACAAGCGGTCCCAGTGTAGAGGTGAATAATAATGGGTACTATGAACATTGTTGGTCCACCAAAAACGCCTTATGATCGAGTCTGCAGCTTGACACACATTTGCTAGGATTTTGAAGGTGCTCATGGAGTAGATTGGTGTGTTTTGTACCGTGGAGGTGATTAAGGTCATTTTACCTGCCTGTGAGAGTAATTTGGATTTCCAACTGTCCAATTTGAAGCGTAACTTATCAAGTATGCTGCTGAAGGCGGTTGTTTTGTTCCTACCAAGGGGGAGAGAGTGACCTAGATATTTGAGTTGGGTAGTCAAAGTGTACACTGGAAGTATTTGACACAAAGAGCGTTTCTGCGAATTGCTGACATTTTTGGAAAAGAACATTGCAGATTTGTGGAAATTGATTTGTTGTCCAGACCAGTTGCAGTTATTTAGAATTTGAAGATTTTTCTTGACAAAAAAATGTCAATTCTTATTTCTTTACAAGTATGATCCAAAATAAACATATAAAATTTTCAAACTAAGATAAATAATTAATATATTGAATTTGGTACCAAACTTTCATGAATTACAGTTCTAAAAAATTAATTTCACTAATTTAGTATCATAAGTTCTATATTTTGACTAATTCTCCAACCTGAGATCATAACTCGTTCAATGATAAAAATTAGTGTACTAAATTCAATCTTTCAGCCTAATTAATTAATAACTGTTATTTTATAATCGTGCTAAGGCCCTCCTAACCCTCATATGAGTTTGCCCCTGGTGTCATCCATTTCTTTGGATTAGAGTTATGGACTAATAGACAAATGCAAATTTATTTCCTCGCCTACATTTTCTCGGCAACCAAACAATATAAATAAATAAATAAACCAAGATAGAGACAGAGACGTACGGGCGAGCGATAAAAGATTGCTTGGATGAGTCCCAGAGAAAGGGACAAACGCCGAACTGAACAACGGCGAACTTCTCGACAGAATCCTTGACCTTCAGGTACCTCACGTCGGTCCGGTCAAACACCAATGACTCGCGCCACGGCGCACTGGTCACCCCTGTCATTTCCAGGTCAATTGCGACGAAGTCTGCGGCTCGCACATGGCTCCGCAGTTCGGCTAACGCCGACTCGAAATTTGACCTTGTTACGTTCTTCAGAGGAAAGCTATTCGCCGAGGACGAAGAAGAGCTAGTTGATAAAGCACGTGACAAAGCACGTGAGAGTGTCCTCAATGGTCTTCGCATGTTCATTCTTCTAAGGGGAGCATTCTGTGGATATTGATGGAAATTACGTGTACTGATATTTTTGCGTATTGGTGCTATCGTTGCAGAAAGATGACAAGAATTTTTACTTTACTTACAGACATTGTTACGTCGTCGTTTATATTTTGTGATTCTGAACTCCCGCGAAATTTTTTCGTTAATATAACTCTTTTATTAATTATTATTATTATTATCATCATTTAAAAACTTCCACTAATTGAAAATGCTAGTTATTTTCTAAAAACTGTTAAAGTTCTTTTATTTTTTTCGGTACAGAGGACAAATCATCATACGTGGCAAGCAACCACAAAGATCAAACTAATTTGACTATGCCCACCGGAGGTGCACCTCTTCGTCTCTGTGACAATTTAGATGCTGGTTTTAAGAATGCACATGAAGTTGGGAAACGCTCAGGTTTCTTCTTAGCATCGTACATTTATTCTTGTCCTAGCATTATAATCCATATTTTAATTTTTCAGTACATTTACTTCTTTTTACCTTATTTATTTATTATGTAATCTTCTTAGTTCTTTTTCATTTTTCACTATCAATATATTATTATGGGGTTATTTCAATTGAAACTTGTTTGATAATATTACATCACTGGTCATATTTATTTAATATATGGAGAAACATTCTTACGCAACTGTTATTGGTAGGAAATAGAATTTAGCAACCGCAGGTTATCACATGTATTTCTTTATCTTCTTAATTCTTTTCTTATTTTGAATTTGATTTTATTTTAAAACATTAACTGGTCATAATTGTCTACACAACAGTTGGAGAGGAAAATATTATTAAAATGGAAATGACATGGCATAATCATCAGTGGTTCCTAACGGTTATTCCAGCAGTTTATGTAGTTTTTTTGCAGTTTTTGGTAATTTTTGGCAGTTTTCGACAGTTTTTTGGCAGTTTTCCATTCTCTAATTTTATTTACATAGTTTTCCTTCCTCACTGCTTATTTTATTTACATATTTTTCTTCCTCACTTGTACTTTTATTTACTTCTCTTCTACCTCTTTTCACTTAAATTTCTCATGTGAGTGATTGTAGGTGAGCCTAAGCGAAACCGTACGGATTCTTTAAAGCTGAAAGAGATAATTACTGAAGAAGCTCCAAAAGTTTATCGCTCAAAGAAAAAGGCTCGTACTACCCAGAGAGATTTGATTGATGACATGATCTTAGCTGATAAACCGGTCTCTAGCCCAATCCAACTCCTACACATTCCTAAAGACAAATCACCCACTACATTCAAAGCGCCATGAAGTTTATTTGCTGGAATTGCCAAGGAATAGGGCCTTCCAAAACATTACACGCTTTAAATGATTTGTGTTCTACCCATTGTCCTTCCTTGGTATGTTTGCTTGAAACAAAAGCAAAGGAATGTAGAATTCGTCACCTTTATCGCAAGCGATCTTTCTTTCGCCAATTCTTTAGTAATGTTTATGTAGTAGATTCTGTTGGCCTTTCTAGTGGTCTAGCTTTATTTTGGCATAATTCTGTACAACTTAGAGCCATCTCTTCTTGAAGAAATTATATTGATATTCAATGTTTTATTGTATCTGCTTGGTGTCGTCTCACATTTGTATATGGTCCAAGAAATTCACAAGATAGAGTCAATTTATGGAATCATTTAATATCTACTAATCAATATTGTAATCTTCCTTGGGCTTGTATTGATGATTTCAATGATATTCTGTATGATTATGAGAAAGATGGTTTATGCCCCCCAATTTCTTCCAAAGTAGATGCTTTTCATCACTTTAAAAATTCTTGTAATTTTATAGATATTCCTTCTACTGGTGAATTTTTTACTTGGTCAAATAAAAGAGATGAGGATATGTTTGTGAAGGTTAGATTGGACAGGGTATTTGCCACCCCTTCTATTCTTACCATATTTCCCGAATTATCTGTAGATGCACTCCCTGCAATTGGAAGTGATCACTCACCACTCTTAATTCTTGGTAACCCAATACATGTGCCACGTAAAAAGTGTTTTAGGTTGGAGCTAAAATGGTTATTGGATTTTAACTATATTAACACTATTCGCGCTACATGGGAGAAATCTACTAGTGGTTCAGCAGCTTGGATTTTATGGAAAAAACTATGTAATGTACAACATGCTACTAAACATTGGGCGAAAGGTCGATCAAACAATCCACGAAGGAAAATTTCAGTGCTTAAAAAGAGTATCCAAAGTTTATCTTTATGCCCAGATATTTCAAGTAGGGAGAGGCGATTTCAACTATTGGATGAACTTGAAAAAATATGGCAATCTGAAGAAATTTTTTAGGCACAACGTTCTCGAGAAAATTGGCTAAAATGGGGAGATAGGAATACTCACTTTTTCCACCCTTCTGCTGTTCACAGGAGAAGCTACAATAAAGTTGTACGGGTTAGAACAATAAATGGTAGGTGGACCACATCGGAGTCTGAATTAGTTAATGAATTTACTTCATACTTTTCATCATTATTCACCAGTTCAGGTCAACGAGATTTCTCCATAACCCTTGATAAGGTATGTCCTTGTGTAACCATTGACATGAATAATTCTCTCTTAAAACCCGTTACCCGATTAGAAGTAAAAGAGGTTGTATTCTCCTTGGGTCCTACTAAATCACCTGGGCCTGATGGTCTTCATGGTAAGTTCTATCAACACTTTTGGGACCTATGCCAAGACGATGTTTTCAATATGATTACTAGCTTTTTTCATACAGGACATCTTATGAGGCGTTTTAACAAAACTAACATAGTATTGTTGCATAAAAAGGCAAATGCGGAAGTGGTTCAAGATTTTAGACCTATAAGCTTATGCAATTTTAGCTATAAGATAATCGCCCGGCTTTTGGTTCTTAGATTGAGACCTTTTTTGAAAACTATAATTTCCGATAATCAAAGTGCATTTGTGGAAGGTCGATTCATACATGATAACATTATTGTTGCCCAAGAGGCTTTTAATTTTCTAAGAAGGAGAAAGCGGGGATGCTCTTATGCTGTTGCGCTAAAGACAGATATGAGCAAAGCCTATGACAGGGTTGAATGGGATTTTTTGGAGGCCCTCTTGCATAAAATGGGTTTTGACGGTAAATGGATTCAATTAATTATGCAATGTGTCGCAACAGTAGAATATTCTATCCTACTTAATGGAGAGTCGAAATCTTCTTTTATTCCATCTCGTGGCCTTAGACAAGGAGACCCATTGTCCCCTTATTTATTTATTCTGGTTGCTGATTCACTTTCTGCAGCTCTTAACAACGCACTTCGGGAGGGCCAATTAAGTGGTATACTGCTCAACTGTCATTGCCCACAAATTTTACATCTTCTATTTGCAGATGATTGTCTTTTCTTTGTTGATATTAACGCAGGTTCCCACTCTCTTCTCTGCTCATTTATATATGTATTTCTAGAAATTTCTATCATGAATTATGCTACTATGCTTTGTAATTTTATAGTTGGTCCCAATGCTTTTTACTTTCACATTAAGCATTCGATTTTTTGTTATTCATTTGGCTATCTTTATTGTTGTTATTCTTAATATTGCCTGCTTTGACTATCGTCCTTATTTTTCTACTTACTATCGTTGTTTCTACCAGTATCATTATGCCAATTATTACTATTAGACATATTCCAAAATTATCATTATCATTATACTTACGGTTTCTATCGCAACTGTCGTCATTTAGTTCTCACTCATATTATGTCTATTTCTATTACTATTATACAAATCTCTTATCATTGTTTTTTTTTGTTCTAATTTCTATTACAAATTGTCTGTTCCAATAATTATTACGTCATTTGTTAGTAGTCTACATATTTATACTACTCTAATCCTCTCTCGTTTATTCTTCTGTTTTATTGTCTCTTTTTTATTTCCAATACTGCCACTTTCTTTATCACAATATTTTTTATTATTATCATGCTATTACCCATTATTATTGTTAGTATTAATTATCATTATTCTTTTCTTAATACTATTCTCTTATTCCTACTGTTAGTGAAATAAGTTCTCTACTATAGTGTTTCCTTAGTGCTCTTATTTTCATAGTCCCTATATGTATTATGATTACAATCTTTATCACTTATGCTTAGTAATATCAACTACCAAAGTCATATTAGTATGAGTTCTTATTATTATCCTTCTTTACAACAATGTTTGACCTGTTATTTCTGTTGCAACTATTATTCTTATCCTGAGCTATTAAATTATAGTTTTTTACTATTTTAAAGTTAGTAATTTTTTTGAGTGTTTTTAATACTATTCTTCTTATTTCTCAAGCTAGTGGTAATATTACTATTGTGTGTCATTATTATCTCTCTCACCCCACTGTTATTTATATGGTTCTTATTTCGGCTAGTTCATTACCACTGTACTTACTTTTCTACTGCCTTTTGTTTTATTATTTATTCTAATTCAATTGTCCCAGTTATTTTTTTCTCGTCCTTATTGTTATTATCATCATTATCGTTATATTTTTGCTATTATTTTTATGGGTTTCATGCCCTTTCAGTAATCACATTATTCATCTTTATATTATTTATAGCAAAACTAACCTTCTCATTATTTATTTTACAATAATTACTCCCTACTTGTTCATTGTTTCTATGTATTACATTACCACACTTAAATGTGAATATGTATTGCTCTTATGCTATTTATACAGGTGATTATGGGATACTAATGAGGATTATTTCAGACTACTGTCTAGCATCAGGACAACTTATTAACAGAGATAAGTCTTCGCTGTTTTTTAGCCATAATACCCCTCAACATCTTAAGCTTGTAGTCTCTGAAGAGCTTGGTGTTCCACTAGGTTCTCAGTTTGAAGTCTACTTGGGTTTGCCAATTATTTGAGGGCGGAATAAGTGCAGGTTCTTCTCTTATATTATGCATGGTGTGCAACGCCGCTTGGAAGGGTGGAAATGTCAATCTTTATCTCAGGCTAGGAAAGAAGTGTTGTTGAAATCTGTCTTGCAAGCATGTCCTTCATTTGCCATGTCAATCTTTAAATTGCCTATTACTTTTTGCCAACAACTAACATCAGTAATGATAAGGTTTTGGTGGGATAAGGAAGATGGTAGGCGAGGTCTTAACTGGGTGTCATTTTCATCAATGACTAAGCAAAAAGATGAAGGTGGTATTGGATTGAAAGATATGCAATCCTTTAACTCGACTTTCTTAGCTAAATTGGCTTGGCGTTTCCTTCATACTCCTAATGCTTTATGGGTAAGGGTTTTGCGGAGTCTTTACCTCTCAAATTCCTCTTTTTGGGATGTCCACACTGCACCAGCCTCATCATGGGTATGGAAAAGTCTATTACATGGTAGGGATATTCTCTTCAAATATGGTCGGTGGCGTGTTGGCAATGGTTCTTATGTTAGAGTGTGGAAAGACAATTGGTTGCCTGCTTATGTTCCAGTATCTGCGTATGCAAACTGCTCCGTTGAATTTCTTTCTGATCTACTTCATCATGGAGACAATGGTTGGAACTTACCGAAGCTTCATAGGCTATTTCCAGCATTTGTTGTAGAAGAAATCATTCAAATTTCGGCAGGGTTAGGGAATGTTGAGGATAAGTTTATTTGGCCACATACCATCAATGGGAATTTTAGCATTAAAAGTTGTTACCTTAAGATCTATCAGGATCGCGAACTTGGAAGAGGAGTTATTGGACCTTCTACTTATTTGGAGCATAAAAATGTGTGGAACTGGATTTGGAAGGTGCGTGTACCCCCAAAGCTCCGTGTCTTCATGTGGAAATTACTTAATCAGGCCTTAGCTGCCAGAGAACCACTTTACAAGAGGAACATCATTAACTCTCCTACTTGTCCCTGTTGTGAAGAAGGGGTAGAGTCCTTACAACATCTTTTCCTACAATGTCAGTGGACACGTGCAGTTTGGTTTACCAGTCCTTTCTCTATTCGCTCTCATTTAGTCGTCGAATCTATGGAGAGTTGGTTGCTCTTCTGGATTGATAAAATGGAGGAACAACGTTCTAGTCCTGAAACACAAGCTGCTTTGGTTTATCACTTATGGTTTATTTGGAAACACAGATGTGCTTGGGTTTTCGAACATATACCACTTGACCCGATCAAGACCAGCACTCTAGCAATTACAAGCTGTCAAGAATATCAGGCTTTGCACACTCATGATAACCATGTCTTAGAAGATGTCCAAGCCCCTACCTTTGTCGTCAATGATAATGATGTTTCTTTTTGGGTTCCGCCACCATCTAACTGCATCGCCATCAATTGTGATGGTGCATGGAATGCAGGTTCTAAGCAGGGCAGTGTTGGGATTGTAGCAAGAGATCAACATGGTAATGTTGTATTTGGCGCACACTCCATTGTAACTAGCAACTCAGCCTTGAAGACTGAATGTTTGGCTGGTTTCTATGCACTCAATTTAGCCAAGAGTTATGGATGTACCAATTTTCAACTGAGAAGTGACTCCAAACTACTAATTGATTTCTTGACAAGTGATGTTTCATCTGTCCAATGGGAATTGTCTGGTTTAATCATTAGCTTAAGGAGAGGTCTGCGGGATATCCCGAATGTACAAGTACAACATGTCAAGCGTGGTGCCAATAAAGTTGCAGATTGGGTTGCTCGCAACTCTAAGACTTGGTCGCTGCCCTTTGATTGGATTTCTAACCCGCCTTTCCAACTTTTGGCCCTCTTGTCACAAGATAGGGTTTAACATAGTTGTATTTTTATTTGTCTTGTATTTAGACCTCTCCTTATTATTTAATAGAAGTATTTCCGTATTGAGCAAAAAAAAAAAAAATGGGTAAAAGATTAAAAAAACAATTTTGGAAATGGAAGATAATAAGTTAACAACCCTATTCAAAAAATGTCCGCCTAGTAAAATGGAAATGAGAAATTTAGATTTTCTATTGGTTTGAAAAAATTCAATAAATTGCCCTACACATTATGGCTACTTCTAAACAGCTTGTATTTTACTAAATACGATTTAAATGAAGTTCTAGTGCACTTTGTACGGCTAAAAAAAAGAAACCTTGCAAAGTTCATATTCACAAACCTACAAACAATTTAAAATAAATTGACGAGTAACCTTTCTTCATCTTCACTAAAAATAAATATACAATAATTTATGCTCATCTTATATTTCACAAATGCCATTAAAAAAGATGTTACATTTGGCCAGATTGGCCAGTGTGATGGACATAAAATGCAAATTTCTTTGTTTTCTGAAAAGTTTCATTAGACATTAATATCATCTACACCTTTAGAAAAAGAAACCTAAGATGCATTTTTTCAAAACAAAGGGCGCACCTTCTAGAAAACAAAGAACAAAACCCGCAAATGATATAAAGTACAAACGATCTCGATGTATTGGCAAATTCACACTTTTTGCTTCTCTTTTATATTGAACAAACTTGAAGACCTTGTGTTTTCCTTTCATTCAGCTCTTGGGAAACTCTCATGTATCTTCTCCCAATATCAAAATCCATTGATGTCTAATTCCATTTTCATTATGGTTAGGTTTCACAGCAAAACATAGTATTACAAGCATATCTGATTCTACTATCTGCAAAAAAGCATGAATGTTGTACATGTGAAATCCTTCTAATGACGTGGCTTTGCAATAGTTATTTTTTTTTATTTTTTATAACACTAGAGTTCCTTATTGTGAAAAAGAAACTTGAGTACTTGACAAGAACTTTTGTCATTCAGATACATACACGGCAACTTTGAAAGTTGGAACTTTCTTTTAACCATTTGCTTACCCATACGGTAATGTTACTATTGTGCGTTATTACCCAGATTTATTTTTCAAAGAAAAATTACAAAAAACTAACAAAGGCTTGCAGAAATAACAAAGCAGCTATATAGGTAATAAACACAGGGCTCATGCATACAAAAAATAAAAGGCATGCAGTTACTCACATTGTTTCACAAAGCTCGAACCAAACGGGCCGCAAATGCCCCATCCATTGAATGTTGTACTGGGTTGGAAAAATAGAAACCCTGCTCCATTATAAAATCAGGCGGAACATAACTGTCAACAGGATCGATGTGGAAATCCTGAAACCCAGACGAGAATTAGTAAGAAATAAGGACCAATAAATATACAGGCAAACGTTTAAAGCAGTAAACAACAATGTCAAGCAGTTTCTTACATTATATAGCAATTGCATTATCCATGTGGGAATGAAACAGCTTAGCAAAAAAATGGGGGAATGAAACAGAGAAATCACAAAATGATCAGATTTTTTTCTTTTTTTTTTTACTTTTTTATATCTTCTATAGGAAATATAAATCAATTATGAATTTTAGGACCTTGGTAAGTATAAGCTACACAAGAACAAAATCTTTACCCTATGCACTTTCCTCAGCATATGCAAACATTGGTAACGTCTATGCAATTATTCATTCAAGCTACTTCACATGCATTATCATTCCAATTCAAAACTAATAAGTCACTTGAGAAGGTACCAGCAGAAAATCGAAAGCAAAGCTAGCTATCTTACTCTATGACGAAGAAGAAATGAAGTTATTCTTTCTTCATTCTCTTCAGGATCTATAGAGCAGGTACTGTATACCAAAACTCCACCAGGCTTTACCAATCTATAAATGTAGAATCAAACTGTATCAGAGGAACCTTAGCAAACAAAATGGTATTTGGGAAAAGAATAAATAAACTGTATGTCCAAATATGGTTATAACTTAAACTTGATGCGTCAAGTCTCCAGCTGCCTACCAACCAAAAAATAGCAAGTCTGCTATTAAGCGTCATTAGTAATTTAGCATCGCTGGCAGCTAATTATTTGAGCACCAGCTCCTAGGAATAATTGGAAAATCAAGAGGGACGTCGGTCAAAGAGATGGAAAACAGAGGTGGAGATGAATGAAAGTTCCCCTGTTGGTGGCTTAACAGGTCCCCTTCACAATCAGCCAACGTTGGGCAGATACTTTCTATGAGCCCTGAAAAGCTCTGCCTCTCTGTTTCTCTCTTACTCTTCCATAAGATAATAAATTTGACCCCATGATTTGATACCATTATTATCCAAGAACAACTATAAGTTATGTTGAAATATTTTGTTTTCATCCAAAAAATAGATATTAAAATCTCTTGTTTGCAAATGCAGCAACAAAAAAGGAGTTTCCATATCATGATAACCCAATCTGATTTTGCAATAATGACCTAATATGGAGAGGTTTATAATTTTTTACTTCCAGTACTAATATGGACACCTCTTTCAATGCCCTTGACTACTGCAAAAGAAATTTTGATCTTACCCTGAAGCTGCATCAAGAAGTTCATCTTGTAAATTCTTAAGCTGTTCTATGTCCTCCAACTTTTTATTCCAGCGCAAATCTGCTCTCTGAAAAAATTCAAAAGACCATCAAATCCATAAAAACTTCATATAAACAATTAGAAGTAACAACATTCTTAAATGATCACCTTGGACAGAACACCCAATCCAGAACATGGAGCATCCAGCAAAACTTTATCACACGTCAAAGTATTATTTTTCTGGAAAACCCAAAAAACAAAAAATGAAAAAATCACATCCATAGAAAACAAATAAGGCTGAGTGTGACTTTGTTTTTGGTCAAAATGTAAGGGTGATTACATACCACAAAATCACGCAGATCAGCATGGACTGTGGTAATGACATTATCAACATGGTGTAGTTTAGCTGTTTCTTTGAGGATTCTCAACCGGCCGTGATTGATATCAATAGCAGATATCATCCCTGAAATAATGAGGCATCTCCACCATTATCACTGTCCATGCAATAGTAGTATAGTTGGGCCCCTCAAGCTATAGGCAATGTAAAGTGTGATTACTCGAAAGCAACAAACGTTATATTTATTAACACATTCTTTACAAGTATACCTCGGCCACTCAAGCTAGAGGCCATGTAAAGGGTCTTTCCTCCAGGAGCAGCACAACAATCAATAATGCTCTCACCTGGATGGGGATCAACAACGGAAACTACAAGACCTGTGAAGAATTGAAAAACTAAAATTGGATCCTTAAATATTTTACCCACAATTTGGTTGAACAATCAAGCAAAAATATGTATTGTTCAAGCAAAAAACTGCAAAACAAAAATTTCCATGAGTATATAGAAATGTGGTAAACATCATTATCCAAGAGTTCACCACGCTAACAAGGGCTGCTTAAGGAAAATTGAAAGATAATGCACCACTTAAATAACTTTGACTAAATTAAAGAGCAGATGAAAATTTACCTGCACTCTCATCTTGAACTGAACATAGACCTTTTTTTAGTAAACCAGCTCGTATTACATTCTGAAACATGAAATATTAGATTGTTACAACCCCAAATAAGTTTAAATGATTTAAAAATATTTGAACTTGACAATTCTAAGACATCATTTAAAGCCCCACTGTTAGAATTACTTTGTTTATGCCCCTTGTGCATCTGCCCAAAAATATCGCAAAGTTAAAGCTATATTCGCGTAGACAGCCAGGCAATAATTAGTAATAAAGAATTAGTTCAGAATAGGCCAAGGCTGTGAATCATTAAAAATATCTAAATTTACATTATCTTCATTCTTTACTTCAGAAACAAGCAATGATAACAGTTGAGAAATCGAAAAAAGAAGAGAGGATAACAAAAAAACCAAACAAAGTCATTCTTATTCTTAGAAGGGATAATTCGACACTGAAACCCTAACTCTAACAATAACATCTGAAGCTTTAAGTGACTGAGGCAGTTTTGCAAGGGCTTGATTCTGTCTAATAAAAAAGTTTATGACCTTGTAAAAGAAACCACAAATTTAATTCATACCTGTAATCCAGTTTTGATACGGACAAAATCATTCAGATTTGAAGAGGGTTCATTGGGGACCTAAAGTGCTCATGAAGAAAACAAATTGTGTCAGCCTGGTGCATCTGTAAGAAAGGCATGCTACTAGATGTAATAAGAGATACAAGACAGAGCCTAAGTGTTCCAGAAACTGTGCATGTGATGACAATGAGAATAGAGAGAGAGGAGAGTGCAAAATAATAAAGAAACAAGTAGTATAACTTTTAAAACTTGAAGATAGCTATGTTGTTTATACCATCAACCAGAAAGCATAAAATAATGCTACAACCAACTCACTCAGAAACCTGCAATACTTTAAACCTCTGAACATGAAAAGGATATTAAGTTGATAAGGACATAATGAAAAAAGAAAAGAAAATTAGGCACCTTCAAAAAATTAAGCTTAGTCACAAGCTCATCCCTTGAAATGCCTTTTCCAATGTTTGTCCTGCATTAGCATTAGATAGGTAACTAAAATGTTCTATATGCAGACAGGAAAGGGATAAAAATAAAATATTTTGAAAAGGAAAATGTTACGACTATAAACCTCAAACTGAAACTGGGATCACTGTTGTTCCATGTCATCAATCTAATTGTTTGTTCTTTCCCAAGATACTTTATCCATCGTCTTACCATCCACTGGATAACAAAAGTTAATAGTTACAAATTCGAAGATATCGTTAAATTATACAAAAGACAAAAGTCAACGACTAAATTTATCAGGGCTTGTGCTTTTGGATTACTAACAATAATTTTATCTTTTATCTAAATGAATGGTTCCTGTAAAGGGGCTCAATTTCCAAAAGGCCAGGCTATTTGGGGAATGTAGTTATCTTAATGAAAAAATGTTCTTGAAAAAAAGGAGAAAATCAAATGACAATAGAGTTTTCATCTTCAAGTTTTTCTCTTGTTGTGGCAAAGATGAATGAAATATTTGAACCAAGTGGATACTGCAATTGTTTGGTTTCATTCGTTTCTTTAGAACATTGGGCTGTTTTTTTTTTCCAACTAATCCTATGTCAACTGATAATCAGCATTCATAAGAAAGACGATGAAAGATTTCAAATTTCAGTTCTGAGCTTACTACAGGATGAGAGTAGTGTGTGGCAAGAGCACGTGCTTGAGCACGATCATCGCCTTCTAATTTGGGCAAAGGAAGAGAACTATTTTCCTGAAAACCAAATTAAAAATTTAGAAAGGAGTGCCTCCTAAATCCTAATAGTTACACCATTATGACCCACTAAAAATCTCTATGGAAAACCTTAAGCGTAACAAGCTTCCGAAGAATCCCATTGACCATGTTACCAGCACCAGGTCTAAGGGCAACCTTTGCAAGCCTCACATTCTGCATTTATATTATACATTTTTAGATCTATTAGGAAAAAAAAAAAACTGGCATTGAAATTAAATAAGTTGAAAATAACTTTACATTAACTAACAAAAGCTTTAATTTATGAAATTTTGATGCAAAATATATAAATAATTTTTACCTCATCTACAACAGCATAAGGGGGCATATCTAGCTTCAAAATTTCATAGAAGCCAATTCGCAGAATCTATATAAAGGGAGAAAAGAAAGAAAGGAAAAAAAAAAGCAACATATGTTACTAGGAGACTTACAACTAAAATGTAAAATGTGATTTAAGGATTTAGGTTCACTATCCACTTCCAAATTTATTTAAGATACATAAAAATTTTGGCATAAAAAGTTATTGAAAATATCCATGTACAATTAAGTTACAATGAAGTAAAAAGCGCACAACACTGGAATTTATCAATGCCTTACTCATAATTGAAAAAGGATAATCAAAGCCACACACTATGAACCAGAAGATGTTGATACTATAGCCCTCGTAATGGGATTAGCACACTGGACATATGACAGGACAAATACCTGCAAGAGCAATGGTTCCATCCTTTTGAATGTGTTCTGGTCAAAGCACAGTGAACTGATTAAATGATCAAGGTATCTCCTCCAACGGATTGTACCTCCAACAACGTCCGTAACCTATGTGATTAACATTTTCAAAAGAAAGATACTGTGCATAAAAGACTCTAGCAAAATCCAAAGCTTGACAAACTTCATATCCTCTAAACCATGGCTTCACAGATGACGTCTAGACAGCATGGCTTGAACTATGTGCTCAATAACTCTAAAATTGGCAACCTTAATTGGAATACAAGGATAGCAAATATGCAGTATGAACCAAGAGAGTGGAACTAACCAATCGAAGATCACGATCATCTAAATCTCGGGTACGAAACCCAAGAGTTCTTTCAACATATCCCATCTCATTATCACCAGAACCCTTTCCCTTCTCATTGAGAAGATCAGCGAAAGCACCACCTAGCTCTATTCTCATCAATCTCACTGCAGACACTGTTTAATCCCCAAAAAAATGTATCACGTTAAGGCAACAAAACAGTGAAACTACTTACACCCACATTCAAAGCCAATTATACATGCGCAAAGACAAGCACATCTTGAACAATCAAAATCCACCCCTTCTCTATTATGCATTACCTTCCAACAAACACAAACACACACGCATATAGAAAGATTTACCAGCTCTGTGAGGGGAAACCTCCAAATTCAGTTTAGGGGTTTTGTGGGGAAGATTAAGGGCACCTGAAATTTGCATAAATTGAGTAGTTAGTACTTACATACCGACAGAATCATAACCCATATTCTAAATGCCAAAAATTAGAGATGAAACTACAGCTACAATGAAACATTTCCCGGATGATTTCAACGGATAAAAAGGGGAAAATAATATTGCAAAATTTCATGAACAAAACGGAAATTTAATCAACCTTTCTTACGACCAGAAATACATGTCTTAGGTTGCTGAGACATGTTGTCCATCTTCATTGACGTGGAAGAAAAAGAATTGTAGAAACAAGAACACACAGCTTCTTGTTGCTCTCCTGTAAAGACCATACGGAGGGAGGTAACTTGCGACATTTTTCCCGCTACTCACCTGCTGTTTGAGCAGTAGTTAGTAGCTGGAGCCATACCTTTTAGGGGAAATCTTATTTTGTGTTGACGTTGGAGGATATCTTCATCTCATTACCCCAAAAAAAAAAAAATTAATAATAATATATATATCTTCAATAAATGAAATTGGAAATGTGACACAAATATGGAATAATCATTATCGAGAAAAATCTCGTTTATTTGGTAATTGAACTTGAATTACAGGATGGGAAATCGGCTCATGTTGAGTAAATTTTATATATTATATAAATAATATGATATATTTATTTTTAAAAGATTAATTTTTAATATAATTAAATTTTATCTTAATATTATATTTAAGTAATATAAAATAATAGATATAATATTTTTTTTCAAAATATAGGTCTTCGTTTATTGTAAAGCCTATTATTTTGTATTTTTAACATATTTAAGTCTTATGATTAGTTATAAATTTTACATTAATATTATACTTAAATAATATGAGATAATACTTTAACATCTTTCTTAAAGTGCCTCACTTGTCTTTATAAGGCCAATTTTTTTTCGATACGAGATTTAAAATATTTAATCTATTAATTAACTAAAATTTTAATATTATATAAATTTTATATAATATATAAATAACATAAAATATTTATTTTTAAAAATGTAACTTTTAAAATAATTAATTATCTTAATTATTTATAAATTTTATAGTTGTATAGTAAGGACAGTATCTTTTAACAGCCCGACTTTGTGTACCGTACAGGGGAGTGCAAAATTTATTATAACTCAACCCATATTACTCATTCAATATTTTTTTTTTTTTTAAGCTTTTATTAAATTAAATAGATGTTAATTTTATAAAACCAACTTAAATCGAGTTAGTTTAGTTTTTATTTCTTAAAATGTTATTAAAATTGTAACAACTCATATATATTTATTTTTTATCCATATTTTATTTTGTATAATAGTTTTTTTAATTTTACTTAAGTTTTCTTTACTCTACTAATATGACTCTCGATTTTTTTTTTTTCTTACTCCTTAACTGTTCGACAATTACTCAATTTATACCCAAGACTTATTTTTTCATTTTTCAAGAATCAAACTAATACCAACACATATATGCGCATGAGAGAGGAAAACGAGATAAATTTAAACAATTAATTTTAATATAAATGTTATCACATTTGTTTTTGTTTTATTATTTGATTTTTAAAAAATGCTAATAATATTTCTTGCATCTACTTTATTTTTAATTAATGATTCCGTGAAATTTATTGAACAATGATGAATAGATTCAGTAAGGTATTATAGAAGTCCCATGAAATGGTTTATTACTTCCTTATCCAACTTATCATCATAATTTTTTTTTCTTAAAAATATGGATGTCATATGTATTTTGAACTGGAGCACCAATTATTTACTAAAACCAGTGCAGTGTCATTTGTGTGACAGACAGAATCTAACAAGTGTAACAAGGAAAGACTAGCTGTGTTTTTTAAATATTAATAATTTTTATATAAAAAAATGTTAATAATTTAAAAGGCAAAAATTACGAATATTTTCTGTCAGATTTTTTTAACCTTACTTCGACAATATTTATTTAATAATTTTTTTATTTTTTATTTTATGTGTAAAAAGAAACAATTATTTCTTTTTGAAAAGATAAAAAATTATCTACAACATTTATTTTATATTTTTATATATATTATATATCTATTAATATATATGTAAAAGAGAGTTGGTAATTTTTTATTTATTTGATAAATTTTTTAGTTATTTGTATATTTTTATTTTTATTCATTTGATATATTTTATTATATAATTTATATTTTTTAACATATAATTGAAATAAGTATATTTATTTTATATTTTTAATTTATTTGATAATTTTGAAATTTATTTTAACATGAATAATATTTTTTATGTTTTTCATTTATATAATATATTTCATTTAAAAATTTATATTTTTAGTATATTTATTACTCTATATATAAAGAAATTTTATTTCATAATATTTATTTGATAATAATTTTATTTGATATTTTCTTTAAAAATTATTAAAAAAAAAATTGTTTTTACTATTATTTTTAAAAAGGGACATAAAATGCATTAGGCATGACTTAAAATAGAATTAAGAGAGCTTAAATTATTGAAGAGGTCTTACCTTAATTTCTTTTATACTTTTCAATATTTTGACCTTTGTTATAACTTATAAGTGTGAAAAAAATTACCTCATATTTTCTTTATTTCTTCTATCATTTATTGAGTTTTATTTTTTACTTTTATTTTTATTGATAATTTTTTTTATTTATTTGATATTTAAAACTTATTTTTTTTTATTTTTGAAATGAATTATTGAATATGTCATATTAGTTTATTATCACTCATTATAGTTTTATTTTTTTTCTTATTAATCTTATTTTATTGCTTAATTTATTTGACATAACTTTTTTTTACTAATTTTTATTTATAGGTATACAATATAAAAAGTTGTCACTCATATATGTCAATGTTACTTTGTATAAGTGTACTTGCTTGCAAATTAAATAAGTTTTCATGCAATATACTCAAATACAAATATAAGAGTATTTTTTTATTATTAAAATTAAACTCGGATAGTTTTAAAATATTATGTACAAGTAATACTATATATATTATTTGTAAATGGCTCATGTCTAAGTTTTTTATTTAAATTTAAAATTTTAATTTTGATAAAAAACTTATTTTTTGTCTTTTAAATTATATAATAAATATTATATTTCGTAAACTCTTAAAAATTGTTTAAAAATTATATTTTTAAACAATTTAATTATTATTTATTAATTATATAGCAGTAACAAAAGATTTTATTTTAAATTATATAATATTATTTTTTTAAAAATATATATATATATAAATATATATATAATAAAAAATAAAAAAAAAATTATTTTTTAATTTAAAATTATTATTATTATTAAAATATAATTATGTATAATTCACGTAACTAAAATTAATGTTTATATATAACATAAAGAAAGATAAAATAACATCTCTTCAAATGAAATTTTTTAAGAGATATATTTGACTGTGTAACGGAAATAAGGCTTTTGGGGACTTGCAGTGTGGTAAAACAATATTACAAGCAATTAATTGACTTTATTATTATTATTATAAGTTTTAGGATAATTTGTTATTTTGTAGAAACAATTATTTAATAGGTTGGTCTGGCTAATTCAAACAATGAAAAATAATTAGAAGTAAAAATTATGAACAACTAACTAAATGTACTGTTCTTCTTACATGTTTTTACTCTACTTTAAACCTCTTGTTTTTCACCCTATGTTAATTGGTGTAGACTAACAAGTCAACTTAATTAAGAAATAACTAATAATTCACAAAACCATGTATTTTCGTTCTCATTTTTCTTCCATCACAATTCACATTTTCACATACAACAATTGACTGCAAATGGAAAATTGTCTTTTGCTTAGTAATTTGAGAATGAAATGGAGATACGGACAAATACTGATTGCATAATTGAAGGAACCTAAAAATGGGAAACAAAGAAAGAGTAGGATGCGATGTGCTAGCATGATGTGTTAAGTATTTTTCAAGGAAAAAAAAAAATCAATCACTAAATTTATTTATTATTGAAGATATTAAAACAGGCCAGACTAGATCCAGATTTTAAAATTGCTTTATTTATTCCCAAATAAAAAATTAAATAACATTTAATTTAATTAGATGAAGTTTCACATTTGAATGAATCTAAATGAGTATATTTTAATTTGAACAAAATTTAATTATACGAAATTTAATGTGAATTAAAGAGCTGAGGTTTTTTTAATAATAAAAATATATAAGTTATATATAAAAAATATTATTTTTATAGTTATTAATTTTAACAGTAATATTTTTTTTTCCAAATTATTTTAATTAATAGAACGAAGTGCTTTAACAGCCGGTATACATGTTAATTCTAAGAGTTCCCTTTTCAAAATAAAAGAGTTCACGTATAATATAAGATTAATAATATTGTTATAATAATTTTTATTATTATTATAATAAAAAAAATATAAATTTATTATTATATTTTTATAATTAATTATATATTAATATTATTTTTATTAGTAAAATTATTATTAATAATTTAAATTATGATAATATATTTTAATTATATAAAATAGCTAGATATAAGACCTAATTTTCATATTCATTTTGAAATTTGACATATTTATTGATTTGGGTTTATATGCAGAAATTGGTTGCTGTAGATACGAATCTATGTCTTATAGAAATAACCAGATATATTAAATTAATTTTTTAAATAATAATATTTTAAACAATATAATTTTTTTACTTGAAACAATATAAAATACATTGAGAAGACAAAACTTTACTTGAAGAATATTGTCAGCAAGTCAATGTACCCTCTGCCTCCGTTCAAGCGTGCAGTCCAACACCTCTTTCTCACCCTTCACTCCGTTTGCCAGCTCACTTTTCTGTTCCCAACCTAGCAACCTCGACCTTTTCCGTCTCCATCTGACGTTAACGACAACGGAGATGTCACTACCCCTTTCTCATCTGACAAAATAACGTCGTTTACACGGAAACCGTTAGCCTAAATTCCCAGCTTTTCATGGTAATAGGCTCATTTTTGGCCCAAAATCTCTCTGTATCTCTCTCTCTCCGATTCATTTTCTTTCCCAGGAAAAAAGTTCATCTATAACTTGAATTCATGTCGGTAGGTTATCATTTTCCCATTTTGATTAAATTAAGAGCTAATTTTGTTTATTTTTTTTGTTCTGAAGTTTATTTATGTTTGATTCGGTTAGTAACTTTGATCGGTTGCGTGGAGCATAACGCATAGATTTTGCTAATAATTGTTGATTTGATGTTAATGAGTTGTGATCAATTTGCTATTCTTATCCGTATCCATTACTTTTGTGCAAAATTGATGGTTTTTAAATTATTATTTTTTTGGGGTGGGTGGGTGGGGGGCGAAAGTGTTAACTAATGATTCGTCGATTTGATGGATTACATTTATGTAAATTTGTGTTATGGAAGCCAAAGAAATTAATTATCTTTTCATTACTTTTGTGCAAAATTGATGTTTTAAAAAAAAAAAAAAAAAATTGGGGAGGCGGGGTGGTTCGAAAGTGTTAACTAATGATTCGTCGATTTGATGGATTACATTTGTGTTATGTAAGCCAAATAAATTAATTATCTTTTCATGATGGTTTAGAAGTTGTAGAATTTGGTTTATGTAAGAATTTCTGCAATTGGAAAATTACAGTAGTTTAGAACAATGAGCAATGAAACAGAAATGGATATTGATTTTTTTTTTAAATTACCTTTGTGATCGGGTGTGTAGATGCCTATTCATATATTTTACGGTCCTCTCGAATATGGAAATCAGCATTATAGATAATTAATATAGTTGTATTTGCTTTCTCCAGAATAACAATTTCAGTAGGAATTTGATCAATTCTCTTTTTCTGCAAATATTTTTTAAAACCAAGGAATTTAGAGGAAAGTTAGACTCCAAATATGGCTCGTGGGTTTGTGCTTCATTAGTTTATCATCTTGTAAAGAGTCATGGTTCAATGCCTGAGCCCAGGATAGTCATGTTCAAAAGGGGGGGGCTAGCTTTTACTTTGAAAGGGATTCTCCTTGGAAGGGTTTTTGGAATCATAGAACCAGTTAGCAATGACCCAGGTTTGTGGTCATATTAAGAAGGTAGTATTTAGCCTGTTATAGTGGAAGTTAGTATTTAGCGTGTGTAAGTTAATTGATGATATTTTTTCTGGTCCAAGTTTAGTGGTAAGCTGCACCTGCAGATAAAAATGCCAGCAGCAAAGGTAGACTAAGGCTGTACATATCAGATTCTTGGAAAACTTCTATAAAGATCTTATTGAATGTCTCTTAGTTTCATATGAGATTTTATAAAGATCTTAGCCTGCCTCATGTGAGATTCTCCTTGAGGCTGAATTGGTCTGCATTATATTTATTTGCTTAGAACAATCTAGAAACATTTTTTTGTTGTTGTTAATTTGAAGTAAATGTGTTATGGTGTATTGTGTCATTTTAACTTTTTAAGTAAATGAAATCAAAACACTCTTCCCCCTCTGAGTTGTTTTAATTAACCCAAGGCTGTTTTAGTGAATGTCTGCACTGTGTCTAATATGATTTCTTATTTGTTATCTGGTTGTTCTTTGCCTTGCTTAGCTATCAAAATCACAAAAAATGTTATACCTTTTCTTCCAGGAAAAAGGTCGGCCACTGCCAAAGTTTGGTGAATGGGATGTCAATGATCCTGCTTCAGCCGAAGGATTTACTGTGATATTTAACAAGGCTAGGGATGAGAAGAAAACAGGTGGAAAACCTGAGTCTCCAGGAAAGACTGATTCTAATATCAAACCTACCAGACCTGGAGTGGATCCTGGCAAACCTCAGTCTGTATGTTGTTTTTAACATAAATCTTTCTCTCTGATTGTTGAAGTTCATCTTTTTATTTATTCGTTTATTTATTTTCCTGGAAAATCCACAATATAAGCTTGAGCTTGCAACAATTTCACAATATAGCCAGAGGTTATGCGTATTTCACAATATAGCACTTTTAACCCATTAACTCTTATGTAACTTATTATATGGGTGTGTAATTGAGGTAAAAAATTTATGTTGTGAAATACATATATTTTCGTACTTGACTGTGAAACTGTAGTAATGCCAAGCCTAATTTTATTATTCTTTTTTTTTTTTTTCTTGTTTCGTTTGGGAGAAGGGGGAGGGGGAGGAATGCATCAATCTCTTTGTCTTTTTGTGATAGGGAGTAAATCAATAACCATCGACCATAACAGATTTCGTAACAATGAAGCTTTACTTTGTTATCCATTCGGATTGAATTTAGATGGAAAGCCATTGCTAATTTTTTCTCATTTATAGGTTACTTGAAATTAAAGAACTTTGCTGCAGGAAACCAAATCTGATTTTTTTGGACTCGTTTGTATAATCTGATTGCTTTTTGGCTTAAAAAAGTAAATGGAACATGAGCTTCTAGTTTGTTTTTCTTTTTGATAAACACTCAAGAGGAGGCATGATTGTTTCATCACAATTTTGAGTTATGCTCATCTTATTGGATGCATAATTTGTTTGTCTCTCTTATTTGCTTGAGTATAATTTCTTATATTTTTCACCTATGTGGATGATTTTCTGCTTTTCAGAAAAAATGGTTTTGCTGCATTCACGATCCACCTACACAATCTTGACAAGTGCTTCCATGGAAGAGAATGTTTTTCTATTAGAAGACAGGAGCTGTAGAGAAGTGGTGAGTCCTTGAATTTATATTTTGTGCTGTAAAATTGAGTTTGTGGTGGAAGGAGTAAACCAGACAAACACTTATTGTATCTATGTATTGTCTGATATTATAATTATTATTAGAAGCCAATTTGTTTCTATCTTCCATTGGACTGACCCATGAGCTTCCAAGATTTCTCGTCACATTCTTTTTATCCCTTATGTTATCATCAAAATGCTGTAGTTTGTTAAATGATATTTTAGTCTCTGTTTTTTTTTTTTCTTCAAGGGAATAACTCTTTAGGTATTGTTATATATGTAGCTGCTCTTAGGTTCTGTGCTCCCCTAAACCCTCTCACCCTTTTATCATCGATCTTTGATTCTGTGCTCAAAATACCCTCTGAATTAACTTGACTAATCAAGGAGAATTAAGAAAGATTCCAGGAAATTAGCACATATTAATGGGTAACTGCGGCAGCCTTAAAGTCTTAGGTTCTTCTTTGGTCATTCCTCATCCGGACGGTTTCTTATTTGCTCCTTTTGGACTTTCAAGTCCTACCATTATAGAAGGAGAAAGCTTGGATGATTTTTTTGGTTGCTCTAGAGGACATGATTGATTGATTATATGCCAGCAAACTAGCACATGCTAAAGCATCTTATCGAAACTCGTATTGTAGCTCAAACCTAGTAAAGTAGTAATTCTTCGAACTTGTTCAGATGCTTGAACCCAAAAAAAAGAAAAGAAGAAGTAACATGAAATACTCAAATAGATAAATTCATACGAAGCTATTTATACGTGTAGAATAACTAGCATATTCTATTCTTTAAGTGAAAACACTTTTAATTGTCCACGCCACCCCAACATGGTGGTAAGGTTGTCCTTATCATTTTCGGAAAGGAAAAAAAAAAAAAAAAACTTTCAACTATATATGTTCATAATTCAAAGACCATTGGAATGAATGTATAATCATTGAGACTAGCTAGTAGTAGTACTTTATAATCTTTCAAGTTTTAGCAGCCTTCTCCCATCTAATTCCTAGTTCTCCAAGTTCACAACTTCAAATTATGAACTTCATTGTTAGATGTAAGCCCATATATCAACCCAAACAGATGGGTCGTGGTAAAGGTAAGCCCTTTACAAACTGTTGGTGTTTCTGCGAGAGCTTTTGGCCTAAATAGCATACATTTGGTAAAAAAATTAATTTTTTCAAAACTAGCAATAATAGGATTAAAACTGTGAGTTTTGATTACATTAAAATTATATAAATTACAAAAAGATCCTTAGTCATGTAATATGTGATATTAGTGTGTAAATTATTTACATACTATGTAAATTGTATTACATACTAATATAACAGTATGTAAATGAGTTTACATACCAATGTGACAGTATGTAAATAAGTTTACATGCCAATGTGGCGGTATATAAATGAGTTTACATATTAATATGGCAGTATGTAAATGAATTTACATACCAATATGATAGTATGTAAATGAGTTTACATACTAATGTGACAGTATGTAAATGAGTTTACATATCAATTTAATAGTATGTAAATAAGTTTACAAAGTATGTAACGCAATTTACATAGTATGTAAACTATTTACATATTCATGATAAGTATGTAACACAATTTACATACTCACTATTAGTAATTTTACAAGCTTCAAATGTATGTAGAAAAGAGATAATTGAAAAGAGCATTCATTTCTGAAATTGTCTTCTTCGAAAACTATCAGGAAAAGTCCACAAATCCCTAACCACTCCACTACACACCAGAACACCACCACCTCCTCCTCCCCCCTCTCTCTATCTTTGTCCCTCCTAACCTCAATTTATTTCTTTCTCTTTTGTCTTTACTCTTTACCTCCCCCATCTTCTTTATTTAATACCAATCTATTTGTTTTTATTATTATTATTATTATAGTTGGCTTGTTGCTACTTAATTATCATCTTATCCTCCTCATGTTCTCATAAAGCAAAGTGCCATGTTCCCAACCTCTCTTCAAGGGAAAGAATTTAAGAATCGTTGTTTTTGTGCTCAGAAATTTTAATCGAGCCATGAAACGTTTGTATCTTGGCAGAGAAGATGAGACAATGAAGAAGATGAGGGTGGAAGAAGAAGAAGAGATTGGAAATGGGTTCGTGAATTTTGATGATAATTTGCTGTTTGAGGTATTTAAGCACGTGGATGCGAGGTCTTTGGCTATGGCGGTTTGTGTGAACAAACAGTGGTATAAAACATCACAGGACGAGCGGCTCTGGGAGCTGATTTGCACCAAGCACTAGGCTAACATTGGCTGTGGCATAATTAAGAAAAAGAATAGGAAGGACAATGTAGTAAATTTGCAAGTACGAAACGCAGTCGCATTTCGATTTATGACAAAAATATCGTATTGCTAAATTTGCTTCTATTTTGAGTCATTAATTCGTGTTTCTGCTGGAGGTATATTATATTTATATCTTCTGATGAAGACGGATGACTAGAAAGGTACTCTGAGCCTGAGGGAATCTTATCTTTTTCTAAGTGATTTAGGTTGAAATTTATTTACAGAGAAAAATACATTTACGCTATTTAATATTTTAAATTATAAATAGTATTATTTAATTATTCATTTTTATATCTAAGAATAAATTATATTATTTTAATAATTTTTTTATTATAATATTATTATTTTTATGTAAAGTGATTAAATAAGATTAAAACACAAATTTTTAATAATGATAAAGTTATAATTAATATGAAAAAAATTTCACAAAATATTAGTTTTAAATATTTGTTAATGTCACTATTTTATTTTAATGTTTTATTAATTTTTTAATTATATTGAAATAATTTTTTGTTTAAATATTATTATTGTTAATTTTTTTTCTTAAATAATTTTATGTTAAATTTCACTTTTATTATCGTTAAAAACTCGTATTTTAATCGCGTTTTAAATACTTGATAAAAAATAGTAATATTTTAATAAAAATATTATTAAAATAATATAATTTGTCTTTAATTAGCTCATATTATAAAATTAATAGATTAAATGATACAAATAATTTAATCTAAAAGATTTATATAACACCTCACCTTTTATTTGATAGGTCATGGTCAATAGAAATGTACTAAAAATTCATATCAAGCACATTACCTCATTTTTACATCCTCAATATACCGGTTAAAATTAACATCGTAATGCAATCATATTTATTCCAAGCGAGCACTTAAAGATATAGGATCAAGTCCAATTAAGTATAAATAGTTGAGTTTATAATTTTTTATTTTTTTTTAGTACAATAAAAAAGTATTTCTATTGATAATAAAGAGAGGTCCCAAAATAAATATAAATTAAAAATAAAATAAAAATACTATAAATGTTTAAAAATAAAACAAATTTTATAGTATTTAAGGTGGGTAGATCTAATTGTGTAATATTGAGATAATCTTTGAGTTAATGAGCACTTATATAACCATAATATTGATACCATATTAATGTACTTGTATATTAGAAAATAATTATGCAGACATTTTCTTAGGTTGAGTAATGAGATCGGATAATTCTATGATTTCTACTGGCAATAAAATTATCACTAGAACAAAGAAGGTAAACTAAAATATATAAAATAAAGTAAAATAAATAAATAAATAAAGAATTTAAATAAAGAAATGGGATAGTTTTCATGCAATTTTTTTTATAAATATATTATAAAATTATCAAGATTATTGTATAGGGGCAATTTATGAAGAAAATGTTTATTTTTATTTTTATTTCTTGAATAGTTAGTTATAAATTTTTAAATAAAAGGAAAAAAAAAAAAAAAAAGAAGGTAGTTTTTGCTAGTTATAAAATTACATCAATGCAATCATAAACTATAATAATCAAATAAGTACACAAAAATAATATTTTGTTGTAAATATATAAAATATAAAAAAATTTATTAAATAATAAGTTATTATGAATAATTATAAAAAAAAATGTATTAAATAAAAAGAAAGTTAACAATAGTTATTATTTATTTTTTGCAATAAATTTTGATTTTTTTTAAATAATAATAACTAAAAAAAAACCAACAATAACCATTAAAAAAAAATTTGAATTAAAAATATTAAATATGCGCTTGATTTTAGGCTAATTAAGTTATAATAATGACTACGATTATAGATTTATTCATGATCTAATAATGTAATCATAAGGAGTTATTAGGAAAAAATGAAAGCATGAGCCAAAAAGAAATAATAATAATAATAATAATAATAATAATAATAATAATAATAGAGAATTGAAAAAGAAACACATAATTCAAATGAATAAAAAATAAAAAATATATAAAATTAATATTAGAAATTCGTGAATGTACGAGCAATTAACTAGATCAACATATAGTAGTTAAAAACATTAACGGATGATAAATAATTGAACCAAAAGATAAAGCTTATAGAATCTATATGAAGATTTAGAGAAATTTATTTAAATTTGAGGGAAAATAAATTTATTTTTCTGTTAAGTAAATAACAATGAAAGCAGTTATATCTAAAAAGGATGCAATTATTGACAGTTGGTCAATCTCAAAATCACAAAAAGATAAATTTAAAATGCTGATTTAAATAAATCAAAGAGCAGCCAAAAATGACAACTTATGATAAGTTTTGCATATGAATAAAATTTGAGTTAAATATTTGGTGGGAGTTATGCATAAGAAAGATAAAATATAGAGATTTACAACACATCAATGTAAAAAATTATATAAAAATAATTTTTTTTATTAAAAAATTGTAGGTTAATAAACTAACAAACATGTTAATCATAATTAGCAAAATATAAGGTAATGAAGTTTAAAAAGTGAAACTGAGATTACCAAAAAAAAAAATGCAGTAATGAAATGAAAATTGAGAAAACTTAATGGTATATTAGGAAAAAAGTATAGTAAAATATGAAGCATAAAAAATTATATATATATATATATATTGATGAATTTAATATGTAATTATAATAAAAACAATAAAATTGCTTTCTTTTAATTATTTGCATATTGCTTGGATTTAAACATTATTGTTTATCGAGCGCAAAAGTTTAGCAACAATGATTTTGGCAAAGAAGATGAAGGATGGAAGAAGATTTGAATGATTTCTCTTCCCTTTGTTGGATATAGATAACCAACATGATATTTGAAGTCTAGATAAATCGACAAATGCTTGACATAAACTTGTAAAAGAGATAATCTACAGTTTTTAATCATTTAGTAAAGCAATTTTTGGAAAGTTTTAATTGAAAAATGGAAAGAAAAAAAAAATTACAAAATGCAATGGATTAATATTTTCAAGAGATATAAGAAATAATTAAGTTGATGGTGGTTTTCCTTTTGATTTACTGTTAATATTTTTGGATTTCAATCGAGTTTTCTGGTCCACTGCAAAATGATTAAGCTTTATTTTCTTCCAATTTTAATCTGCCAAATAACGAAGTACTTGAGTGCTTTTAGCTGTAGTTTCAATTGGCATTTACCTCCATGGCTCAGCAGAGACAACATAGCCATGCAAGAACCATTAAGCAATATTAATAATACTACACTTGACAGATTGAGATTCTTTTCCAAATTAAGTTATAGATAGGACCAATAGAATCTGACATTTCAGCTAAGATTCCCGAACCAATCTCTTTCTTTCTATTTTTTTTTTCCTTCAGAAAATGAGAGTTTATTAAAGCAGAACAATAACTAACAACTACAAAAAAAACCAGCAGAAACGGACCTATAACAACCATTCCCTAACAATCCTCAGGCAGGGAAGACAAACTACCAGTCTGGCTCGAAGACTTGAAAGCAGTCACAGCATTGGTGACAGCCTGTAAGTTGGATGTATCCTCTAACTCCCTTCTAACTATTTTTGCCACCATGAATGGAAACAAAACCAATCTGTCTTTGAAGTAGATGACGTATAGTATATGTGATGTGACTCCGTTTTACAAGAAAGACACAAGATTTTTATTTAAAATAAACAAAGAACCATACATTATGGATTTTGGTACATAAAACAATCTTTATTCTGATTCATTTTCTACAACATGATAAAGTTATATCAGCATTATAGGTTGACAGTGAGCTACCATAAGATATACTTCATCGTGCATGATAGTGAAGCTAGAGCAATAGACTTCAACATAACTGAGAAGGGTAAGCAACCTTTATCTTTCCGGAGGAAAAGTGCTTCATATATAGGCAAATTGATCAAAACTATTAGACCACAAAGAATAATTTGCAGGATCAATGGGTCTATGGCCTTGAAGTCCAAATCCACAAGTTTCTTCATTCCCAGGACTAAAATGAACAAGTTAAGCAATGCCAGCGTTGCCATTATGGTAAATATTAAACTTGAACTTCCAAATTCCATTATCTCTTGCTTGTATCTTTTTGATACATCATCTGTAACCACCTTATCAGTTATCAAAAATGCTGTTTGAGATAGCCCTAAGCACCTCTTAATGTTGTCTAGGAAGCCGAAGAAATATGAAGTTGTTCTCCGTATTAGACACATTCTTTGTAAGTTCCACCAGGCTTTTAGTGTACTCCCACAAATAAGGGCTTCCACTACACTGTACAAGTTCTTGGCAACAAAAACGTAGGCAAAAGGCAGGAACCATAGGCTTGTTACCTGTGAAATAGTTGAAAAGCCACTAGTTAAGAACTTCAGATAACATTGCTTTTTTTTTTTTTTGGGTAAAAAAGCTTAAGATGACATTGTTAACACATGGATTTTATAATAATTCTGGTGCATTTTGAAATGTATTACTTACATAGTAATGATAAGAAATTCTGTATTTTTCTTTTCCTTTTTCCAACTGCAAATTAAGAACTTAGGATTTTTTCAATAATCAGTTCGGTGCATGCAGTTTTTCGTGTAATCAAGCAGGTGAAGGAAACACACTTTAACCCCAGCAAGGTTCAAACCACAACCATTGCATTTGAAAGAGGGACTACCTAACATTGAGTAGCTCATGGGTTAAAAAATTTATTTTATTTTTTTATTTATATCGAAGTTTTCAAACCAGTGACTTGAAGTGCGAGAAGAGAAACATACACCAGACCACAAGGTGTACCAAAAATACTATAAACAAAAAGTGCATATAACTGAAGAAAGAGTAAGGTTCAGATACCTTTGGGAATAAGGATACACCACTGAGCAAGCAAAGAGGAGGAACAATCACATAATACAGAGTTGGTAAGGAAAGAGGAGCCCATAGCAGATATACAGAGTAACCCATCTGGGCAGCTAAACTGATTCTTTTATGTCCATAGATAAAAGGGCAATACTGGGAGAAAAATGTTTGAAACATGCCTTCAGACCACCGCTTTTGTTGAACAAGTGCAACATCTAAGGTAGTTGGAGCAACACCCACAAAGGCTTTTCTTTCTGGATTATAATAAACTGATTTCCATCCCCTGCATTGAATTGTCAAACCAGTGACAACGTCTTCAACAGGACATCCATATATCAATCCCATCTGCATATTCGTTCATAAACAATTAAGCACCATCATCATTAGGACCATAATTTGAAGTAAGAGTGAGATGTAGAGAGAGAAATATTTAGATATCAAACCTCTTTTCCCCATTTAGTACCCTTCTCATAGCTACAACTAGCAAGAACTTTTGATGTTTCTTCTATATCATTTACAGTTTTGTCAACATTCTTTTTGGCTTCTATATTCCACTGTTCTTTATAGTCCTTGGAATACTTCCTTCCACGAAGACATTCCCGACGATGCAAGCACCCAGTTCCACAGTACAAAGCTGCACCAATTCCACCCATACCTCCTAGCTCAACCTTCATATATACAAAGATATCAAAAAAATTGCTTAATGTTGAAATGAAATATATAAATATTGCTTAACACATACCATGTTAGTTACATAATAGGCATTTGCATAAATATCATTGTTGGTTATATTGTAATAGGTCTGAGGAAATTGTACAAAGGCGATCTCTTGGCCCCTCTTCTCATCCATAAAGAAACACAATATCTCTCGTATTCCATCTGCATTGTTTACATACATGTCGCAATCCAAGTTGAGGATAAATGGTGCATTGCTTATCTCTGACGATACTCGCATCTGTGCATCCAAAGTATCATACAATTTAAAAGTGTTTTTTTTTTTTTTTCATAAGCATGTACATTCTTGCTGTTGTATGATATAAGAAGCCAAGAAGCGTATATACTGCAAGTAGAGAAGATAAAAGCTTACAAGTGCATTCACGGCTCCAGCTTTGAAGTTGTGAGGCCATTGGGGTCTCTTTTCTCGTGCCATGTATACCAGTGTTGGCAATCGGCTTCCATCATTATCCAAACAATTTGTGTCCCTTCCATCAATTAAAATCTGGGAACACAATGAACAAAATTAGACAGAAAAAGAAATTATAGGAAAATATATTTGGGAAAAAAAACCCAATTACCTTCACAATTGACTGATGATCATGCTTTGATATCTTGGGATTCCATTCAGAGAACCCTTGGTGTTGAGCCTTTATTTCTTCAGGAATCTTTCCCATCTGAATAGCTAATTCAATTCGACTTTTCATTTCTTCATACAGATTCTGTGCATGACATACCATTTTTATAAAACCTCAACCAAATGTTCATTTATCAAACAGCTCCACCAAAATAGGCTTCCATATACAACAAATTAAGTACAAACCTTAATAGTGAACCATTCCTGAACAAAATTACTATCCTGCTGATGATCAGATTGAGAACATTGCTGGAAAAAATAGGCTTCTGGGGACCTTGGTTCAATCATGAATCTATTGCAGAAGGGTATCCAGTATTTACAGAAATGAGAAGCCTCAAGCAGAGCATAAAATGTAAACTCTGAGCCACCATCATCAGAAAGATAAACGCTTAACTTTTCATGTGGATAATTGTAAGACATGGCAGATAAAACAGTGTTAATCACCAGTGTTGGTGGCTCCATTATGGGGTCTGCTGTGCATACAAAAATGTCCACACTCGGCAACTTTTCCTCATATCTGTAAGACCCAGACAGAGATTAATTAATACTGTAATATATTATTATGAGCTTCTGGAAAATTTCATCATTTTCATTATATAGGCTCGTTTTAACAGCAGAGAAATGAACTTGTTATATTTTATTCACTAGAAGATGAGAATGAGATATCCATAAAAATTCTCTGTGAATAACTGCAGCTAATATTTCTATATTGTATAGCTAACAATGGCTGAATAAGTGGAAAATTTTAATTTTAATAGTTCATTCGTAACAAAACTTCTAGCTTTTATCATAACATATCATTTATGGACCCAATTATTCTATCCCATCCCACTGCATGTATTACTAAATTAAATTAAAAAAATATTGAAATAAATAATAAAAAAAGTTACAGTTATTTAAATATATTGGTGGTATATGGAATAATAAAAACAAAAGGGGACAAATGAATTTATTTTATCATTTTTTTTATAAAAAAATTATGTACTTTTAAACAGTATAATTCAGTCTTTAAATTTTTAACATTTCATTGAACATGTTGATACGAAAATTAAAATTTATGTATTAACATATCAGAACTCATTAATTTTCCTTTTCTTTTTCTTCTTTTTACAACAAAATTCAAGCATACATACATATTTACCATAAAATTAAATTGATAAAAGCGCTAATGAAGAGGTTAATTTAAAGAGATATAGAGAAATGTGTTTCAAATTAAGGTTTAACTTCCAATATTTTATAGAACAGAGTCCAAGAGATCAAATCAAAGACAGAGAGAAATTAAAAAAAAAAAACCTGAGCGAGAGTCTATCCTTAAAAGGGTGAAAAGAAGCAACGTTCCAACGAATAGCTTGAGTAAAAATCCAGTAGATACCAAAAGCAAGTTCAGCCATGAACATGCCAATCCAAACCCAAAATCTGCCTCCAGCTGATGTTGGTATATTTGATAGTCTGTAATACCATATCAATATTATACCCACCATTACTGTTGTGGCAAATACCTTAAACACTCTTTTAAATCTTGCTTCTTTTTTCTGAAACAGTACCACTTCCTCATCTTCAGCCTTTACATTCTTTCCCATCTCTCTCTCTCTCTCTCTCTCTCTCTCTCTTAATCTTATTAGGAAGTCTTGTGCGTGCACTCCAATATTAAGATGTGCTCAAATTCAGTAAAAAAGACGACAGATGTATTGCTTTTTTAATATGTATTATAATTTATATTTTTTAAGTTAAAAAAAAAAAAAACATTTTTGTACCGTGCTAGATAGTTATAATAAATGAAGCTAATTTTATGTACAAAGGTGATTATATTATCCAGGTAAATATATAGTATATATTATATATGTGGTTAGAAGTTATGAAACATAGTTAAGGCATTTATAACATTTATAGTATATTTATTAATCTGAAATGAAAATCAAATAGAATTGAAATGTAGATGAGTTGGAATAAAATGGAATCTGAATAAACGATAAATGAAACCTTGCTGTATGAACAGTAAATATGTTAAATCGGAATTGGAAAATGAAAATAAACGTCATGAATAGAAATCAATCATTTCTTTTTTAAATAAACATGCCCTTAGTTTTAATTATCCTTTGAAAATATGATTTACTTGGTTAAATATAAAAATAATAATAATAATAATAATAATATTAAATATAAAATAATAATATTATTATTACGATGTTTGTTTAAGTAGTGTAATTAAAATAAATAATAATATTAAATTAAATATTATAAAATTATAAATGAAGTAAAATTAAAAAATAAATTTTTTTATTTTTAAAAGAGATAGAATGAGCAAAAAAAAAATCATAAATAATTATACAAATTGTGAAAAAATTAGAAAATATTAAAGATATAATAAAGATTACAGAAGAGAAGATTACATGCGTAATAAAAATTATTATTAGTGTTATAATACATTTATATTTAATCATAAATTATAATTAAATTAAATACATTAATATTATAAATTAATTTTATTATAATTACGATTATAATTATTAAAAATTAAACATACACTTAAATTTTTTTTAGAAAAAAAGATGGGATCTGGATTATAGAGATTTTTATGGAATTGAGTACTCTGTGTCTGTGGTCTGCTAAAATATTAAATAATAGAGATAGCTGTAAATATGTTACTTATTTAGGGGTGGCTAAGATGTTCGACGCAATTCAGGGAATAAAAAAATATTGATAGTAATAAAATTTAATGAAAAGTAAATATTATTATTATTATTATTAATGTATTTAATTTGACGACCGTATCTGAGATTTGGTCTGTAGTTTGAATGAAATAATTTAATGCAAGTGTCAGAAATAATTATTATTACTGCAATAATTTAAAGTAAGAGAGCGAGAGGTATAATTAAAAAAAAGTGAAGTGGGACCATAATCATTGAATGCAAATGTTAGAAAATTTAGGTAAATATATGGACATGGATGCTCTTTTACATTCCCTTTGACATTCTAATTTCTAATACAAAAAACTAAACATCACTTTAAAGACCCAAAACGAAAGATAAAATCAAGATTTAAATATTTTTAATATTAGTATTAATTAAATTAAAACTTTTACTTTTATTTTTTAAACTTTGTTTTGTTGTCAGAGATAAAATTTTCACATGCAATATAAATAACAACAAATATACATATTTAGTCATCCATTGACTAAAAAATATTGAGTGAGAAACTTATACACTTAATAATATAAAATTAGACAAATATTAAAAGATAAAATTTTATTACATTAGATAAAGATTGATATTATTTTTATTAAAGTACAAAAAATAAAATAAATAATCAGAATTTTTTTATCAAATATTAATATTAAATTAAAAATTAATATATATAATAAAGATATTTGATTTAAATTTGTTATAAACTAATATCAAAAGCAAGTTCTCTAAGCAAAGTTACAATTTACTTTTGAATTATTACAATTTGTGTGATATTTTGAACTAAAATTAAAAGTCTAAAATAATTTGCATGTTTATTTTTAAATAAAATAAATACATATATATAAGATAAATATGGAATTTTTTGCTTGACTTCTATGGGTTTTTTTTTTAATGGACTAGATCGAAGATATATATTATATAGGTGATAGGGCCTGCCAAAGGATTCGGACTTATATGATCCCAATGTTTTTTAATCGTGAGGTTTTCGATCAAGTTCGACAAGTTGAATCCAAGTCTAGATTCAGAAGAATTTATTATTATTATTTTATGTTGTGTATATACAATTACTATTTTTAAAATCAATTAAAATCAAACGTATGGCCATTTAAAAAAAAAAAAATTCAAAAAATATATATTAAAACAAATGAATAAAAAATTTGGTCCAAAAGGAAAAATTAACATATAATTTACACGATCATTAACAGCCTTTTATGTCGTACATAGACTACCATCATGATCTTTAGGCAACTTATGTAAGCTACGACTCTATTTTAAAAAATGATATATATCTTATGTACAATATTATTTATAAATTTAATTAAATTTTATAAATTATACTAAATAAAAAAATTTCACATTAATTAAAATAATAATATTTTAAAAATAAATAACGACACCCCTGGGTCCTGCAAGGATTAGTGTAGGTCATGGAAAACGTGAAAATGAGATATATAAAAAGATAAATTTGTCGCAATTATTTAGCAAAGAGCCAAGAGCTACCTAGTGGCTAGTAGAGTTGTACTTTGACCTTTAATTTATTTTCTCTATCAATTTTAAAGTCATCATTAATTATTAAAAAAAAATTACAAATACATAAAATAATACCAAATCCACATACTCTAAATAACTTTATCACTAGACGATTACTAGATGTTCCATCGTATTCAATGATTTCACTGTTTGTGGCTCTAAGGCATGGTCCAAGGATATTTCCATACTCATTTATTAAAGTTTTTTTTTTCTCCTTTTTAGATCAAATCCCTTTCACTCTCTTTGCCTTTTAATTGTTTTTTTCTTTGAGTTTATTTATGCTATATATTATGTGGAATAGATTTTATAAATTGCTAAATGCATGAAAATTTTTGAAGCAGCAAATTAATTGGTACCAAAAATTTAAAAAAATTAATTCTAGGACTCAAAATAATATAGTATCTCACAATATCGAGTGCTACAACACTAGATACCGGTGAAGGATCTATAATTTTTTTTCTAGTATAACTTCATTGTATATTGTATGTTGATGGTTGAGGTGTTTGTTCCTTATTCATTTAGTTTTGTCTTAAATAATATGTTTAAAAATGACATTTCTTTTTAATTTATTAGGTGAAATAAATTTTTTTATTAAATAATATATATATATATATATATAATTAGATAAAATTGATAAATAAATATTTTAATAAAATAATTTATAAACTTTCTAATTTGTCTTATGCAGTTGTTGTAATTTGTTTTACGTAGTTTTATTGCATATAAAAATAATTTTATTTTAAATTTTAATTTAATTATTATTAAATTTATTTTTATATTTTTAATACATTTTAAAAATATAAAAAATTATTTTAATTTGAGTAAAAGAAGAAGTCAACACATATAATTTTGTAATAAAATTTTTTAGATATGGTAAGTGTCCAACACGGTTTATGCTTACATTTCTAATGTTAATTTTTTTTTTTTATATAATTATATTACTTTATGTTATATTATCCAATTTTATATAAAAATATAAGACTGTATATAAATTTTAATACATTTTTTTTTCCCTATTTAGTACGGTCTAACGAAGAAAGTTAACCTGGAAAAAAGAAGGTAGTAGTAACAAAGCTTCATGACCCTTTTTAGTTCTCAGTCATGCTAATTTATGCAAGTCATCCATCGTCACCAACTTATAAGTTATAATCAACTTCAAATTTCGGTTATCAAATAGTTTTTGATAGCTCCCACGATTTATCAAAATCTTAGATCTCAATGATAATTCCACAATTTTTTCAATAGCAAGGTCAGAATTTCATTAATGATCAACAATTATATCTATGAAATTATATGAGACTTTAATAAATTGATGAAAAACAAATGTATGTTTTGTAGCAGAGTGAATAAAAAAAAAATTACTTAAGAATAGTACTATTTAATACTTCAAAATAATAAAAACTATTAAATGAGACAAGAAATAAAAATTAAAAGAGCACCAATATGGACTAATTACAAATGGTACTTAAATTTATTACATAAATAGCATGTTAATTGATATATCTAATTTTTAATTTAAATGAACAAAATGATAATAACATTATACAATACCACTTCAACCCATAAGAGAAAAGTTTATCACTGTAGCATAAAGATAGGGATAGTGACACTATATAGTTTTTTTTACCTTACTATTGGCCAATATTACACTTCAATATGTAGAAAAAAGCCAATACGTCAAAAATTAAAATCAACAAAACTAAATAGTTGGTTAACAAAAAAAAACCTAAATTGTTCCACAGTGGCCTAGCTTACAGCAACAGCAGGCCAAATATACTATATGAAATAATGAAATATCCATCTGGCTACAAAGACAAGCATTTTGCTTCTGTGATACAAATCTGAAAACTTTTACAAACAACAACAATAATAATAATAAACATTTGATCACTATCAACATGAAAACCTTGACTTTCACATAATCAACATTTAACATGCTCTACCTCTTTCTCAATCGGGAAGGGGGAAAATGGACCTGAGAACAACTAAAAGAAATCAAATTCCAGATAATTATTTTGATCAGGGTATGTGGCAGCAGCAGTACCAACGCCGGTGGTGGTTTTGTTATTAGCCGATACCATAAGAGCTGACATCCTCTCAATGTCAACTGGTTTTGGGATCTCAGGAGGAGTCGCACATCGAATCAAAGCCCAATTTACACCTTCGAAAAAAGGATGTTGTTTAACCTCAGATGCTCCTCGCTTGTATGCCAATCTATGTTGTGGCTCCTTCACTAGCAATCCCCTAATCAAATCTTTTGCTGAAAAGCTAACCGTTGGTGCTTCTGGGAATCGTAATGGCTGACCAACAACATTGAAGAGTGTTGCCCGATTCCCTGATCCTTTGAAAGGGGTTTTGCCAAATAAAAGCTCATAGAGAAAGATACCAAAAGTCCACCAATCAACAGCACTGCCATGCCCTTCACCTTTGATAATTTCAGGTGCTAAATATTCATGGGTCCCTACAAAGGACATCGAGCGAGCATTGGTTGGTTCTGCATTGAGCTCTGGCAATGGACTGACTTGGTTGCCCATTTCATTCTTCTGTTTTTTGTCTTTCTTAGATTTACTTGAAAAGAACCGAGGGCCAAAGCATGTTGTAGGCATTGCACAAGATGGCTGAATACAGGAGGGCTCAATACAAGATGGCTGTGCACAATAAACGGGGTTCCTACGCAAGATTTCAGATTCCGGTGCTGAAGATTTTACTAATGTTGGACTGACAGCACAACGAAGAGAAAGGTCAAAGTCAGAGAGCATAATGTGTCCATCATCCCTCACAAGGACGTTCTCTGGCTTGAGGTCACGGTAAACAATCCCTAGCATGTGGAGGTATTCCATAGCTAAGAGAACTTCAGCAACGTAGAACCTGCACAAGGTCAAACGTAAGAAACAATTCTAATAAAAATATGACTAAACATTACAAGACAGCAAGGTCATTTTATATTAACCATTTGAAAACGGTAAACAGTTCTGATTCTATGAGTAGTGTCTGCTATCTATTCTTTCTTTATTAAAAAGTTGACTAACAGAAAGTGCTTTTGGCTATATAAAACAAAATACCATATAATAGTCCATGTTTATATCTTCCCAGTTGATTACCCAAGTGAAGTACTGTGAGCCCAAATTGGACGTGCTAATGTACTGTAATATAAGTGCAAGTTCAAGTCAGTGTAAGGCCTACATCTACGTCAGAAATATAAGTGCAAGTTCAAGATTGCAGGTCTTGATCTAGTGCATCAAGGTGCATGTGAAACTCGTTTGGGGCCCCTATGTTATATGCAGATTGAATACTGAGAACATAACCTTAGAATCTTGAGAGATCATTTTACCGTGTGCTTGTAGGACTTCTTTGTATAAACAGTGAGATAGTGTATGAGAGTAGTTGAGATTCTTGAACTATAAACTGTGAGGAAACAAGGGGGAAGCCATTGCACTGTGTATATTCCAACAGATTGATCAATAAAGTGAGGTGGAACTGATTTTGTTCCAAAGTAGATGTAAGATCTACACATTGTAGAGAAGAACCACTATAAAATTCTTGTGTGTGCTTCTTGTTATTTTATGTTGCTAGTTTCTGTGGTGGTGCACCGGTGATTAGGTAGTTTTTCTCAACAAAACTGGTATCAGAGCTGGGATTCTGATCTGATTTAGGAAGAATCTTGGGGTTGTTAAAGGGCCAAGACTCGATCAAGAAAGACTAGTTTATACAAGCAGTCACTGGTAACTTGGTAAGGATGGCAATGATGAAATATGAAATAGAGAAGTTTGATAGGACTGGAGATTACTCATTGTGGAAGAGAAAAATGAGGAACATCTTGATTCAACAAGAAGTTGATGCAGCCCTAGAAGAAGACTTCCCAGTTGACATGAAAGAGGAAATAAAGAAGACAAAAATGAAGAAGGCCAGTAGCTGTATAGAGTTGTACTTGGCTGATAATGCTCTGTGGCAAATCCAGGACCTTGAAGCCGCAAAACAGATCTTGACAAGATTGAGAAAGTTGTATGACCATAAAACTCTCTCAAATAAAATTTTTGTGAAAGAAAGATTATTTGGCTTCAAGATGGACCAGTCAAAAACTCAGAATTATAACATTGATCAGTTCAAAATGAGCAATGCCCAATTAGCAAACCTAGACAAAAAGATAGATGAGAAAGATCAGGCAACTATCCTCTTGAATGCATTACCAGAAACGTACACTGAGTTGAAAACTGCCATAAAGTAGGCAGGGAAGAATTAAAGATTGATTTTGTGATCTCATCGCTGAAGTCATGGGAATGGGAGCACAAGAAATGGAAAAGGAATTCAAAGGCACCTGAGGGACTATTTGTAAGAGGTAGATCTGAAAAAAGAAGCAATAATTACAAGGGCAAAAAACCCTCAAGATCAAAGTCAAAGAACAAGAAATCATTGAGGTGCTTTATATGTCACAAGGAGCGACATTTCAAGCATGATTGTCCAATGAGAAAAGGCAAGAATTCTAAAGGTGATGGAAAGAGTAGCACAGGTGATGGAAACATGGTATCTGAGGACTATGATAGTACATATGTACTTGCAGTAAGTGTTACTAAGTCAGAATTTGAGCGGGTACTAGACTCAGGGTGTTCTTTTAGCATGTGTCCTAACAAGAATTGGTTTCAAAGAACTGCGGTGGAAGATGGAAGGGTGCTACTAGGTAATAATCATGAGTGTAAAGTCAAGGGCATTGGTGAGGTAAAATTGATTCTATCAGATAGGACTGTGAAGACTTTGTCTGAGGTTAGGTATGTTCCTAAGTTAAGAAGGAACCTAATCTCCCTGAGGGCTTTGGATTCTGCAAGATTTACAATCAAATTAGACCAAGGAGTCCTAAAAGTGATCAAAGGTTCCATGGTTGTCGTTCAAGGAATCAGAGATGATGGACTTTATTTGTTGGAAGGTAAGACAATGTCTGGTGCTGCCACGGCAACCTCCTCAAGTAGTAGCACTGACGTTTGGCATAGAAAATTAGACCACATCAGTGAGAAGGGATTAAAAGAACTAAGCAAGCAAGATTTGGTCAAGATACACAGTGTAGTTTCCTTAGGTGTATGTGAGCATTGCATTTGTGGCAAAAAGACAAGAGTAAAGTTTGGACCAGAAAGGCATACAACTAAAGGAATCTTGGACTATGTTCATGCTAATCTATAAGGGCCTTCACCTGTAGCATCAACGGGTGGTAACAGGTATTACTTGGATATTATAGATGACTACTCAAGGAAGGTGTGGAGATGTATCTTGAACAGCACGGATGAAACCTTTGAGAGGTATAAAGACTTGGAAGAACTTAGTGGAGAATCAAACTAGTAAAAAGTTGAAAGTCTTGAGAACTGAAAATGGCTTGAAGTTCTACAATCATGAATTTGATAAACTATGCAAGGTCAGTGGGATCCAAAGGCATAAAACAATACCAGGTACTCCCCAACAGAATGGAATAGTGGAAATAATGAACATAACCATTCTAGACAAGGTCAGATGCATGTTATCAAACTCAAAGTTACCTAAGAACTTTTGGATAGAATCTGTTCAAGTAGCCACATATTATTAACAGGTCACCATCATTAGCTATCAACTTTAAAACACCAAAAGAAACGTGGGGACTGGGGAGAAAAGCTTGCAAATTACAGTATCCTAAGGGTGTTTGACTTTCTCACAAATGAGAGAAGGAAAGTTGGAACCTAGAGCAAGAAAGTGTATATTCATTAGATACTCAAAGGGTATTAAAGGGTATAGACTTTGGGACCCTGAAAGAAGAAAGTATTTTAACGGTAGAAATGTGACTTTTATTGAAGATGCAACCTATGAAGACTCTAAGGATGTCAATGTGGAGAATCAACTGAGGACCAACATATAGTTAGAAATTGGTGAAACAAATGCTATGGAACCTGATGAGACTAAAGGTTCACATCATGGTGGAGTTAGTGACCCAACATCAGATGGAGATACCTAAGAGCAAGAAGAAACCCATGAAGAAACTACTAAAAATGCACCTGAGTTATCAAACCATTCCTTAGTGAAGGCTAGGTCTAATAGAATTTCTAAACCTGTGTTGAGATATGGGCATGCTGATTTAGTAGCATATGCACTTCAGGTTAGTGAGGAGATAGACAACTCAGAAGCAAAATCTTATAAGGAGGCAATGGCAAGTCCAAATGCTGATAAATTGAAGCAAGCAATGAATGAGGAGATTGACTCACACATGAAGAACAAAACCTGGGTATTGGTTTCAAAGCCTCGTAAGGCTAGGGTAGTAGGCAGTAAGTGTGTATTTAAACAAAAAGATGGCATTGAAGGAGTAAAACTAGCAAGATTCAAAGCCAGGGTAGTAGCTCAAGGGTACTCTCATAGGGAAGGAATATATTATAATGAAATATTCTCTCCAATGGCAAAGTATACATCAATAAGAACTCTACTGTCCATTGTGACTTAGTTTGACTTACACTTTGAACAAATGGACGTTAAAACAACCTTCTTCCATTGGGAGCTAGAAGAGACAATTTATATGAGACAACCAAAGCATGACCATGTTTGTTTGCTAAAGAGGTCATTATATGGACTCAATCAATCCCCTAGACAATGGTACAAAAGGTTTGATACCTTTATGCACAAACTAAAATTCCAGAGATGTGAATTTGATGTATGTGTCTACTTTAGAAGAGAAAAGTCAAGTAACATGATCTATCTATTATTATATGTAGATGACATGTTACTGGCTTGTAAAGAAATGTTTGAGGTGAAGCACTTCAAGGATCTTCTTAAGGGAGAATTTGAGATGAAAGACTTGGGGAGTGCTAAGAAGATCCAAGGCATGAAAATAAGAAGGGATAGGGGAAATGGTAAATTGTTCATTTCACAAACAAACTACATTCAGAAGATCTTAAACAAATTTGGGATGTGGGATTGTAGAACTATGTCTACTCCATTAGCTGCACATTTCAAGTTCAATCTAGAACAATTCCCCAAGACAAAAGAAGAGAAGGATGAAATGAAGAATATACCTTCCTCTAATGCTATGGGAAGTTTAATGTATGCAATGGTGGGAACTAGGCCAGATTTGGCTCACTTAGTGAGTGTAGTAAGTAGATATATGGCTTTCCTTGGAAAGCAGCACTAGGAAGGAGTAAAATGGATTTTTAGGTATCTTAAAGGAACCTCAAAATTTGGATTGGTGCACGAGAGAAGCAAAATAGGCTCAATATGTCTATTGGAGATCATTTTACCGTGTGCTTGTAATACTTCTTTGTATAAACAGTGTGATAGTGTATGGGAGGAGTTGAGACTCTTGAACTAAAAACTGTGAGGAAACAAGGAAGCCACTGTACTGTGTATGTTCTAACCTATGTTACCTGGACTCGGGAAAAAGTGTCGGATACGGGTACGTGTCTAGGTGTCGGATATGTCTGTTGATAAAATTTTAAGACACTTGGACACGGATATAAAGTGTCTATTTTTTAGATACGGGTACTTAGACACGACATATTATCATAATTTTAAAAAATTTATATATATGAAATTGCAAGACATTCAAACATATAATGAAATATTATACTATTAACTTAAATTACCTTATAGTTATTATGATTTATTAAAATTATTTATTAACTTATTTATAATGAAATAGACCTAATATAAAAAATATATGGATACATATTTATTATATATTAATTTTTTTTATAAATACATAAATTCTTTATTTAATCATTAAATATTTATTGCATTATTATTTTTTTAATATATGACTTATATAAGTATGGTAATATAAAAATATGAATTATTTATGTTAATATATAATTATGAATCATAATATATATATATATATATTTTTTTTTTTTCTTCAAATATAAAATTAATATATAATTATGAATCATATATAATAATATATAATTATGAATCATAATTCATATGTATATATTTTTTTCAAATACAAAAAAGAATTATATGTTGGTAGTATATATCAAAATAATAATATATTAATTATAATTAAAAATAAAAGAAATATATATAATTTTTTTTTTTGATAAATAAATATTTAATTAAATTATAAGATAAAGTTATATTTATAATTAAGTTTGATTTTAAGTTATATTAATAATTAAGTAAAAGTTGAATGGATATCAAGACATATGGCCGACATTATTTCTGGAACTTTATAAAAAAATAAAAAAAAAAAGTAAAACGTTGAAGAGCAAAACGGAAGTAAAAAAAAAAAGTAAAAACCCATTAAATGCGGGAAGAGAAATAAGGAAAACAAAAAACAGAAAAGAAAAGAAGAAAAGAAGAAAAGAAGAAGAAGCGACAAGAAGAAGCCACTCTCTGCGACTCTGCTTCATCTTTTTTTTTAATTATAAATTTGTCTCTGGCTCTCTGTTTCGTTCTCTTGCTTGGCGGCCATAGAGGCATGGATTATGGTGGTAATATTTATCGCCTATTTTTCGAACTTTCTGGCTTCTGCATCTCTATTTCTCATTCTCTTAAGCTTGTTGTTCTTAGTTCTTACTGTTCTCCTTTTCTTTAAACGCTTACTGTTCTCCTTCTATTTTTCTATTTTTCGCTGCCAAAATCATAAGTGAAGCTACTGCCAAAATCATAGTTGGAGTATCTGGAATTACAGCCGCCGTATCGGACACGTATTTCACACCGGTGTCGGTGTCGTGTCGCGTCGACACGGGTGTGGTGGATGAATTTGCCGCGTCCAGGTAACATAGGTTCTAACAGATTGATCAATAAAGTGAGGTGGAACTGATTTGGTTCCAAAGTGGCCGTACGCTCTACACATTGTAGAGAAGAACCACTATAAAATTCTTGTGTGTGCTTCTTGTTATTTTATGTTTCTAGTTTCTGTGGTTGTGCACTGGTGATTAGGTAATTTTTCTCAACACCAAGGACTACGGTTTAGCCACAAAGATTTCCATATGGACTGGTCCATCATCAGTAATCAAAAGAGCATTGACTAACTGCACCCACCAAGATACATATCTAAACTATGACCAGCACAGCAGCCAGAATTGCTTTCCTATTTGAACGAAATATGCAAACAGAGGTCTATTTGTTTATGCTTTTGAGACCCTTTAAAGCGCTTTGGACAACAAAAGAGCACATCTAAACCAAACAGAATTTTTTTATCATAAGTGCATTCATGTCTCGGAAAGAAAATTATGAGGAAGACATGAGCACAAATTGTGAGCTTCTTTCTCAAAACACCTTTTTAAAACCACTTTTAACAGTACCACACCTTTAGAATGTGAGTAAAATCAATTCAGCATAGGTCATGAAAATGAGGGGGGGCAGCAGATTCTGGCTACAAACAATATTATAGCAATTTATAATTTTTAATTACAATTGGCCCTTCATTTTTGAGACGTAGTCTGACTGGTTGTGCCATGCAAGAAGCATCTCACTCTAATGCTGACCATGCAAGTAAGTTAACGAAAAGAATCCAATATTGATTACTCTAACTCATAGTCACTTTAAGCTACCAGCTCTCACAGACATTGTGATTTCTATAAATCTTTTTCTATAGGAGATTCAGCATGTACACCAGATAATCCCTTATGACATAAACAACAATTCACAATGCCAAGCAGCAAGATAAACATCAGATGTTTATCACATTACATTTTTAGGTTATCTAGTCCAAATATGCAGAAGCCAATACAAAGGATGAACTGAATTTCAACGAAGTTAATTAATGCAATTTTTTTCATTTATGTAATTCAAGTTAACAAGGATTAAGAAAAGGTATCATACTTTACGGCTTGTTCAGTGAAGTGCTTCCCTGGTTGCTTTTGCCGAAGTGTGTGCAAGTCACCTCCAGGACAATATTCCATCACCAAGCATGAAAATTTCTCGGTATCAAAATGGGCATATAAAGTGGGAAGGAAGGGATGGTCCAACGATTGTAAAATTTCTCTTTCTGTTTGAGCTCGAAGCAGTTTCTTACGACCAGCTAAAGATGCCTTATCCATGACCTTCATTGCAAAATAACATTTTGTTCCACTCAACTCAGAGAGGTAAACACTTCCAATATCCCCACAACCCAATTTCTTAAGAAGTCTGAAATGGATGAAGTTTAATACACCATTTTTAGCTCGAACAGCCTGTATAGCTTCCCATTGACTATCATTTGCCTTATGAGGTTTGTTGATACTGCTACTGAAACTGCTACAAGTACTTTCGTCGCTCACGTCACTACTCATGCTACCTCTACAAATACTACTCTTCCCGCTTTCAACCAGGTCTCCTTGCCCACTAATTTTTGCACTTCCACTAGTCTTAGCAAGACTGCTAGTCCCATCACTAACTTTTGCCATAGATGGGCAAACCCCATGCTCTAATGTTTTCATTTCTTGTTCACAACCTTCTGGTGGATTCTTGGTTCCCCTTACCAAACGAATCCCATCAGATTGCACCTGTTTTGGATCACCAACTGATAAATTTGAGCTTAACTTATCCGCTAAAGAAGTTGGAGTTTCTTTCTGATGAAACACCAGTGCCTTCTTGTTCTCAGAGTTCTCTACACAAACTTGCTTAACTGCATCTTGTTGCACGTTCTTGGTTAGTTTTCTGGGGGTAACTGGCTCCGATTTGCTTGCATTTGTGATCTGTAAAGGTGAAGGTCTATGAGAGTTTCCTTCTATAGTTTGACTAGCAACTAATTTCTTCTGACTCTCCGGGGCTGTTCTGGCACCGGATTTTGAGGCCATTGAAACAACTTAGGCTTGTTCAATAGACCGAGTCAAACCAACCCATAATTCAACCCCCAATTTCACCAATTGACACCCTCCACTGACAGTTCCCCTTAAGTTCATCAATAGCAAAGTAATGCCTACAATTAATCACAGATATATCAGTGACCAATTCATCATGGTCAAACACATAGGTTAAACTAGAAAGTAAAATTTCAAATCAATCCAGTGAAAAAGTTGGGCAAATAAATTGACAACATTTTAGTATTGAAATTGAACAACTAAGAATCACTCCTATGTCTACATGCTCCCATTTTCTTTTACTTCAGTAACCTGGAAAGCGACCACCCTTTAAATGATAAAACACAACTAAAATAACGAGCCTTTTTTTACCAGCTCTTAGTCTCTTACAGGTCAAAATGAAGCGTTTAATCAAATACAAGAAAGATATTATCAAAATTAAGAATCAATAGAAACTAAGCATAACCAGTACAAAGGTTATATGCGGGAAAAGAAATTGGCAACCGACCAAAGGCCAAATTTTCATCTAAGTACCCATCGTTAGATACCTCAAAACAATGAAATTTTCTTCCGAGAAAATATGAAAAATCTGCAGGAAGTTTCTATGAATCAAAGTAGCTTCAAACTAAACTAAATCAGTTCCCCCGTAAATTCAGCTTCTATGTACTTCTTACAAGTCATCAAAAGGCTATAGAGTAAAAGATATGAACCAAAGAAATGAGATTCATACAGATCTCAAACAGACCCACCTCTTCGGATCCAAAAGCCCCACAAAGACCTAGATGCTAAAAAACAAGATAGAGAATAGAAATACGCAAAACCCACCAAGCAAATCGAAGGACAAGATGAAAGTGACGAAAAGGGGAAGCTCCAAAAGGTTACCTGAAAAAGTCACAAAGATCGAAACTTTGAAGGGAATTCACTTTAACAGAGAAGAAAATGAAGAGCACTAACAACTGTTAACAGGGATAAAAGAGCAATGTGACAATGAAAGAACTCCTCCGAAAATGTGTGGAGAGAAAGAAAAAGCAGAAGAACAAGAAAGAGAAAGGGAAAAGCTTTAAGGGTGTTAGAAATAGATGGGTGTCTGTGGGCTACCATACATGATAGAAAAGAGTAAGATTTTTTTTTTTCCTTCTCTCACTTTTTCCGGAAGTGGTCAAAGTTAATTAGTATTATTATTTTTCCATTATTTATTTGTTTTTAAAAAGAAATTACATAGTCATTGAGATTTAAAACCCAACTAGAGTTATTTCCTTCTTTATACAACTTATTAGGTTTTTTTTTCCCTCAAATATTTTAATGTGTTTTGTCTCAGAGGAGCTAAAAATTACAAAATTAATATTTTTAAAATATATAATAATAAAAATAAAAATAACATTTTTAAAACTAATCCACATCTTTCTTAATTAGATGTGTGTTATTTATGTTGTGCTTTAGGGGGTTATGTTAGATATTTGAACTACCCAAATTTTTGTTCATTTTATACAGCCTATACTTTTTTTTTCTCTACATAAAAGTACCAAAATTTTTATCTCATTTACAAGCAAGTATTTTTTGTGATTAAATTTTACCACGTTAGCTAATATTGTAAAATTAATTAATTAATGTGACACATGTCAATTTTTTTCATTAACGTAAAAAATTTAATTAATATTAATTAATGTGACATGTGTCAATGAAAAATTTTAATTAGAGCTAACGTTATAAAATTAATTACAAAATGCTATTTATCTGTAAATGGGATACTTGATTCCATTAGCTAATGCTATTACACAGCTCACTACTTAATGCCATAATCAGGCCCTATTCTTTCTTTTTTATAAAAGATCAAGATATTTGATTTGAACATGTGAGTTAAATCGAATAAGTCTTGACTCCAAGTAAATAAATGAATCACATATTCCTGCTTACACTTCAACGACCCATAAAATCAGTGAATTATTAAAATATTTACACACATCCACACCAACCCTCACAGTCAATTAAAAAAAAAAAAAAGATTGAGCCAATTTTATTTGAAGGAAAAAGGGGGTTATATTTTGTGATTTGTTTGGACATCAGACCTACAATGAAAAAGGTTAAGCCCGAAAGCTCTACATATGATTTATCCAAAAAAAAATTGGAAGGATCTATTTTATATTTATAACATCTCGTCTCTACTGTTAAATATGTGATAATCTTGTTTCTACAGTTAAATATGGATTTTTTTGGTCGATTTGAAAAGGCCCATACTTTGAATTTGTGAAAGTTAATTGTGATTCTATATGGAACTACACCACTTGATGTTCGGCTCTTGGAATTGTGGTTAGGGACCACAATCACATTGGTTCTGTTTTTCATGCATATGCTGCTCAAGTTCTTCATGTTGAGTTTTTCCTTGCAGCTACGGTTCTTGCTTAACGTGAGGGAGCAAAATTAATTTTCAAGTTGGTCCCCCCGCTACTATTTTAGAAAGTGCTTCTAAAACTGTGCTTACAATTGTCTACCTTTTTTTTTTGCTCTTAGTGAAAATCTTTCTGCTCATATTTTGGGTGTTTGGGCAAAATTTAATTACAAAGAAAACCTTGTGTTTTTATATGTTACCCATATTAATTTTGGTTGTTTTTAAAAAATATATTATTTTTTATGCTATCATATATATATATACTTAATATTCATTTCCAGCGGCTGTGTATTATACTCATCTTTCACACAAAATTAATTATGATCTTGCATTTTAGAAATTATCTAACACTAGTCATTGGTATATTATCTTGTAGGATAGGGTAATTACACGTATTTTTTTTTTTTTCATATAAGAAAATTACATACATGTATGATATGAGTATGCAACAACAAACTGTACAGTAACGCAATATTAAAAATATTAGAGAAAAATCGTGCATCATCTCTCAACTTTACTTTAAAGCCCGAATATATTGATTTTATTATGGTACACGATGAAGTTGACAGACCTCGAAATCTCTATTTGCAGACCACCAGACAGTTCAGTTGGGGGAGAGGGAGAATTAAAATTTTACACCTTCGTAAAATAACATATTTTCTTCTTCGTTTTCCGAGACATGTCTTTACCCAAAAAAACTTCATAATAATAACGCATAGTGCAAATATTAACTTCTTTAGATCCATTTTACAAAAACATACTTTAATCATACTTTGATATTGAAATGAGCATGAATTAGATTTAAGAGGCATTTGTTATTATAAATTTTAAGCTCATTAATTGTGTGGTTTTAAGAAGAAAAAAAGTAAATAGTGCAAATGCGAACTTATTTTGATCCATTATACAAAAATATACTTGAATCATCTTTTCAAAATTTCAAAGTTCAACATCTATCTTCTTGAATAGGAAGCAGTCCCTCCCCACTCACTGCCATACAAGGATATCGATTTATTAAAGAAATCGAGCATAGCAAGAATGAAACAGAAGGAACCAGAAAAATAAAAAACGCAAAGTAAGATCCACAAATTCTCACATAAATAAAAAAATACGGGCAATAAGAATCAATATTATTGAACAATGAATAGTATTAATAACCCTCTATTATAAATTGAGTGGAGAAAATACCACAATGTTACTTAGCAGTTTCTTTTACTTGGTGGGTTAAATAAGAGCAACAATCTATTACGCACCATAGGGCACTACTAAATTGCAGAACTTAGATACATGCATTCTCCTTTTTCGGTTTTCAGCTATTCATTACAAAAACAAACGCAAATTCAACTACAGGCAATTCCACCACTAAAATCCCAAAAACAAAACCCATGAATGAATCAGCACATTCTATAAAAATCGAAAATGTCTGACTTAAAACGAAATGGTTGTAATAATAAGCAAAACCCAACTATCAAATTTGGGTCACCATTGTGAAACATCAACAAAAATATAACAACCTGCCCTCATCCAATAACATTTTTCAACGCACTAAAAGAAAAACAAGGGAAGAAAATGAAATAATCCATGAACGAGTGTGAGAAACCAGCCCTAAACCAAAGTTGAGAGAAACCTCAGAAACTAGCAGCAAATAACAGCTCTCTCAAGAACTTACGCTAGATAAGCTCCTACTGCAAAAAACAAGTGCTAGCCTGACCAAAAAATGACATTCAACCTAGCTAAACTATTGTAATAGACAGATGCTAAGCCAAATCAGTATGATGTTTCTACCTGCATTAAACTAAAACATAATAGTAGCTACCAATGCTAATCTGAAATAGATAAGAAAACACTCTAATTAGACTTATGTAGATAGTTATAAATCCCAAACAAGAAACTATAGTCTGCAGAACACTACATATATGTTCAACTAAAATAGACAACCATGTAGACACTCAACACTAGCTTAATCAATCTACATAAATTGTCTAAGCCATACAAAACAAGATACAGTCTAGTAGGTCTCTTCTGGTTATCCAAAGCCTTCCTGATAGGAAATCTCTAGCAGGTGGGGAGGAAGTGCCTATCAGTGCAGTAGAAACAAAACTAGAGGAAGATGTGTCAAACTTCTATGGCAAAGCTTAAGTGTCAGCATAAATGGCCTTCTTTACTACCTTGCCTGAAAAGGTACCGACTACTTCCCTTCATTTCTACCTTGCATAGGGATGGTATCGACTACTGCCACTATAGCCTCCCCCTCTTCCATAAAGACCACCTGCTCCGCCATAACTAGAACCAGGACCAGATTCATAACCACCACCACCATAGCCTGAACTTCCATATCCTCCATAGCCATCACCACCACGACCATAACCACCTAAACCACTTGCCCCATAACCTCCGCCAAAACCACCACCATAGGGTCCAAAGCGACTAGAATAACCGAGGGTAGAATCACCTCGATAGCCACCTAAGCTACTGCTGCCAAAACCCCCATAACCACCACCAAATTCGCCACTACCACTTCCATAACCATAGCCACCACCAAGCCTACCTCCAAGACCACTTGGTGTCCTATAGGGACCAGGGCCATAACCCCCATCAAACCCACCATAAGAACCACCATATCCACCAAATCCATCATTGAAAGAACGAGCCCTAGAGTTGCTACCACCATATGCAGGAGGAGGGGGAGGATTTGAGGCTTTCTTTGGTTCAGCTTTCTTGATCTCCACCTACAACAAAACAACTTAGTTAACCTAGGCTTCCTTGGAATACAACTATTATGATAGCCTTCCTTGGTTGACCTATACCTGAAACAACCTCAGCCTATTATTAGTAACAACTAATGATAACCAAAATACTTATTAATTGAATATCTAACTAAAGAAACAAGAACTCTGAATAGGTGTGGTCTTAATGAAATTGGAGAATGCAAAAATACATGCTCCTAGTTGGATAGTTGATGGTCTTGGACTCCAATCAATCAAGCTCACCTGTGTACCAGCCATATCAATCATATTTCCCTTGGATAGCATCTCATCTACAACTTCTTCACTGTCAAAAATTACAAATCCAAAGCCTCGAGAACGATTGGTTTCATGATCACGTATTATCTGATGTTCCACCACCTCCCCATACTTTGAGAAGAAATTCTTTAACTCGTCTGAACAAAGCAAGGGCCAATAAATAAGAAAACCATATGCAAACAATCTTACAACAGAAGAGGGGAGATAAAGGAAATAAACGACACATAGAAAACCGAAACTACTCCTACATGCCATCCACCTTCCACACTGGGAGTTAAAACAGGACAACAAAATACCAAGGTGCCCTACCTTCTGAGAAGGTTGCTGGAATGCCACCAACAAATATTTTCTTTGTTTTGAAATCCTTTGACTGACCTTGTCCTTTAGGAATGGTTCTTTTAATTTCAACCTGCCACATTGTCAGAAAGAGATTTGTAATTTTGTTTTGCATACAAACAACACAAGTCTAAATCACTATCACTATTACAGGACTGAGGGAATTGTGAGCAATCACTGCAAGCAGAAAATAGTTACAGGAGAAACTGTACCTGCTTTCCATTAATAACATGGGTATCCTCAATAACCCTGTCAACCACTGAAGGATCAGCATAAGTGATAAATCCAAAACCTCTAGGCTGACCCGTGAAGCGATCTTTCATTATAACGGAGTCAACTATCTCTCCATATTTCCCAAAGTGCTTGTTGAATGCAACTAGAGAAAATGGAAAGAAAATAATAATAAGCAAGAGAACCAAAGAACTAACTTAAACAACCAATCACAATGTACCTTTCATAAAATGAGATACATTATTACTTTCGGATGACTGGATGATAAATCACAACTAAAATACAGCTTAAACGTATTATGCTTCCCTCTGCTTATATCAATTTATCACATTGTCTCAACAAATAACAGATGAATGCCTCATAAGACTGTAGTATGGTGCACGGAGAAAGAAGAAAATAAAGAAATATACTTTGCACATTTTGAGAGAGAAAATTTTCTTGTTAAAAGAAGTCAAACTCAGATTTACTTATTGCAGTAAAAATATTCCTAAAAGAAAGCACGTCTCTCAAATAAATAATAACAACTATATGAGGAAAGAAAATACAGTAGCCAAGACTCACCGAAAGTCGTATCTTTCGCTAATCCGCCAATGAAAATCTTTCTGCACTTAACAAAAACATAGATCAAACGAAAAACATGAAAACCTTCAAACAATTTAACGGAAAAAATTCCTACTTCCGTCAAGGAGATGAAAAAAAAACAGGGGGGGACACCAACAAGCAAGTAAACCAATAGATCCAGATCTCTTTTAGTTTTCTAGTCTAAAAGATCCTACGTTATAGGAATGGAAACGATATATGAGTAAATCAATATTGAGAAAAAAGTTTGTGACGAACCCTGGGCTAGCTCCATCTCCACTATGAGGATTGTCGCTCTTCGATTTAGAACCCATGAGAATCCGATCTCGGAATTCGATGTATGAGGTATCAAATGTTGGAGCTTGCGAGCTAGAGAGATAAAGAGATATTAGGGTTTTGGTGCGAATGGATGAGAAAGTAACCAAAGATAATGGTTGTGTTCAAAATGTCTAATTTGCCATTGACAATTATATCGCTTCCCTTGGACTTTAGAGAACTAAGATTTTTACTTGCCGATACCCGATAGATAGAGATTGACAGTTTGACACTGTAATATATTTATCTTTATCCTTTATTTTTATTAAAGAAAATATATTTAAAATATGTAGCTAAATTAATAACAATATTAATAAAATACATATATAATCTGTTTTTCTTTAAGCACGACTGCATCAGTTTCATTTAATTATTCTCAGTATATTAATTATTTCTAAGTAGGTTTAAAGCCATGTGTGTTTTTAATTAAATTTTTAAAAATTCTATACAAATTTAGGTATTTAATTACGATTTATATATGTCTTTAAAAATGTAGTAAAAATTTATTGATTTTTAAAATTTTTGAAACACTATTTTTTAAAAAAACAAATGGTATGTAATTTAAAAAGACATAAATTTTTATATATAATTATAAATAGCAATTCACTTAATAATTAAACAGTTAAACTCATTCATTTTTTATCGCAAATTTATATTAATGTTTGATCTAAAACTATCATATTAAATACCGTTTGCTTAATTAAAGAATGATCTTTTTTTTTTTTAATTTTATTTATATAACATTACAAATTACACATTTCATGTTATTTTATTCATGAAACTTGAAATTATCTGTACAATATAAGGGTAACAACATTAATACAACAAAAATTTATTAATTATAATTTTATCTAATAATAATAGTATTAAAAAATGTAATTGTTTTTGTCAATATAATAATCTATATTTTCTATAAACATATTCTTTGTAACCTCAACCTAATTTATTAAACTGTAATTGTTTTTGTCAATATAATAATCTCTATTTTCTATAAACATATTCTTTGTAACCTCAACCTAATTTATGTCTGTTATCCAAAACCTATGTATAACTTTCTAGTTACAAAATGTAACTGGTGGTAACAATTATATCTACTTCCCTGCAATTTTAATTTATAAGCTAATTCTTATTCATGTGCTTAGCATGTTCATCATACCAAAAGTTTATTTCTTTCTATTTATTTAATAAATTGATGTTTAAAAAAAAAAAAAAGTTTATTTATTTCTGATCTGTCTGTTATTTCATTTTATATATTCTTATTTTTTTGGTCAACTATTTTCTTTATTCTTAAAAGCTTAAAACTAGGCAAATGTTGCAAGAGTGTGCGAGAACTAGAAAGGAATAGAAAGCAAGTGGCTTACCAACCAACAGCCAAGCTTATAATTTAGGCGACATTTTGGTGTGCTTTTAGTTGGTTCACTCATCAGTTAAAATAGTTGTACAATCAACTTCTATGTAGAGAGAAATCAGGTTATCATTTAGCAGTTAACATGGAAAATAGAAGAGAAGATGAAATTCAGGACATATCAATATCAACCCCAACAATGGGGTCTATGCAAAATATTACAGCCAGTAATGGCTTTGGCCACAACATAGAGTACATGCCTCAAGCATATTTTAGTAACAAGTACACTGAGATTAACATACAAGATGAGACTTTGAACCCCAATAAAGATAGACCTCTTCCTATATTCCTTAAGGTAGTAATGCACCTTTTGGGTTTTCCATTTTAGGTTCAGTGTTTGTTAGTGCTTAGTGATTTAAGAAGAAAGCAATTTTATAAGGAAACACATAATATGCTTGTTTCAAAAGGCATAAAATGTACTCTATGTTCCCTAAACTCAATTTTAACAATTTATTTTAGGTTATGTTTGCTTTAAGTGCTTCTTTAAGCAAACATAAAACGTGATTTCTACCCTAAAAGTACTTTGACAATTTTTTTACATGTTTGGTCCTGTTTTCAGAAGCGCTTTTACAGAGTTCCATAAGCAGAAACAAACAGACCATTATGTTTGGTTTACAATCACTTTTTTTTTATGTAGTCACAAGAGGGTCTCAAAAACAATAGCGAACACGATTAATAGCAAAACAATTATTGTTAATGCATGGTTTGTTTTTGAGCTAATATTTACTTTTAACACAGTTTGAGGATGTGGAGTTCAAGGTGAGAAATAGCAAAGGATCTTCTAGCAACCCAGTTAAAGCAGTAGTATCAAAGGTAGCTTCACAACTTAACAAGGATGATCATTACAAGCAAATCTTAAAGGGTATAACAGGAAGCATTGGGCCTGGTGAAATTCTAGCTTTAATGGGTCCTTCTGGTAGTGGGAAAACAACCTTATTAAAAGTAATTGGAGGAAGATTACTTGAAAATGTTAAAGGAAAAATAACATACAATGACATTCCATATAACCAAGCTCTTAAGAGAAGGTAAAACTTACATTATCAATCTTAATTTCTTCATTGGCATTGTTATGTGATATTATATTAAGTTTCCTTTTTTTCTTTGTTTTGGTAGAATTGGATTTGTGACACAAGAGGATGTACTCTTCCCACAATTAACAGTTGAAGAAACTTTAGTTTTTTCTGCATTCTTAAGGCTTCCTGGCAACATGAACTCACAGCAAAAATACCAAAGAGTGGAGATGATAATGAAGGAGCTAGGCCTTGAAAGGTAGGTACATAAGTATTCTTCATAGATTATTACTTTAGAGCCTTCAAATTTTCATTTGGAAGAAAAGTTCTTAATTCTTTTTCTAAAATAACTTGTCATACTACCATACCATAGATGTCGAAACACGAAAATTGGTGGAGGGTTTGTGAAAGGAATATCAGGAGGAGAAAGGAAAAGAACAAGCATAGGTTATGAAATT